>JANCRA010000084.1:1884700-2387090 GCA_024362935.1 Setophaga petechia
TCTATCTCTCCAAGCTCCCAATTCCTCACTGTGGGATTTGTAGTGGAACCTCACAGATCCCTATCAGGAGGTCTGGGCTGGGCACAGTGTGCTGGGTGCAGGGAGGGAATGGTGCCAACTTCTTGGGCAGGAGATTGGGCCTCTGGCATCTCCCTGATGGTAGGAAATGAATTTTGAAGAATCAAATGGCCCACATGATGGATTAGATGTCTTTGCCCCACTACATTTAATCGATGGCAGCGGGTATTTATGGCATTATATACTACAAATCTATAATGATTAGTACCTCATTAACTTTTTCTTTTCATTGTCTTCCTGCAGGGTTTTAATAAGGGAGCCCAGAGCTGTGCATCCCTCTCCAGCCTGGCAGGGATGGGTTTGCAGCCTGGAGGAGATGAGAGCAAAGCTTTGGATGAAAAGTGTGACCCTGCAGCCCCATTATCCTCTGAGTGAGTGGAGGAATCTCAGTGTAAATCATCCCCACCAGGAGAGATGCTCATGGTTCCAGGCCTCCAAGATCTCAATCCTGTGTTCCCGTGGCAATGGTTCTGCTGGGAGCAAAACTGCCAGCAGTGGGAGTGGGAATTGAGGATGAGGTTCCCGGTGCTCTGGCAGCGTTCCAGGGCTGTCACAGCAGGAGTGAGCTGCTCCCCGGGGAATTTTTGGTGTTGCACTTTCCCCTGGGGCACAGATAGATGCACAGGGAATGAACAGTCTCAGTGAGGAGCTGTAAGGAGCACCCCCTTTTCTGCCCTGGAGCTTTTCCCCCCAGATCTGTGCAATCAGACCCTGCAGCTGAGTTTTCCTGCTGGCAGGGCTGAGTTGTGCTCCTGATGCAAACTGCAGGGATAGTTTGTACCACTGCAGTCACTTCCACCTCTGCAGAAATGTTTGGGAAGCTGGCCCATAAATCCTGCCAGACTGACAGGCTTTCACAACCAGACTGATAAATGTATTTGAATTAGGTAAATGTTTTCAAATGAGATAAATACCTTCCAATTAGATTAGCTCTGTGTGAGTTTGTCAATTCAGTGTGAGTGAAGCCCCTGATTTTCCCACCTGCTGGGAGGCTGAACTTGTGCAAATGAGCTCTGCAGTGCTCAGGTCTGATGTGAAATTGTTGGATTTATTAACAGAGCTCTTCAGAAAGGGACTGTGCTTCTCCCAAATTCATTTGGTACTCCCCAGCCTGCCCCTGACATCAGAAGGATGTGGAGCTGCTGAAGTGAGTCCAGAGAGGACTGTGAAGGTGCTCTGGAGGTGGAGAGAGCTGGAGTTGCTCAGCCTGGACAAGGGAAGGCTCCAGGGAGAGCTCAGAGCCCTGCCAGGGCCTGAAGGGGCTCCAGGAGAGCTGGAGAGGGACTGGGGACAAGGGATGGAGGGACAGGACACAGGGAATGGCTCCCAGTGCCAGAGGGCAGGGATGGATGGGATATTGGGAATTGGGAATTGTTCCCTGTGAGGGTGGGCAGGCCCTGGCACAGGGTGCCCAGAGCAGCTGGGGCTGGCCCTGGATCCCTGGCAGTGCCCAAGGCCAGGCTGGGCAGGGCTGGGAGCAGCCTGGGACAGTGGGAGGTGTCCCTGCCATGGCAGGGGCTTGAACCAAGATCATCTTTAAGGTCAACCCAACCCATTCCGTGGTTCTGTCAGTAAAGCATCCCAGCCTGAGTGTGAGTGCTGCACTCCAAGAGCAGCCAAGGCCTCCAGCAGGGTGAAGTCCCTGCCTGAAGGGTGGAGACTGGGCTGGGGCAGTGATGGACCCAGCAGGAAGAGAATTCAGGGTTGAGAATGGGGGCATCCATTTGCACCTTGAGACCCCCTGTGCACAAAGTGAACCCCAAATCATGCAGGAAGGCACCACTGAGGGCAAAGAGTCTGTGCTCCCCGTCCACCCTGCAACTTCCCAGCCAGTCCTCTGCCATCAGCTCATCTATGGGAATGTTGGACTTGTTCTACAGAGTGAATAAACCCAGTCCTGTGCAGTAAATTATCCACAGCCCCAGGGCTGCCTCCTTCTGCAGGTGCTCCCTATGGCACAGCTCCCTGTGGTGTTGTGAGGTCCCCAGGACGAGGTGAGAGATGAGAATTTGACTCCATATTCTCAGAAAGCTGATTTATTATTCTATTCTATTCTATTCTATTCTATTCTATTCTATTCTATTCTATTCTAATCTATTCCATTCTATTCTATTCTATTCCTATACTAAAGAAAGAGAAAGGATACATCAGAAGGCTAGAAAAGAATGAATAATAAAAACCCATGACTGACCAGAGAGTCTGACACAGCTGGACTAGGATTGGTCATCAAGTAAAAACAATTCACATGCTGGCTAAACAATTTTCTAAATCACATTCCAAAGCAGCAAAACAGGGAGAAGCTGAAGCTTCCCAGGAAAAGAAATCCTGGAGAAGGGATTTTTCATAAAACATCACAATGACAGCTCCCCAGTCCTAAAATGGCCTCAGAATGGTGGAATCACAGATTAGGTTGGTTTGGAAGGGACCTTAAAGCTCCTCCAGGTTTAAGGGCAGGGACACCTCCCACCAACCAGGGTCACCAAATTCCCCTGTCCCACCCAAGGACAGGCAGCCCTCAGGAACAGCCTCTGGGACCTTAAACACCAAACTGAACAGCCCAGGTGCCCAAATCAGAGTGGCACTGACCTGATCCTGTGCCAGTGGCAGCTCTGCCTGTCCCTGACACCCAGGCCCACATCGTGACTGAGCCATGATTTGTGCTGGGCATTAAAAGGAAAAAAAAAGCAGCTGATGACGCAAGTGGCTTTTTCTTTCAGGCATTTCAAGCAGGACTGGAGAGTGCATAAGTGCAAGAAATTGCTGGAGAGGGGAGGAGGATTGCAGCTCTTAAATCATCTGCCTCTGCCATGCAGGGTTACACTCAGTGGTGTTGGCACTGTGGAGAGATCACTGCAGGCAAATCAGGGGGGAGCTTCTGCTCCTTGAACAGGCTTTTTCATCAGAAAATGGAGCTAATGTAGGTTTGTTTGAATGTGAATTGCTTTGACTTAGGGTTTTAGTAAGTGTTGCAGCATTCCTATGCCTTGAAATAAAAATATACCTGGGGATACAGGTGAAACTTGCTGTCGGTTTGATTTGATTCAGTTTTTAATCCTATCTAAATGACTGATAAACTCTAACCTTGTGCTGTCTACCCCGTGGAAACATTAGGGTTTGGTGCTAAAATTCTTATCTTTGATGTTCTCTTGCACAATGGAAACCACAAAATTCCCACTCAAATGAAGCTGTTTTGGGGCTGGCTTTGCTTAGCTACAGTCTGTGTGGCACTGAGCTTTAGGAGATTTGTAGATATGCAGATACAGAAGGATTTAAGGAGTGTCAGAGTTTCCTACCCCCTCTGCCTGCTTGGACCCAGCTGGGATGTGTCAAACTGAACTTGAGCTGATGAAACACAGCAACCTCCATTCATTGGGAACACTCCTGTTGTGAGTGATTTATGCTCATAATGCAGAGCTCAAAAAATCTCCCTTGAAATGATGATTTCTCACTGCTCCTACAGCTTTCCTTCAAATCCAACTTCTGCCTGTTCTGTCTGGAGCTGAGATGGAGCCTGAGCCTGCTCCCTGCTCCGTGGGGAACTTGTGAGCCTGCACTGTGCTGGATTCAGCTTTGCTGCAGGAGGAATGGTGCTGGAAGCCAAGGCACCCAGGAATTCTGCTGGAAAACCCTCTGGATGCTTCTCCCTCTGCACTGGGAGCACTCAGCTGCAGCACTCAGCTGATTCCTGCACATGTCCAAGCTGTGCAAAGCAGCCTGGCCAGGGACAGAGGATTGGGAGCCAATCTGCTAAACAGGGATTTAGCCAAGAGGCAGCCCCGAGTGCCAGCCCTCTCCTAATACTCTCTTAAGCAGCACAGGCAGCTGCTGCTTCCTCCCTGGCCCTCCTCACAGTTCACCTCAGTCCTCCAACTGCAGCAAGGCATTTCCAAGCAGAATTAGGTTTTGTTGGCTTCTTGCTACAGTGCCTTTTAATTAGGAGCACAGCTGCTCTGGAAACACGGAGCTCACTTTTCAAAGAGTGCCTCTGGAAAGTGATTACAGCGGATTAAAGTGGAAAGGTTAGGCAATTTATTCAGGTGGCACTTAGCAAACGCGTCGGATTATTTGGTGCTGCAAGGATGATTTAAAAACTCACAAGAATAACATCTCTTGGGTTCCTGCTGGCCTTGAGGGATTCTGCTGGCAAGGCAGGTGGTGGAGGTGAAAGCTGGGAATGAGCAGTGCCAGGCTGCTCTGGAGCTCTCCAGTGTGCTGAGGTCCCTTTGCTGGTGTCTGTTGGCTCCTCACAGTTATCAAAGGTTCAGTGCAGCCAGGAGCTGTCCCAGGAATTATTGGGGACTCTCAGAGTCCATGAATCTTGTCTCCAGAGGATGTTTGTAGGTGATGCTGTCTGTACCTGGCATTGATCTTCTGCCCTGAGCACTTGCTGCCAGCTCCCCCCTGGCAGAGCTCCCATTCCAAATCATCACAGGATCACTGAGGTTGGAAAAGACCTCCAAGATCATCAAGTCCAACCTTTGACTGATCCCCACCTTGTCACCAGCCCAGAGCACTGAGAGCCACATCCAGGCCTTCCTTGGACACCTCCAGGGATGGGGCTTCACCACCCATGGTATGAGTTAGGAGGTCCATAAAGATCACCCTGTCCACCACCCTGCCACGAGCAGAGACACCTTCCACCATCCCAAGTTGCTCCAAGCCCTGTCCAAGCTGATCTTAAACACTTGCAGGGATGGGACAGCCACAACTTCTCTGGGCACCCTGTGCCAGGGCCTCCCCAACTTCAAAGGGAACAATTTCTTCCTAGGCAGTGCTGAAGGAGCACTTTGATGTGGTGAGACTCTGGCCTTGGAGCCTGCAGCCCTGCACAGGAACTGCACACTGATAGGGGCATTAATGCAGCAGCAGCACCTGGGCTGAGGAAGGTTGGAGAGCTTTTGCTCAGGTGTGGGAACACTCCTGAGCCCAAGACCTGCATGAACCTCTGGTTCTGCATTTAGAATGATTCTGGAAAGTTGCTCTTTCCCCTCTGGCCCAAGGCCATGTGCTGCTCCCTCTCAACTGTCTGACTTTATTGTTTACAGCAGTGGAAAGGATAAATCCCCAGAAATCCATCAGATTCCCTTCAAAGCTGAGGCTCCATGAGAAGACCTCAATCCTTTTCTCTCCAAAGGGAAAGCAGTGGGTGCCCCTGTCTGGAGTGTATGGAAACGATCCAACTTGCCAATGTGTGAACAATCTAAACATAAAACTTCTCTGAGGAGAAACTAAACCAGGGGTCACATCCAAAGGGAAGGCTCAGAGCTGTCCTGTGGCAGCAGCACATGGATGGGACACCCCAAGGATGAGCAGTGGCTGCTGCCAGGGCTGTAGTGACAACAAGAAAACAGAATTATTCCCAAATAGCTGCTCTGTCAGCCTAATTTTTTAAGATTTTCTAAGCCTTCTGATGTTTACATTCTTGTAACAAACTTTCTCACACACTTTCTGTAAATAACTTATTGTTTTGCATTCTTTTATGGAGGAGGAGAAATTTGATGGACTGTTGTTTTGTCCAGTGTCATTGGAGAGGTGGCACTGTCACCCTCCAATCCACTGTCACTTTTGGAAATCTATAAATGTTGGAGTCAGAAAATAAACTTCCCTTTTCTTCACCTTGAGAACAGCGGTGTGTGCTGGTGTTGTTTTGAGTGTTATAGTGACAGCTGCTCTGTGCTTCTGCTGGGTAGCACTGGATTAGAGTTGTGCTGGTGTAGCCATGATATTTTCTGAAAAATCCTTTCCTTAGGATTTTTTTCTCCTGAGAAGCTGAGAGGCCTCAGGAACAAAATGTAAACAATGATTATCTGCTGCTGTGGAATGCAACAGGTGGATCTGGGATTGGTCTCATGTGGTTGTTTCTAATTAATGGCCAATCACAGTCAGCTTGTGACTCTCTGTCTGAGACACAAGCTTTTGTTATCATTCCTTCTTTTTCTATTCTTGGCTAGCCTTCTGATGAAATCCTTTCTTCTATTCCTTTAGTATAGTTTTAATATAATATATATCATAAAATAATAAATCAAGCCTTCTGAAACATGGAGTCAGATCCTCATCTCTTCCCTCATCCTCAGACCCTGTGAACACTGTCACATGCTGGCACTGGGAAGGTGACTTTGTGACCTTCTGGAGTAGAGGCCAGAAGCTCAGGGACCAAGTGGCACCACTGGGCAGCCCTGGCCATGGAGCAGCCCTGGTGGCTCTGCTCTGGGCACTGCCAGGCTCTGCTGCAGAGGGAAGGGATGGATGTGCTGCTCCAGGCTGGAGCAGGGGCAGCTCTCACTGCATCTGCTCGTGTTCACACGCTGGGAGTCTTCGTGTAGGATTGAAAGAGGCTGGAGGAGCTCAGCCACTGCACTGGTGGGAGCAGCAGTGCTTTAAATAGAGTCTGAGCGGGACTGAGCACTCCCATCGTGTCTGGGTGCAATTCAAAGACTTGCAGTACCTTGGTTGCCCTTCTCTCACTTTGTTTGGCTGATGTAGGCGTATTTTTGTTTTTACTCGCTTCTCTGTCCTATATTGTCCCTTTTCTTTCCAGTAATGTTGACTGCTCCATCTGCTTATTTATCAGCCCCAGTTCGAACACGAATTTCAATTAGCAATCTGCTTTGTTTAGTTTTGTTTTAAACAAGGCATTGAGAGCTTCAACAAAGCTTTAATACATAAAGCTACTTGTAATGCAGCTGTTTAAGCTCTTCCATCATATCCATGAACAAAATGAATTCTACTGCTATCAAGATTCATCTGATGAATTAGGTTTAATCCTCCTCTACTGTAGCAGATGGAAGGCACTTCAACAAAGACAGAAAGATTTCAAATGACTGAGATGGAAAATGGTCTTTGCTCAGGTGTTCCACAGACATAGAAGAAACTCAAACCTCACACAGTAAGAAATAATTCATCCAGCAACCAGAAATGCAGTGCCTGGATTTCTGCACTAATTCCTGGTCATGATGGTTCTCTTTTGGGTCTGAGGTCACAAGTTATGGGTGTGGAGGCAGAGAAGAGGGTGGCTACCTGTGCAGGGGCATTCCAGGTGGGAATGTGATTCCCTGAATCCCACCTATCCAGGTTTGCAATACCTTGTGCCTGAGGCCCTGCCAGCTTCTTGAGCATCAGATCTGGACCACCAGGATCCCTCACAGGAAGGGATTCTCTGTCCTGGTTGTGTTTGCTAAATGAGGAATTAATTGCTGGGAGCTTGAGGTGGAATCCAAAACAAACACAACACAGTGGTTTGGGTCGGAAGGGACCTTACAGATCATCCCATTCCATCCCACCCCTGCTATGGGCAGGGACACCTTCCACTATTCCAGGTGGCTCCAAGATCTGTCCAGCTTGGCCTTGGGCATTGCCAGGGATCCAGGGGCAGCCACAGCTGCTCTGGGCACCCTGTGCCAGGGCCTCACCATCCTCACTCAATTCTTAAGAACAATTTCTTTCTAAGATCTAATCTAAATTTCTCCTTTTTAAAAACTGCTCCCCCAATCATAGATTCCTTCAACACCCTGTCAGTAGCAAACGTGTCTGAATTCCGTTTAGGTGTGATTAAAACAAAGCCTGTGCTGAGCTGAACCGGTGCATTCCCAGCACCACAACTCAGCAGTTACCGTGCCCAGCACTCTGAGGTAACAACAATCCCACACCTGGCACGCCGGGCAATGGAAAAAGATCCCCGCGGGTCAGGTAACGGCTCCGTGCGCCAGGCCAGGCTGTTCTCGGCTGTAAACCGATCCCTGCCCGGTGTCCTCTGCCGTGTGTCCTCCACCCCGAGCGCGCTCGCCATGCTGGGATGGAGGGAAGCTGCGGGAGCTCCGGGATGGACGCGATCCATCCCGGGAGGGCTGAGGACGGGTGCCAGGACTTTCCCACCGGCGCGGTCCCCGCTGTGCGCTGAGCCGCGGGCAGGGCTGGGCGCGCCGCTGAGCGCTGATGAGCGGGCGCGCTAATTGCGGGTCCCGCGGGGGCGGGCGCTGGGGCGGGGCGGGGGGGTCCGGTCCCGCCGCCGGGGCCGCTCTGTATAACCGGTCTCCCGGCAACGGCGGCCGCGTCACTTCCTGGGGAGCCGCGGGCGAGCGCACGGACAGGTGGAGCGGCGGGGCCGGCCGGCACCGGTGCTGCCCGGGGGGCTGCGCTGCTGCCCCGCCCGGCTCCGCTCCTGCCCGCTTTGGGTGCGCTCCTGCCCGGCGCGCCCCGCTCCGGCCGCTCCAACCCGCGGTGCGCTGCCGGTGCCGCGGCGATGAGCGCGGAGCTGGACGGCGTGTCCGTGCACTCCTCCTCCTCCTCGTCGGGCTCGCTGGGCTCGGCGGCGGGGCCGGCGCCGCGGCCGCTCTCGGCGAACGTGCGGCGGCTGCACCAGGCGCTCACGGCGCTGCTGAGCGAGGCGGAGCGGGAGCGCTTCATCCTCTGCCTCAACGCCTACCACGGCCGCCGCAACGTCTGCGACCTGGTGCGCTCCCTGCGCGCCCTCCTCGACGGGCCCCGCCGCCGGCAGCTGCTGCCGCTGCTGCGCCTCGTCCTGCCGCGCTCCGACCAGCTTCTCTTCGACCAGTACACGGCCGAGGGGCCCTACCTGCCGCCGCCCGGCCGCCCCCCGCCGCCCCCCGCCCCGCCGCCGGTGCTCCCGGGCGAGCTGCGGCAGGTGACGCTGCGCCGGAGCAAAGCCCACGAGGGTCTGGGCTTCAGCATCCGCGGCGGCGCCGAGCACGGCGTGGGCATCTATGTATCGCTGGTGGAACCCGGCTCTCTGGCCGAGCGGGAGGGGCTGCGGGTCGGCGATCAGATCCTGGGGGTCAACGGCAAGTCCCTGGACAGGGTGACCCACGCCGAGGCGGTCAAGGTAAGGCGGCTCACAGCGGGTCCGGTGGGTGTTTTCTCTCCATCCCGCCTTGTCCTGAGCTCCGCTGCGCGCCCCGTCCCGCTCTGCCTCTTCGGTGCCTGTCCATGTCCCCCCGCTCTCCTTTCACTCCCTGGGTCTTATCCCCGTCCATCCGCGTCCCTCCCCGGCTCCATCCCCATCAGCCGGTGCGTCCGGAGCCCCCGGTGCCGCTCCCCGGGACGCGGCGCTTGGAGCCCGCAGCTTTCGGCGGAGCGGAGCCGCTCCGGGTTTGCATCGCGCCGGCGACATCGTGCGGGGCCAGCCGTGCTCGGAAAGTTTGCGGTCGCGATAGCGGTGCCACCCATCCACGGCAGGGACCGGGCTGCCGGGGTGGCTCCGGGCACGGCAGCCTCGTCCTGCGCTTTTGTCGTGCCTCTGAAACGCAGCGGTGCCTGCTCGTGTCTCGCCTCCAGCCTGGGATGCTCGTGGAAGCTGGAAATCTGCGTGAGACGGGTTTTGAGGGATGTACTCCTGCCTCTCTAGTGGGTTTCTCCTCGCAAAGATGGGGAAACTGAGGCACGGAGAAGCAGAAACAGACCCCCTCAAAAGGCTGCCCGAGGCAGGAGCAGATCCCCGATTCCCCTTTGAATGTTCCGGGGGGAGAAGGGGAACGGTTACACAACTGAACTGAGGGCTCCCGCTCTCCCAGCACGGCTCCACATGCCCCGGAGACCTGTTGTAGCCCGTAACAGCATGGGGGCTATCGATAAAAGCTTTAATGTGGGGGGAGAACTCCATAAACTGTGGGATTTTCGCCTGAAACGCGGGGTTCTGAGGCAAATCCAGGTCTGAGTGTCCCAAACCGTTCCCGGGGCTGATCTCGTGGCTGGCGGGCTCCGCTCGGAATGTTCCCGAGGCACAAACCTATCGAGCTGGAGAATCGACTTTTAGAGCTGCAATTTGTAGGCAGCGTATGGAGAGCTGGGATCTGGCGTGACAAAGCTGTTCTCCAGCTGTTTGTGCTTTAATTTTTCCATAATAAGCTAAAGTGGTTCTGTTGGGAGCCTGTTCCATGTGGAGCCTTCCTCTGACAGCGCATTAATCTCGCGCAGCTTTGAACACTTCTTCCCTGCCGACCTGTGTGTTCCCTGCCCCGGCTTTAAATCAGTGCCCTGGGCAAGGGCACGACTTCCAGGCTGGAAATGACTCCCTGGTAATCCTGACAGCAGAGGAAAGGTTTGTAGGAATTACTTTCCTCTTGTTCCTAATGATAGGACAACAGCAGGGTAAGCTTTCAGCTGTTAGTCTGCAATTTTGTGTCTTGGAGATTGCAACCCCCACGTATTTTGGTTATGGCGTTGGGATGGAGAGGAACCAGGTGTCAGGAATGCTCTACTCCATGACTTCATCTCCAATTCATCCCACTCTGCTGGGTAATTCACATCACTTTCTGTTTGTTCTCTAATATAATGTAATTGATGCCTTTTAGACATTATTAATTTTGAGTGAAACTAAGTGCTTCCTGCACAGAAATAATTCCTGGAGGACGTGGCTTGCCAAGAGCTATATTTTGTTAATATGATCCTGATAGGAAAAAGCAGCTTAGAAATTATCTTCTTGTGTGCTGAACTTCTTTCAACAACAAATTCATCACTTACCTTGGGCTGGCACCTTCTTGAGCTCCTGGGTTCTTTTCACATCTGGGAAGGGTTTTTATGACCCACGTCGTGGTGGTGGAAACATTTTGCTTGGGAAGAGTGGCAGAATGATTTACAGTACAGCTCTAATAAATCCTTGGGAGACTCTAAAATGAACCAAGTGTTAATTTGCCCTCAGATGCTGCATTTGGGAGGGGGAAATGAAGAGATCGCCTTCAGCAATGCCCAAGGGCAGCATTTGAAGGTTGTAGGTACAAATTTAATGGTTTAAGGTACTCAGCCCGATGTTTTGGGTGTCATTCAGAGTGGCAGAGCTGCAGAGGCAAGAGGTGGGGATGGGTGGATTCATTTTGAGCTCTCTGCTTCCCTTTGAAACCTGGGCTCTGGGGCTCAGGTGGGTGCACTGACAGCTCTGCAAAGGCCCCTGGCTGTGGTGTGTTCTCCTCAGGCAGAGCCAGCCTTGCTGTGTCCTGCCCTCCTCACTGGTGGCTCTCGATCTGCCCTGCAGTGGGGCAGCATTGATGGCCAACATCAGCTCCACTGCTCAGAGCTTGGTGCTCATAACCCCAGGATTGGGGATTTGATCTTGGCTGTCCACTTAAGAGTTGGGCTCGATGATCCTTGTGATGCTTTCCAACTCAGAATATTCTGTGACACACCAGAGCTGGCTTGGTCCTGGCATTCGTACACACGCTGTAACGGAGACAGAGAAAGCTGAGGAGAGAGACTTGGTTAACACGAGCCCCTGGCTGTGTGGCTGATCTCTGAGACACTCTGAGCTCCAGAGGAGGGGCAGTGCGAGCTCCCCCGGGCAGACCGTGTCTGATCGGAGCTCAGCTCGGTCCCTGCGATGCTCCGGCTCCTCTTTCCCCCTGTCCTGCAGCCAGCAGCTGTCTGGGCAGGGAGCCCTGCTGTCCATCACAGGCGCGGCGTGCTGGGCTGACAGAAGTTGTCAGAGCTCGTTCCTGGGGCCGGTGCAGGGCCCGGGAAGGCTCCGGGCTGAGCGTGATGCACTCCCCGAGCCGCGGATGCTCGGTGCCCGGCTGGGATGTGCCAGCTGCTCGGGCAGAGCAGGCAATAAATGCAATGTCTGCATTTGTTTGTGCAGCCTGGGATGAGCCTTCCCACGGCAGCCACTGCGTTCCTTTATCAGGTCGTGGTGGCTCTGTTGTCTTTCCGTGCGTGTCTGGCCGTGCAGGAGCAGCCCCAGCTGCTTTTATCCCTCCTCTCCAGGAGGAGAGAGGCTCTGCTGTGGGGCTGTGTCACTGTCTGTTAGGAAGGATGAAGGTTTGACAAGAAAGTCTCACAGGTCTGTGTGCTTAGCAGAAAGATTTTTGAATGTAGGATCTGATGAAGGAATAGAGATGGAAGCAAGTTTTGATATAGAAGAAAAGAATTGCTGAGCCAGTCTTACTGGATAACCAAGGAGGCAAAGGGTGTGTTAGTTAGAAGGGGTTTTATGGCTTAGAGCAAAGGAAAAACCCACCCCAAACAAGAAGATGTTTTTACCAAGCAGAAAGAGAGCACAGGCAAACAAGTCAGCAAAGTTGCAAGTAAGAAAAAGGTCTCAGAATTTTCCACTGCAAGAAAACTGAAAAACAACTTCTAGCTTAAACTGTAATGTACTAACTTTTAGTGATTGGAGAATGGTGATATGAATATGGTAATTATAGCAGTTATGATCAGCTATAGATAAACACCAAGGTATAGATTGGTTCTGCTGTATGAAGATGCTCAGCAAAGAAAAGTATAGAATGCATTGTAACCAAAACCAAAGGGTCTCCAGGCCTGCCTGCAGCTGGAGCTGACAGCTGTAGGCACAGCCCTGTTGCCCATGACCCTGGACTGCTGTAACCTCTTGGATACAATAAACTGCATTTTGGAGAGCCCCTGGAGCCCCACATCCCTCATTTGGGCTCTTAGAGCTATCGAGGAGGTCATGACACAAAGCAGAGACCACAAGCAGTCTCAGATGGCAACTCTTTATTATCAAACATGGCTGACCTTTTATACACTTTCTAATTGTTTATAGTTCTTCTACCTTAAGTATTGGCAACAATAAATCAACATAACACCATTGGTGAAAAGTTACAGTGACTTCAACTAACTTTCTAAAAATACTTTGTCCTGGGCAGTGTTCCCAGGGGTCCCAGGATGAGGGCAGAGATGAGGATCTGACTCCATGTTTCAGAAGGCTTGATTTATTTTTTTACTATATATATTATATTAAAACTATACTAAAAGAATAGAGGAAAGGATTTCATCAGGAGGCTGGCTAAGAATAGAAAAAGAATGATAACTGACCGAGACAGTCCAAGCCAGCTGACTGTGATTGGCCATTAATTAGAAATAACCACATGAGACCAATCCCAGATGCACCTGTTGCATTCCACAGCAGCAGATAATCATTGTTTACATTTTGCTCCTGAGGCCTCTCAGCTTCTCAGGAGGAAGAATCCTAAAGAAATGATTTTTCATAAAACGCATCTGTGACATCGTCCAGTTGCAAAGTTCTCTTCTTATCTTTCTTCAGTTCCTCACTTCTCTTGGACTCCTTGGTTACAGCCTTGGAGAGAGCTCCTGATCAACCTCTTCTTGCTTCTCAGCTTCTTCTCCCTCCTTTAGCTGACAGGCCTGCTGTTAGCCCCTTCCACAGGGCAGCAGCAATTTCTATTCACTCCTGGAATTTTCAGGCATCGTTCAGTGATGCACCCAAAGTGAATCGAGATGAGAGCTGCCACAACACCTGGCTGAGTGCCCCGTGTGATGTCCCAGCCCAGAACTCACTGCTGGCCTGTCACCACTGACTGGTGTTTGCAGATGTTTCCAGCGTAAATGAGATAAAAAGTGGCATTCTGCCTTCAACCACAAGATTACCTCAGCACTCCAAATCAATTCCCTTAATGACCAGCTCCTTAACCTTTACGTGAGCACGGGAGTTTTATGCCTTGCCTGCTCTGAGCTCGGCTGTGCCATCCAAATCCAAATTAAATGACTCCATTACAATTACAGCTCCATCATTGCAGCATTCATGAGTGCACTTTAGCAAAAGATCACCAGCATTTGAATTATGGGGTAAGTGGAGAAGTTATTGTTGTCTGCCATATTTTTAGAGCTGGCTTGGTTTTTATCAGCCTTGCTATTTAGGATATTATGTCTATACACCATATATATATTTATTTTACTATTTATGGTGTATATGCTGCTATATTTGAGCATACACTGCTATATTTTAGCAGTTGTGCTGAAGGTTTGTATTGATAAGCTGTCATGTTTTATCCAGAGGACTTAAAATCAAGGTGTTTGTGGCTTTAGACCATCAAAATTTTATCCAGGGAGGTGTTTCCCCAGTGCTCTGGGGTTGGCATTAAATTCACACTCCTTCCTCTCCCACCCTTTACCCTTTCTTGCTTTGCTGTAGGTTTTTAGTCCTTTGAATAAAAAGACATTTAGGGAGGGAGAGGACGAAAGAAAGTGAAAAGTGGAAAAATTCCTGATTTAGGATTTGGCTTAATGAGCTACACCAGCCCCAAAGTCTCACCATTGGCCCAGCTATTCCTGGCAGATCTGGGTCAGCTTGAGCAAAGTCACCAAAACTCCACTGATTTGGATGTGCTGGGCTGGGGGAGTTTGGTTTTTGGTGTTGGTGTAAACCTGAGATGGCTTTGCCAAAGTCACTGGGCTGGAACTGAGTTTATTCTGAAGGAACTGGAGAAGTTCAGGTGCCCTGGCTTGGGCTCTTTATCTGGGGAGAGAGGCTGGAGGGGCTGGGGAAGGCTTGGGATGAGGCTGCCAAGGCAGAGGGGTCTGGGATGTGGCACTGCCAGCCTGTCCTGTGTCCCTGTGACAGCCCTGCCTGCGAAGGGAGGGAGGGAGGGGGATCACAGCCAGGGGGTCTCCTCCTCTCCCTGACCTGTGAGGGAAGGGGATTGCATCAGGGGGAACCACCTCACACCCCAGCCTGGGATACAGGGGGATCTCATCCCCAGCCTCCACCATCCCTGCTCCAGCAGAGCTCTTCACTCCCCCCATCCCTTCCATCTCCTGCTCTGATGGAAGTGCCAAGTGGGCATTTAAAAATAATTAAAAGGAGATTAAAATTCCTTTTATGTCCTTTTACTGTGGGTTTTCCCGCTGGCAAACAAGGTGATCTCTTCAGAGACTGTAATATTTCATAAGAAAGGACCCCAGGTGTGGGATTGCTAAAAGATCTCTGAGAAATGACAGCAGACATGTGCATCCCTGAGCCTCAAATATATCTAGAGCCATTTTTCTTTCCAGCCAGCTTCCAATAAAGCAAATTTCATGTCACTGTTTCTTGTGAGGCCAAATTAATTGATCACCATGACCTGACACTGCTGATTTAATCACCCCAGCACTGGGGGCACGGCTCAGGGCAGTGAGTGCAGCTTGGTTTGGCTGGGTTTTGACCCTTCCCAGTGCTTGGAGCTGTGGCTGATCAGCCAGAGCAGGGCTGGGATGGCTGAGGGGTGCAGGCAATGCACTGACCCCTGATTCTGTGAAGATTTCAGCCCTGTTCCTTTGATCCCTGATTCTGTGAAGATTTCAGCCCTGTTTCTTTGATTCTGTAAAGATTTCAGCTCTGTTCCTTTGATTCTGTGAAGATTTCAGTCCTGTTCCTTTGATTCTGTGAAGATTTCAACCCTGTTCCTTTGATTCTGTGAAGGTTTCAGCCCTGTTCCTTTGATCCCTGATTCTGTGAAGATTTTAGCCCTGTTCCTTTGATCCCTGATTCTGTGAAGATTTTAGCCCTGTTCCTTTGATCCCTGATTCTGTGAAGATTTCAGCCCTGTTCCTTTGATCCCTGATTCTGTGAAGATTTCAGCCCTGTTCCTTTGATTCTGTGAAGATTTCAGCCCTGTTCCTTTGATTCTGTGAAGGTTTCAGCCCTGTTCCTTTGATTCTGTGAAGATTTCAGCCCTGTTCCTTTAACTGCTGCCTGCTTATCGAGGCTCTGTGTTTTTAGAAGGCTCTAAAGAAAGAGGTTTGAAACTTCTCCCTTTCCCCAGGGAGCTGGGGGAGCTGGAGCATGGAAAAGGAGGATGTGACTAGCATCCACCCCAATAGTTGGAGTGGCAATTCCTTCCTGTGTCTCTGCATCTGCTTAGAAACAAAAACCCCAAAACTGCACAAAAAAAAGCACTCACAGCTTAAACTGAAGGTGCTGTGTGATGCCAGGGTCTCCTGCTGTGCCCTTCTGTCCTGCAAACACTTTCCATGTCAGCTCCTGTGCTCAGCTGGACTCAAGGGAGAGGGTGGGAAGTGTAAAGACACCAGGATCTCCCTCTGGGAAAAAGGAGGAGGGAAAAGGGTCACTCTGGAGCTTGGAGGCATCTGCATTTAAAATGACTTTTAAAGCTCCTTGAGGAGGAGGGCTGATGGCAGTGGCAGAGCATGGATGTGGAAGGGCTGCTCTAATTCCAGGGCAGATCTGGAGCTGTGGTTTGAGCCCTGGAGCTCACCTGGAGCTGCTCCTCCGTCACTGGGAGCTCCAGATGAATTCCTGGTGTGACTTGGGCTGGGGTGAAGCTGCACACCCAGCCAGGGGCTGTGGGAACGTGGGTTTGGCTGCTCCACCTGCCTTAGGAGTTGGTTGTATTTGCTGCTCTGCCACTGGTTTCCCTCAGTGGGCAAGTTCCTTAGTCATCTGTTTCCCTTCATTTCACCAGCAAGTCACAATCAGCCCTAATGAAATCAAATTACTTTATACTGATGCAAAAGATTGGAATGAGGGCCTTAATCTCTCCTCTCCTCATAATGCAGGGATGATAGGACTTGGCACCAGGACTGGCTTGTTCATCAGGGTTAGCATTGTCAGGGCATCCTGGAGTTCTTGCAGCATCTCTGTTATTTAGTGGGCTCCTTGTAAATAAACAGCTTTGGCTCAGCTGAGAAATTGATAAGATAACCTGGAGGATAAAAGCTTTTTTCCTTCTAGTGGCCGTTGGAAGAAAACAAAAGCGTCAGAACTGGTGAATTAAAATATCCTTTACCCAGCTCCCCTGTCCTCAGGGATGAGGATGGATTTTCTTGACACTTTCCTCAATGCCAGGGAGAATTATTCAGCTCCAAATGCCCTCACTTAGAGTGACAAAGCACCTGCTGATGTGATTTACCTCGGGTTCTTTGGACTGGATGCTCTGAGTTCTCCCTGCCAGGGTGCTTGGTGAGGACAGGTGAAGCAGAGCCCTGGAGGATTTCTGGTCCTGCAGGTGCCCCAGGGATTGCCTCAGAGCCCCTGGGGCTGGGAGAGGCTGGAGGGGGCTCTGCCCTGTGCAGGCTCTGCCTGGATGCCCTCAGTGCTTCATCCAGTGTTGGGGAAGGTGAAACAGGAAAGCCTTATCAATATGATTGCCTGGCTAAAGATTTTGAGAATATGGAAACTATAAGTGAGATTGAAATGAAAGCAAGCTTTGACATCCCTCAGTTACTGAACAACTGGAAAACAATGGTGTGGCCAGCTGAAGGTGATCCCCTTTTGATGGAACAACACCCTCTGCTTGCAGACAGGCCCAAGGGTCAGGGCAGACCCTACAGCTTGGCAGAAGGGGCCCAAAGAGGAGTTTTTAGGGTTTAAAATGTAACACAGGATGGTAATGTAATGATTCTTATAGGCTGTATGGAAATGCTATAGGATTTGTATATTGGACTAGATTGGTTAGTGAGAATTAGAATATTCAGCACAGAAGATTTATAGTATTGGAAAGGGAACCTCGCTCTCTTACCCCTTTTACTCTCTTATGCTTTTGCTCTCTTACCCTCTTACTCTCTCATCCTCTCTCCCCCTCTCTTCTCTCAGTCCTGCTCTGAGCTGTGGCTGGCAGCTCCCAGCAGGGCCCTGCACCCAGGCCCTTTGCAACAAACCCCAAGTTCCAGCCCTGCCTGCAGAGATCTCTCATCTCCATCCATCCCCACCGTCCCACCCCCCGACACTCCTACAATCCAGCATCTTCCTCACTTCCCCACATTCATTCTTCCAAAGTTTTCCCACCCAGGCATTAACCCTGTTTAGACAGTATGGCCTTGTCTGATGGCATTGCCATTTTTAGCCAATGTGGTGCTTCACATCCCTCCTTCCAGCATTGCTTGGAGTGGAGCAGAGAGAGAAGACCCAAGGAAACAGGAGGCAGTGCTTCAATCTGCATTTCCCTTATGCCTCCCCCCAGCCCTGAAAGCACCCAAACAGCTTTGGTTTTGCTTTGTTTCCACTATTATGTGGAGTTTTCTGCTGTTTTTGGAATCATCCTGGGCTTGCCTGAGGGCTGCAATGGGCAGGGAGCAGTGTGGAGGGGTGGGAGGTTGCAGAGTGGGGATGGGGAGCTTGGGGAGAGGGTGCTGGAGCTTAGATTTCACTTGACCTTTGCCGTGAAAGGGACATGGGCTTCCCGATGCCTTGGGGCTAAATGTGTGCATTCACCATAATTATACATCGATTTGCATTGATTTGCATAAGTGCCTCTACTTGAAAGCCCAACTGCTGTCCTTTGCCTTGGGAGAGGGGGAGAGGTTGGACTGTGCCTCCTGCAACTCCTGTTTATCCTCCTGCAGGGAGGCTGTGTCACCCCAGTGTCACCCCTGCATCCCTGGTGTCATCCCTGTGTCACCCCTGTGTCCCCTGGACCCTGGCACCGTTGCTGTCCCTCTATCTGTGCTCCCCTCAGCCTCCTCCTGTATCCTGCTGTCCCCTCCTGCCTCTGGGTCACCTTCTCCTCATTCCCTTTCTCTCTGTTCCTCCCAGGTTAGAGCATCCCAGGCTCCCTGTTCCTCTGCTCACATCCAGCTCCCTGTGCTTTGTCAGGCAGCGTGAGGCTGGGATAGACTTAAAATCATGGAATCCCAGACTGGTTTGGGTTGGAGGGACCTTAAAGGTCATCCAGACCTATGGGCAGGGACACCTTGCACTGTCCCAGGCTGCTCCAGGCCCTGTCCAGCCTGGCCTTGGGCATTCTGGAGATCCAGGGCAGCCACAGCTGCTTGTTCCAAAATCTCTCTCTGCACTCTGGGGCAGGGAACAGTCTCTCCTTGCTTCACCTGGCAAATTTGCCCTTACCCAGGTGTGCAGGGGGAGCTAATAGCCTTTATCCATCCTGCCTGCAGCTGATCCCTGGAACAAACATTTTGGGAGCCAAAAATCCTGTGCCTGCTGTCCTGTCTCGGCACAGGAGCCTTTGAGGTGATGTGGCTCATCCCTCTCCTGTAAAGCTCCTGCTCCCCTCCCCAGCAGCCACAGGGAGCTGCCTCATTCCCCCTGGCAGCAGCATTGTTTTGTTTAGTCCATCTGATCCCACAAGCTTAAAAACCCCCATGAGTCCAGCAGGAACACCTCGGAATGGAGCAGGAAATCCAGGCTGGACAAACTTCTGCCATCGCTCCTGCACGGAGCCGGAACGCGCTGTAAAAGCTCCCCCTGCCTCCCTCCTGTGGAACTGATGCCTTGTGAGGGCTGAGCCAGAACAGAGACAGAGCAGAGATAAAGAATAAAACAGGGATTTATTAAAAGGATCTCCTCCATGGATCCACTTTGGGCAGCACAAGAGCCCAGCCAGGGCTGCACCCAAGATGTACCAAAATGGCCCCAAAATGCACGGCCGGGCACGGGGTCTGTCCCTGGGATCAGTTCTGCTCCATTTGCATCTTGCAGTTCATTGTCCCATTCCAGCTTTAGCCCAGGCAGTCGCACCCTGCTTGTTTTTCTCTCTCCAGCCCACGGTGTTTGTGCTCTTGGGCTGAGATTTGGATCATTTGTCCTTGGTGCCCAGCTGGAGCAGGAATTGTTTTGTCTCCCTGCTCTGTGCACAGAGCTCACCATCCCCTGATGTGAAGCCCAGACTCACACACTAAAGCAGCACAGAATGTGAAAAATAGAGAAGCAAAAACCTGAGGTATCAGTATCTCAGCATTTCTTTCCCTTTGCACCTTTATTTTTAAAGCTGTGCCTTACTTTTTGGGGTGGTGCTGCCAAATTCCTGATGCTCTCCTGGCTGATAACCTCTGCATTGACCTTTGGAGCTTGACAGCAGAACGATGCCCATTATCCCTTGTCCATTTTTCCATACCCATTATTCCATGCCCATTATCCCAGAGCCAAAACAGCTCCTGTGGCATTCACATTCTCTGAAAAAATCCCTTCACCCAGGGTTTTTCTCCTGGGAAGCTGAGAGGCCTCAGAGAAAAGGAAAACAATTCTGATCTCATTTGCTTCTCCTGTGTTGTGCTCCTGTGGAATGTGTTTGGAGATTGTTCACCCACAGGTGATTGTTCCATTGCATTCTGCTGGGAGTTGTTTTCACTCTTTGGCCAATCAGGGCCAAGCTGTGTCAGGGCTCTGGAAAGAGTCAGGAGTTTTCATTATTATCTTTTTAGCATTCTGTAGGAATCCTTTCTGTATTCTTTAGTATAGTACAGTATTCTTTAATATAATATAGTATCATAAAGTAATAAATTAGTCTTGTGAGCACATGGAGTCAGATTCATCATTCCTGCCTTTGTTTGGGACATTCCCAGCAAATCCAATAAGTTCCAGGAGGCTCTTCCTGCTGGAGGAAAAGCAGCTGGAGGCTGTGCTGAGGGGGAGGATGGCTCATGGTTAATGCTCCCAGTATCCAACTGGGATCTTCCCACTCCGGGCTGCTCCTTTACTGGGGAAGGTGAAGGGAGGGGGCTGTCCTTGCCCCAGGCTGCCAGGAGCATCCTGGTGATTCATTGCTGTTCCTTTCTGGCAGCTGTGCTCCTTCTGGGGGGATTTTTGGAGGTGTTTTTACCTCCCAGGGCTGTTGGGAAGTGGGGAATGAGAGGGGGAATGCTGAAGATAGGAGAGGAAAGCCCCCAGTGATGTGAGACCTGCAGGGTCTGGAGCCATCTCTATAAAACCTCTTGATATAAAACCTATAAAACCACCTGAAGGGTGGCAGCTGCCCCTCTGGATCCTAGGGAGGAACATGATGTACTGGGAGCTGTTTGGGTTTTATGGGTTTTTTGAAGGTAATTGTGGCACACATGAGATGTGGGTTTCCTATTTTGATCAGTTTAAACGATCTCTTTCCCTCTCAGAGGGCTTGATAATTAAATGGAGTGTTGTTAGGGGATCAGTGGCCTCATGGAATCAATCTGCCCCTCTCTCTGGCACTTGCTGCTTCTGCTGACATTTCTGGGCAGTTGGTGACTGTTTCCCTGCTGAAGGTTTTGGCACTAATTCCCAGATTCACATCAATGATTTCTGTAAGCTGGGCTGCTGTCAGGTGAGCTTGCACACTGTGCTGCCAGCCCTAAACCTCCCACCCCGTGGTCTTCAAACACAGCAGAGATGGGGCAAAGCCAAATCTTATCTGAGGCTGCAAATACCTGAGAAAGGAGATGGAGATGCAGCCTGCACTGCCTGATTCTGCACAGGGCATTGAGGAGGTGGAACTTCTTAAATCTTACTTTTATTTCTTATTTCTTATCACCTTCTGGATGAGGTTCAGTGTCCCAAAAAATTCACAGGGTGAGTACTGCTGTGGCTTTGGGGGTATCTCTGCATCAGTGCACACAGGATTTGTGTGTCTGGGAGGAAAAAGTTTTCCCTTGTAGAATTCCCACCCAGAGCCCTTTGTGATGTCTCCCTGTGCTGGGCACTGCTGGGGCCACCTCAAATCCTCTGTCCAGTTCTGGGCCCCTCAGTTTGGGAGGGACCTTGAGGGGCTGGAGCATGTCCAGGCTAATTTATTATTTTATGATACTCTATTATATTAAAGAATATGATACTAAACTATACTAAAGAACAGAGAAAGGATACAGACAGAAGGCTTAACAAGATAATAATTAAAAACTTGTTACTCCTTCCAGATTCCCGACACAGCTTGGCCCTGATTGGTCATTAAGTAAAAACAATTCACATGGAACCAATCAAACAATGACCAATTGGAATGTCCAAACCACATTCCAAAGCAGCAAAACACAGGAGAAGCAAATCAGATAATTATTGGTTTCATTTTTCTCAGCTTCCCAGGAGAAGACATCCTGGCAAAGGGATTTTTCCAGAAAATATGATGGTGACAAAACTGCTTCTCACAGAGTACAGGAGGGACCTCAGTAGGTGTATGGAGGACTCTGCAGTGTGTCCCCAGCCTGCTGCAGCACTGCCTCTCTGGCAGACACTGTCACCAGCAGTGTCCTGCTGCCTCTGCCAGCTCTGTTCACTCCCGTGCCCCCTCTTGGATGGAGCCCTGGCTCTGTGCAGCTGCTCCCCTCCCCTCGGGCTCTCTGCTGTCACCTTCATGCATAAAACATCTCCCTGAGCCCAGATCCCTGCTCCTGGTGGCCCTGTCAAGGCAGCTGCAGGGGGACATAAAACTCCCCGTGTAAATCTCTGGCCTCTCATCCCTGCTAATTTCCCTGTGCCCCGAGAGAGCAACTCTGCTGCTGTGCCTGCCCTGCCAGGGGGTGACATTTGGCTCAGGCTAAATGGCTCTGCCAGGCTCCAGCAGCCACCCCTGCCCTGTCCCTGGGGCAGATGTGGCACTCCAGGGTGCCCAGCGTGGAACCAGCCTGTGCCCTGTCACTTCTCCTGTGCCCTGTCCCTTCTCCTGTACCTGTGCCCTGTCTTTTTTCCTTGTGCCTGATCCCTTCTCATGTGCCCAGTCCCTCCTCCTGTGCCCAGTCCCTCCTCCTGTGCCCAGTCCCTTCTCCTGTGCCCTGTCTTTTCCGTGCACCTGGTTCCTTCTCCTGTTCCCAGTCCCTCCTCCTGTGCCCTGTCCCTGCTCTTGCACCCAGTCCCTCCTCCTATGCCTGGATCCCCTCTCCTGTGCCCTGTCCCTTCTCCTGTGCCCTTCTCCTGTGCTGTCCTTTATCCTGTGCCCTTCTCCTGTGTCCTGTCCCTTCTCCTGTGCCCCGTCCCTTTTCCTGTGCCCTTATCCTGTGCCCAGTCCTTTATCCTGTGCCCAGTCTCTCCCGTGTGGTGCAAACCCCGAGGTTTCCTCTGCTCCTCCTCCTCCCTGCCAGGATGGATTCTCTGGGGAAGGGAGGGAAGGGGATCCCTGTGCCATGTCCAGTCTTTCCCTTGTGAACACCTCCAGGGATGGGCACTCCAAAGCTCCCTGGGCAGCCCCTGGCAATGTTTAATCACCCTTTCCATGGGGAAATTCCTGCTGTGCCCACCCTGAGCCTCTCCTGAGGCCGTTCCCTCTGCTCCTGTCCCTGTTCCTGGAGCACAGCCCGACCCCCCCGGCTGTCCCCTCCTGGCAGGAGCTGTGCAGAGCCACAAGGGCCCCCTGAGCCTCCTTTGCTCCAGGCTGAGCCCCTGCCCAGCTCCCTCAGCCTCTCCTGGGGCTCCAGCCCTTCCCCAGCTCTGTTCCCTTCCCTGGAATTGCTCCAGTTCTTCCTTTAAGGGACCCAGAACTGACACAGGCACAGGGGTACAGTGATGTTCTGCAGGCTCCAGAGAGGTTTTGTAGACATGGCTGCAGTTTGGATGAACAAAGAACATTTCAGGGGGTCCTGCACCCTGTCTGACAGGGATCCCTTGCCCTGGTAGCTCTAGGGTAGGTGAGAAGGGTCCCTGCCACCCCCAGCTCACTGATTTCAGTGGAGTTCAGCCCATCCTGAGCCTGACTTTGGCTCAGAAGCTGCTGTGTGCCCTGAAGCCTGGCACAGCCACAGTGCCCATGGGAGAGGGGTCCCCTGGAACGGGCAGAGGGCTCAGAACCTGCTCCACCATCCCAGAGAGACCTGGGCAGGAGGGGAGCATGGGGAGCAGCCAGCTGGGCTCTGAGTGCCCAGGGAGGGAGGAGATCCCTGCAGGGATGTGTTTGAGGACCTGGGGAGCTGCAGGAGCTGGAGCTGGGGAGCAGCCAGGGGGGTGAATGCTGTGTGGGTGTCCCCACTGGTTTTGCAGTCCTTGTGGCAGCCCTCAGGCTCATGGTGACCTTGGAGCATGTGACAGATCTGCAGCCAGGTTTGCTGTGTGGGATGGAGATGCTGAGCTGGGCTCTGAGCTGGATTCTCTGTGCTCTGGCAGGGAGGAGCAGCAGTGCTGCCAGCTCAGGGCTGGGATGCAGCCAGCCCCCTATTCCTGACCATTTACCCTTTCCTGAGGAGCTGCTGGGTTTAGTCCTTCCCAAGCACAAGCTTTGCTCAGCAGCTTCTCTGCTCAGTGGGGACAGCAGAGCTTGCAGGGCAGCTCATCAAAATGATGTATACATGGGAAAAAACCCCAAACTCCTCCTTTCTGAGAGCAGATCTGCAGTGCTGGTGTCCCTGAGGCCTCTGGAGGGATCAGCACTTAACAGCTGTCCCCAGGGTGAGCTCCTCTGAGTTAATTGAAGTTTCTGTGTCAGCTCCTCACAGTGGAAGCTGGAGGGGCAGAGGAGTTAATCACCTCCTGTGGCCCCCAAGGTCATCTCTGTGCATGCTGGTTTAAGTGTGAGGATGTATTGAGTAATTATTTCTGTCATTAATTGACTGCTTGTGCTGGGGCAGGCAGCTGGGAACTCAGTGGCTGAATTTCTGGGAGTGCTGTCCATGTTCCCTGCAGGCACCAGGAGCTTTTCCAGGCTGGAGCTGTGGGGGCAGAGCTGGGGCTGAGCTGAGCCTTTCCCCACAATGGTTTTGTTTGCTGCCAGCACAGTCACTGAGAGGCTGAGATCCACCTTCAGCCTGGAGGGGAGAGGGCTCCAGGGAGACCTTGGGGCACTTTCCAGTGCCTAAAGGGGCTCCTGTCTTAGGGGAAGGTGAAGTGAGGGGGCTGGAGAGGACCTGGGACAAGGGTGAGTGCTGCTCTGCCCCAGCACTGCCCCCTGTCCTGCTCTGACTCCTCTCCAGAGCTGCCCAGTCCCAGCTTCAGCCCATCCTGGCCATGGCTCTGCCCACCTCCCCTCCCCACTCTGTCTTTCCTGGCTGATGGCAAAGCTTTTCTCTGTGTTTCCTCAGCAGCAGCTTTGCCTTCGCTCTGTTGCAGCCAGGAGAGAACAGGAAAATCCCAGCTTTTTATGCTGGAGAAACATCCTGGGGAAGGGATTTGTCAGGAAATATCATGGAAGCACATTAACCCCTTGTCCTGACACAGCTGGACTGGGATTGGTCATTATTAAAAACAATTCACATGGAACCAATCAAACATTCACTTCTTGGTAACCAGACCACAATCCAAGCAATCAAATCGTAATAATAATAACCTCCAGACCACAGTCCAAGCAATCCAAATAATTATTCTTTACACTTCTTTTCTGAGGCTTCTCAGGAGAGAAGTCCTGGTGAAGGGATTTTTCAGAAGATATCATGGTGACACACTTACCCCTTGTCCTTGGCTTGAAACAGCTGGACTGGGATTGGTCATTAATTAAAAACAATTCACATGAAACCAATCAAAGATGCACCTGTTCATAAGCAACCTCCAGACCACATTCCAAGCAATCAAATTATTGTTTACATTTCTTTTCTGAAGCTTCTCAGAAGGAAAATTCTGGGGAAGGGATTTTTCAGAAGATATCATGGTGACACACTAACCCTTTGTCCTTGGCTTGACACAGCTGGGCTGGGATTGGTCATTAATTAAAAACAATTCACCTGGAACCCACCAAAGATGCACCTGTTGGTAACCAACCTCCAGACCACATTCCAAGCAATCAGATAATTATTGTTTACATTTCTTTTCTGAGTCTTCTCAGGAGAAAAATCCTGGGGAAGGGATTTTTTAGAAACTATCATGGTGGCACATTAACCTCTTGTCCTTGGCTTGACACAGCTGGACTGGGATTGGTCATTAAGTAAAAACAATTCACATGAAACCAAAGATGCACCTGTTGATAAGCAACCTCCAAGCCACAATCCAAGCAGTCAGATAATTATTGTTTACATTTCTTTTCTGAGGAAGGGATTTTTCAGAAAATATCACGGTGACACATTAACCCCCTTGTCCTTGGCTTGAAACAGCTGGACTGGGATTGGTCATTAAGTAAAAACAATTTATATGAAATCATAGATGCACCTGTTCATAAGCAGCCTCCAGACCACATTCCAAGCAATCAAATAATTATTGTTTACATTTCTTTTCTGAGGCTTCTCGGGAGAAAAATCCTGGGGAAGGGATTTTTTAGAAAATACAATGGTGACACACTAACCCCTTGTTCTTGGCTTGCCTTGCAGGTGCTGAAGGGCTGCAAGAAGCTGAACCTGTCGGTGCACTCGGTGGGGCGCATCCCCGGGGGTTATGTCACCAACCACATCTACACCTGGGTGGACCCCCAGGGCCGCAGCGTGTCCCCCCCCTCGGGGCTGCCCCACCACCAGAACAGCTCCCTGCGCAGGGACAGCGAGAAGAGGAGCCACCTGCAGCTGCTGCAGGAGGGGGATGAGAAGAAGGTGAGCAAAGGGGGGTCAGACACAGCCCTGGGGGGCCCTTCCCATGCAGGTGCCACCCTCTTTGTCCACCTGTATGGTAAATCAAAGATGACTCTGATGAAGGGGTCTCGGGATCTTTTTGGTTCTCTGTGGCCCTGAGATTGTTAAAAGTCTCTTTTCCCAGCCTGAGCACTTGAAGAATGAGTTGGAACTCTTCAGTTCTCCATCTCAAGGCTGTTTATTGTATCTTATCTATCAAATTCTTTCTCCTGCCCTGCTGAGGTCCATCCAGCAGGACAGTTCCAGGCACTCTGCCTGCCCCCAGGGCAGTGTTATGTCTTTATACTAAAAACTACCTGTACAATGTTTACAATTACTTCCCAATACCTATCACCTATTGACGGGTTCAACGGGAGACAAGCACATCCAATGATGATCAACAAGTCTCAGATTCATTAACAGGCACACTTTTATAATCACAGTAATAAGGATCATCCATAGTGCAGAAGTAAAGCTCATTATTGGTCAACTATAAAAAGTCAGTCCCACCTCTCTCAGGATGTTTGTGGCTTCTTTTTACCTCCTGTTATCACATATTTTCTTGAACAGCTTCTTGCTCAAGGAAACTGTGTCCTTGAATTAGGCAGCTGTTGCTTTCCTAGCTGTATATTCTCACGTCTTTTTTCCCACCAGCTAAGTCTCAACAACAACTCTCTACAACCTATGTTAGACAGTGAGATTCTACTCTAAACCAATCTGTAAGTGCCACCATCACAGCAGAAGATGGAGGCCAAAAGAAGAAGGAGAAAGGCTGGACACACCCAGTTCCCTTCATCTTGCCCCCTGAACCCCCATACCAAAACCCCCAAAATCTACTTTTCCACCTCGTGATAACTTCACTATTATTCTACCTAAACTGTTGTGGCTTGCAGATCTTCATATAAGGTTGGCAATTTGCTCCACGGGTCATAATCAAACCCACAGGGGTTTGGGCTCTGTGCCAGGGTCTCTGAGCCCCCTGGCAGGGGCTGGAGCCATCCAGGACAGCCAGAGGGATGTCCTGGGTTCCAACAGAGAAGGTTCAACCTTCTCCTGGCCCCACTCCCTGGTGACACTCCAGCAGGGACATTGCTCACTGCTCTGAGTGCACAAGGCTTGGCATGCACTTTGCAGCATCTCCACTCCTGATTTCCCATCTGTAAGAGCAGGAAAAAAGGGAATTGCTGGCTGCAAGCGCTCTGCAATGCTCCAGGCTGCCCAGACACCTCCTGTGCAGAGGTGCCTGCCTGTGCCAGCTGCTCTGGCAGCAATTCCCCCCGAGGCCAGGCCCTGGCTGTGCTGGGCAGGGGTTATTGGTGGGACATTTTTGTGTCACACACAGGCTGCAGGGCTTGGATCAGCTGAGCTGCTGTGGCCTGAATTACTGAGGGGTGGAAATGTGTCCCAGAGCAGGGGAACAACCTGCCTCCAGTTTTCTTCCTTTTTATTTCTATGTGTAGATTTATGGGTAGCTGCAGATAAAGAATTAAGTGCTGAAAGTGGGGTTATTCTGTTCACAAAAATGCAAATAAATGCAACACATCCCTGGTTGATTCAGCCCAATCAACCAGAACTGACAGGCACTGTTTGATTTATGGGTGGTTTTACATTCTGAGGGGAGAATTAGTTGGTTATTTTGTTTTATCCCACTCTCTCCTATTTCCAATCATTCTGAATGTCCTGGAATGAATGTGGCAAAGCTTTCACACAGGCTTTGGGGAAGCAGAGCAGCCCCAGCCCTGCAGCAGAGGCTGGAGTGATGTAATCTCACAGGGAAATCCACTGCCAGAGCTCAGCACGGCTGCAACACCTCTGGGGTCAAAGGGACATTCCCAGCTTTGCCAGGGTTCAGTTCAGGGCTGCTGGGGGCATCTGGCATTTTATGTGGCACTCACATTCTCTGAAAATATTCCTTCACCCAGGGTTTTTCTCCTGGGAAGCTGAGAAGCCTCAGAGAAAAGGAAAACAATTCTGATCTCATTTGCTTCTCCTGTGTTGTGCTCATGTGGAATGTGTTTGGAGATTGTTCACCCACAGGTGATTGTTCCATTGCATTCTGCTGGGAGTTGTTTTCACTCTTTGGCCAATCAGGGGGCCAAGCTGTGTCACGACTCTGGAGAGAGTCAGGAGTTTTCATTATTATCTTTTTAGCATTCAGTAAAGCATCTTTTCTGTATTCTTTAGTATAGTATAGTATTCTTTAATATAATACAGTATAATAAAGTAATAAATTAGCCACCTGAGAACATGGAGTCAGATGCATCATTCTCTCCCCTGAAGAATATTTACATATTCTTTTTATAATTTATATATTCTTATTTATATATTTATAGAATATTCTCTCCCCTTCCAGTATCTGAAGAATATTTACAATATTCTTCAGGCCCTGGAAAATCCTCTTTTGTCTGCCTACCTCCAGTCCATCTGCATGCCTGGAAGGAGGGTTTGTCACTGAGGCTGAGGGCTGGTTATCCCAAGGATAGCCAGGATTTGTTATCAGACCTGAAATGGAAAGCAGCACTGTGAGGAGTGTGATGGTGGAACTGAACCTTCCAGGGGTCTGTGGGATGAGGTGTGTGATGGTGGAACTGAACCTTCCAGGGGTCTGTGGGATGAGGTGTGTGATGGTGGAACTGAGCTATCCAGGGGTCTGTGTGCTCACCCTGGCGGGATGAGGTGTGTGATGGAACTGAGCCATGCAGGGATCTGTGTCATGGTGTGACTGAGCCCTCCAAGGGTCTGTGTGCTCACCCTGGTGGATTGAGGTGTGTGATGGTGACTGATCCTTCTAGGGATCTGTGGGATCATCTTCATGGGATGAGGAGTGTGATGGTGACTGAGCCATGCAGGGATCTTTGGGATCATGAGGTGTGTGATGGTGTGTCTGAGCCATGCAGGGCTCTGTGTGCTCAGCCTGGTGGGATGAGGAGTGTGATGGTGACTGATCCTTCTAGAGATCTGTGGGATCACCCTGGTGGGATGAGGAGTGTGATGGTGACTGAGCCATGCAGGGATCTGTGTGATGATGTGACTGAGCCCTGCAGGGGTCTGTGTGCTCACCCTGGTGGGCTCTGAGCTGTGGCACAGGGTGGTTGGGCTCTGCCTCCCTTTGTGCAGGGTGCTCCAGCATTCCCAGCCTGGGGCTTTGGCCACGATTTCCTGTGGGCACTGGGGTTCCTCCATTCCAGCTGTGGAGGAATCCCCCCAAAGGGATTTGAGGATTGGGATTTGGCAGCTGGCTTGGCTTTCCCCATCCCCTCCCAGGCACAATCCAGGCTGCCCTGAGTTGGGGTCAGGGGCTGCTCTGGGGGAGCAGAGGAGGTGCTGAGCTCTGGGCCAGGATTTCAGTGTAGACCTGACCTAGCACAGGAGAAGGGAGGTGAGGATGAAGGGAATGTTGGGCTCAAGGAGCTGCTGGCAGCTCCTCTGGTTGCCAAGGTGTTAGAGATCCTTGTTTTCCATGGCTGTGCTGTGTGGGGCAGGTGCTGGATTTCCCAAATTTGGCATTTTCCTGTTGTAATTGGTGAGTTCTTGTCTCATCAGAGCCCTGTGCCCGCAGGGGGAGCCTCCAGTGGTCAGGAAGTGTGAAAGGAAGGGTTTGCAATAGTGCAGAGCTCTGGGAAATGCTGCTGGAGCCAGGCCAGACAGAGCAGCAGGTGACAGCCCCCAGCCCACCCCAGGATGTCACAGCCTGCTGGAAAGCTGGGACCTGCTTCCCATGCTCACCTTCTGCTCCAGAGCACTTGGATTTTTATTGTCTGTCCAGGCTTAGAGTCCTCTGGATTTGTCACAGCAGTGCAAGAGCCATTTGTGCTGTGAATTGTCATTGATGGACTTGTGGGATTGACAGCTTATTTCATTAAAAGCACTTTGGAAACCCTCAGACTGTGGAAACTTGGAGGTGCTGCTGAGCTGGGAGGAAGATGAAGTGTGCAGAGCAGTCTGGCAGTGCTGGGAGTTCTCTGAGAAGCACCATTCCATCAACTGAATTGGTGCCTTAATGTGCTTATTGCCAGGGGAGCTGCTTATTCCTGCAAGCTTTTGGTGCAGCAGAAGAAAGAAAACATAATAATAAAGGGAGTGTGAACATCTCCCCAGCTTCAGGCACTTCTGGAGCCAAAAGGAGCAGTAATTATTATTAAAAAAAATAAAATATCAGTGCTAATATTGCGTGGCTTGAATGTTTGAGACACTGCTGGTGCCTAGTTGAGCATGAAGGATAAGAGATGCAGGAGAGGGAAGGAAGGATTTCTCTCTATTAGTCTGTAATGACATTTGCAGTGGGAATGATCCAGCTCCCCACGTCTCTCACTGTTTGCTTGCTCTGACCTTGCTGGGGTTTGGTTTTGTTTACAGCTTGGGGGAGATCCAGGCTGGTGGGGGGCTGGTTGAGTTCCCTGTGGGGCTGGAAAATGGGATGGGAGCCACTGGTGCAGAGCATCCTGAGGATTAAAGGCAGGGAATGGTTTGGGTTGGAAAGGGACCTTTAAATCCCATCTAATCCAGCCCCCTGCAGTGAGAAGGGGCATCTTCAGCTCCATCAGGTTGTCCTGAGCCACATCCAGGCTGCCCTTCCATGTTCCCAAGAGTCTTCCTCTGCCTCAGGCATTCTGTAGCCCTGTCCCAGCAGATTTACCCAACAATGCCCTTTGTGTCACACCCCAGCCCACCCTGAGGGCAGCAGTTCCACCTCTTGGTTATTTCAGGTACTTTTGATGCCTTGTGCAGGCTGCCCTAGAGCAGAGGCTGGACAGAGCTACAGAATAAAGCAGGGATTTATTCAAAGGATCTCCTCCATGGATCCACCTTGGGCAGCACCAGAGCCCAGCCAGGGCTGCACCCAAGATGAACCAAAATGGCCCCAAAATGCACGGCCGGGCACGGGGTCTGTCCCTGGGATCAGTTCTGCTCCATTTGCATCTTGCAGTTCATTGTCCCATTCCAGCTTTAGCCCAGGCAGTCCCACCCTGCTTGTTTTTCTCTCTCCAGCCCACGGGGTTTGTGCTCTTGGGCTGAGATTTGGATCACTTGTCCTTGGTGCCCAGCTGGAGCAGGAATTGTTTTGTCTCCCTGCTCTGTGCACAGAGCTCACCATCCCCTGATGTGAAGCCCAGACCCACACACTGAAACAGCACAGAATGTGAAAAATAGAAAACTTAAACCTGAGGCATCACTTTAAGCAGAAGCAGCATCCAAAATTGGTGCTGGTGTTTGCCAAGCCCTGCCCTATGGGGTGCTGGGATGGGCACAGGACCTGGTCTGGTCCCTGTCCCTGTGCTCTGTGTCATCCCCAGCCCTGGGAGCTGCTCCCTGTCCCCAGTGCTGGGCATTGGGTGGCAGCCCAAGTCCTGGTGTGGCCTTAGTGTGTTGTCATTCTAGATCAAGGGTTCTATTGTCATTACATTGCAGGGGTTCCATATTGCTAGAGTTTCATACTTCCTTGATGGTTCTTGCAGGCAGCTCCTCCAGGCACTAACTCTTCCCTGTCCTCACAGCAGCCAACTGACTCCAGTTCCCTCAGCCAACCAATCCACCCTTTTATAACACTCTTCTTATTGGCTACAGCTGTGGTCTGTTAACATCAGGCCTGCTCCTAATCCTTAATAATTGGCTTAGCTGCAACTCTTTAGGGGGTGAGATTACTTTCTATACTACCTTTATTTACTTATGTTCTATCCCCCTGCCTTAGGGAGCTGCCCTGGGTGGGGGGTGACACTGGCACAGCTCTGGTGGCCCTGGCACCCCCAGGACTCCCCCACTCTGACCACGGTCGCAGTTCAAGGCTGTGAGGCAGCCCTGCCTCCCCACCCTCGCTGTGTGCAGGATGTCTAGACACAAACCGTGGGGTTTCCTCGGGAAGCAGGAGGAGGATGAGCCCTGCCAGCCTCCCCAGGCGTTGTTTGTGTTGTGTGGCAGCAGCAATGGCCTGGAAATAGCTGCCAGCATGGCTGGAGCCTCCTCAGCCACCCAGCTGCGTGCTGAGCCCTACTGGGCCAGGCTAATTCCTGCCTGAAAGGCCTTTTTCTAATGGCAAATTGGAATCTGTCAACAGGTAATTCCATAAAGCCAGACAGCAGCAATCCTGTGCAGGAATCAGCTCAGAGCAAGTCCCTCACTGATGATGGCATTTTTATTTTTTTCCCCTTCATTTCCTGCTACAGGAGATGGCAGATGTTCCAGCCTTGAAACAGAAATCAAAACTGTGACCTTGGACTTCCAAATGGTTCTGTGTGATGCACGCAGGAGTCACCTGGGGCTGGGGCTGGCACAGGGAAGGAGGTGGGCACTGGGCAGTGATCTGCTGTGGAATACCTGGCAGAGGGTGGGGGTGACCTTGCCTGGGTGTTACTGTGCCTCCAGGACCTAAAGGAGCTCCAGGACAGCTGGGGAGGAACTGGGGACAAGGACATGGAATGACAGGACACAGGGAATGGCTTTAAGCTGAAGGATGATGGAATTAGATGGGATATTGGGGAGAAACCCTGCCAGAGTGGGCAGGCCCTGGCACAGGGTGCCCAGAGCAGCTGGGGCTGCCCCTGGATCCCTGGCAGTGCCCAAGGCCAGGCTGGACAGGGCTGGGAGCAGCCTGGGACAGTGGGAGGTGTCCCTGCCATGGCAGGAGTGGCACTGGATGGGATTTAAGGTCCTCTCCAACCCAAACCATTCTTTTATCTGGGATGTCCTCAGTTTCCCCCACAGAACAGCTGCCCTTGTTTGCAGCCTGGTTTAGGATGGTGTCAGCACAGCCTGGATTTAGGAGCTCAGGGTGATCCCAGCTCTCCCTGAGGGAGCTTCAGCCAGGGGGGAGAGTGGAAGCATAAAATGGAAATGGCACCAAAATCTCCTCTCTGGGCCCAGCCTTGGCACTGGAGTGTTAATGGCACGGGTGCCAGCCTGAGGGGAAGAGCCCAGGCAGAGGGGCTTGGCCCAGGGAATGCTGTGTTGAGGATCCCAGAGGGACCCTGGATCACCACTGGGAACCACTGGGAACATCAGCCTGGTCTCAGGTTCAGCTCCCTCCTTGGGCACAGCTGGGCTTGTGGTTCAGTTTCACCCCAGAGCTGTGTGTGGGCTGTGGGGCCAGGCTGGCAGGAGGGTGACAATGGGACAGCCAGCATGGCAGGGCCACCCTCCTGTCACCACCCCAACTGTGCCATCACTGCAGACCCTTGGGAAGGAGAGTGCAAATTGTCCCCTGTGGCCCCCGAGCCCTTGGCATGGAATGGCCCAGCCTTTGCTTCATCCTGGCAATCAGCCCATCCCTGCATTGCTCCTGTCATCCTCAGGATTTTACCTTTTTCTATTTTCCATCTATTTGTAACCCTGCAGTTCTTTAGTGTGTAACTCCCAACTCCACACACAGTGTGAGCTGCTGCTCTCCCATTTTGGGCAGACACAACAATTCCTCTCCAGGCCTGGCAATCAAGGACACCTCACTGCCTCAGGCCCCAGAGATGGAAACAAAAATGAGTTGGGGGAGCAAACTGGGGGTCAATGACTTCATTAGCTGAAGCTGTAATTAATTAACCCCCAATAATGGCCCAAACTTATAAAAGTGTGAAACCTGTGACCCATCAACTATTTTGGGTGCAGCCCCTGGGAGGGCTTAAATGCCCTAAATGTACCTGAAGGCCCTTCAATAAATATATCTACTTTTTATTGCCTTAATTCTGTCTGGCCTCTGTTTTTAGCTAGCCCCAAAGGCCTCACCTTCCCTCCCAGGCTGAGCCCAGCTCTCTCCCTTCCCCAGCCATCCCCAAAATCTGCAGTGAGTCCCTGAGCTGGCTGCTCCCTGCTCTGCCACGCTGTTCCTGGCAGCTCCTGCTGCAGGCTTCATGCAGGGAGCTGCAGCTATTAGCTGATTAAGAGATGCAATTAAGCCCTGAGCAGCCCAACTTTCTGGGCTGCCAGCAGGTTTGCACGCACACCTTGGATTTGCTGGTTTTTGTGGTTCCAGGATTTCTGTATCTGTGCCTTTCCTGCCTCTGGAAGCTCAGGTTTGCTGGTTTTTGTGGCTCCATGATTTCTGTATCCATGCCTTTCCTGCCTCTAGAAGTGCAGGTTTGCACACATACCTCAGGTTTGCTGGTTTTTTTGGCTCCAGGATTTCTGTATCCATGCCTTTCAGGCCACTAGAAGTACAGGTTTTCACAGACATCCTGGATTTGCTGGTTTTTGTGGCTCCAAGATTTCTGTTTCCTTGTCTTTCCTGCCTCTGGAAGTGCAGGTTTGCACACACATCCTGGATTTGCTGATTTTTGTGGCTCCAGGATTTCTGTATCAGTGCCTTTCCTGCCTCTGGAAGTGCAGGTTTGCACACACAGCTCAGGTTTGCACACACAGCTCAGGTTTGCACACACAGCTCAGGTTTTCTGGTTTTTGTGACTTCAGGATTTCTGTATCCATGCCTTTCAGGCCTCTGGAAGTGCAGGTTTGCACACACAGCTTGGGTTTGCTGGTTTTTGTGGCTCCAGGATTTCTGTATCTCTGCCTTGCCTGCCTCTGGAAGCTCAGGTTTTCACACACAGCTTGGATTTGCTGGTTTTTGTGGCTCCAGGATTTCTGTTTGTGGCTCCAGGATTTCTGTATCCATGCCTTTCTTGCCTTTGGAAGCTCAGGTTTTCACACACAGCTCAGGATTGCTGGTTCTTGCGTCTCCAGGATTTCTGTATCAGTGCCTTTCTTGCCTCTAGAAGTGCAGGTTTGTACACACAGCTCACGTTCTCTGGTTTTTGTGACTTCAGGATTTCTGTATCCATGCCTTTCAGGCCTCTGGAAGTGCAGGTTTGTACACACAGCTCAGGTTTTCTGGTTTTTGTAGCTCCAGGATTTCTGTATCTATTCCTTTCCTGCCTCTGGAAGTGCAGGTTTGCTCAGTGCAGGGCAAACCATCCTCTGACACCCTTGGAGGTGTTTATATGGATTGCTGGGATCCCCTCTCAATCCTCTCTTCTCCCATAGCCTCATCATCAGAAAGTCCCTCTCACCTGATGCCTTCAGATTTCAGCCTTTATATTTTTCAAACCCTGCCCTGCATTAGTGCATAACTCTATAAACTCCATATAAAGTGTTAATTAATTGTCTCCTCATTTTGGCCAGGCCAAACAGAGCAGCTCACGTGGCAGCACCTGAGGAGCAGAGGGACAGGGGGTATCTCTTACTCCATCTGATGCTCTGCCCAGCTGGGGGGAGCAGCTTCTCAGCTTACCAGGATAGTGTTGAAGGGAAATGGAAATGTCTGCCTGCAGAGCTGCCCCTCCTGGAGCTACCCCCAGCACACAGAAATGTCATTCAGGGACTTACAGAGGGAATTTTGGCATTCCCAGTCTATTCTGACATGATATGTGATTCCAGGCACCTTGCTGCATTTCTCCTACTTGTATTTTTTTTCCCCAAACTGGGGGATTTTTTGAGAGGCACAGCCACAGTGGGGTGAAAAACTTACAGCAGGGAAATCCTAAATTTCTCTGTAACAGCACTTCAGTAAAGTTGAATCTTTTCCTAAATTTCAAAAGCACTCAGCCAAGTGTTCTGTGGCCCAGAGCAAGGTTTCCCTGTGAGGAAAAAACCAAAGTGCCCTTGGATGTGACAGGCAGCTGCTCCTTTGGGTGGGTTCAGTGCCCAGCTCATCTCCCCAGCCTGGAGCACGAAGGTCTCTGTAATTCCTTTATAATCCTTCCATGCTAAAATTATTTCCAGCACTTTCTGCCCTTAAAAGCAGAGAAAAGAAACCCAGGGAACACCAGGGTTTTTAGAGAAGGATGCTGGTACAGGTAGTTGATGTTTTACAATTCTTATTTCAGCTTTGCATCCATTTCTGTAAATCCAGGATTTGGAGCCTTACGTGGATTTGTGTCCTGCTGCTGATTTCTGTTTCTGTCACCAAGACAGAAAATGGGTTTTCAATACCAGCCACTCTAAGGCTGGCCTAAATTCCCTCTGTGATACTGTGTCCTCTAGAAAGAAGGATTAATTACTGACCTGAAGCTGGGAATTATTTTTCCATCCAGGTAAATGTTCAAGATTTTTGTTTGACTGCAGTAAAAGGGTTTAAATATAAAAGCCCTTCACAAACAGCTTGTTTCTGGCTGTTTCTATCAGTGTGAAACACGTTTTGGCTTTTCTCATTTGTTTTTATTCCTGCTGTCTGCTTTTATCCAGAAGTGACTCAAAACTTGGGAGCAAAGCAAAAAAAATAACCCTGGAGTTATTCATTTTAAAAGTGTCATGCAGAGAGTGAACAAAGGCCAATTTAAATGGAGAGTTCTCGAGGGGGCTGAGCACAGGATTGCTCTGCTCTCCAAATTCCCACCTGAACACCCAGATATTGCCAGGCCCTGTGAGGAGGAGAGGGTGGATGAAGGCAGGAGGACACTGGGTTTGTAAATCAGTGTTTGGTGGGGAGAACATCTGCCCAGGTGCTGCTGGCAGGTTGTGGGAGGTATGAAATGGCTTCTGCAGGATGTGCTGGACCTATGGAAGGGTTGTCCTGGTGTTTTTAATTGGAGATAATCAGGAATGTAATTATCCCAGTGGGGTTTGTCCTGTATGGAGTGCCTGGAATGGCCCTGCACAGTCAGCTTTGCCCAGGGAAGGGCAGAGGGCTGGAGCTGGGCTCAAGCCAGGCTGGGTGGAGGGGGATTGTGGCATTCACATTCTCTGGAAAAATCCCTTTGCCCACAACTCTTCTCCTGGGAAGCTGAGAAACTTCAGAGAAAAGGAAAACAATTCTGATCTCATTTGCTTCTCCTGTGTTGTGCTCATGTGGAATGTGTTTGGATTGTTCACCCACAGGTGATTGTTCCATTGCATTCTGCTGGGAGTTGTTTTCACTCTTTGGCCAATCAGGGCCAAGCTGTGTCAGGACTCTGGAGAGAGTCAGGAGTTTTCATTATTATCTTTTTAGCCTTCTGTAAAGCATCTTTTCTGTATTCTTTAGTGTAGTATAGTATTCTTTATTATAATATAGTATCATAAAATAATAAATTAGCCTTGTGAGCACATGGAGTCAGATTCATCATTCCTGCCTTTGTTGGGACATTCCCAGCAAATCCAATAGGGGATCATGGCTCTGTTTGCTCAGGCAGCAATGCCAGAGGGAGAATTCACAGCACTGGCACCACCCCACTGCTGCTCCTGGGATTTGGGGGGCTGTTCTCAAGTCTCTGCCCCAGGGGTGCACCTGTGTCACAATCTGCTGGGGCAAGTGAGTTGTGATGGTTCCTTTCCAGATCCCAAAAGTACAACAGACAAACAGCAGGGACTGGCAGCTTAATCACAACCAATGCACCTTTATTGAGGGGCAACAGCAAATGCAACAGAGGGATCAGAAAAGGAAAGAAAGGATAGAAAGAAAGAGAGGGGAGGGGGAATATAGCTACCAGTGAGACAGGATCCTCATGGTCCAGCCCCACAGATTCACCATCATCCATGGGGGTTCACCAAAGTGATCTCAACAGTTCCAGTTTATAGAGTCTCAGTCCCAAGGAATGGCTTCTGGCCAAAAGATGGGGAAGATCCATGGGCCATCGTGTTGACACCCCTTGGTCTGTGAGTCAGGTGTGAGTGTGCAAGGACAAGCCACCATTTATCAGAACCTGTTCAAAGCAGAGTTCTGTGAAGGCACAGTGAGCATACCTGCAAACAATCACATGGAATAACATCCAGGAAACATCCACCTCAGCCAGGCCAGAGCTGCTGTCGGAGTCGTCAGGGTCCTTGTGATGATTGTGAGGCAAATGAAGGAAACTCCAGACAAGCTGTAAGAGGAGAGAGTGGAGAACTGCTGTAGACCAGCTGATTTGCTGGTCTTTAATAAATAGTTTTATTGTCTTTATCTGCTCTAGCCTCTGTTCTAGGTATCCACTCCAAGACATCACACCTCCCTGGGTTGGCAGGGAAGAGTTTTCCACTAAGGATCCTGGCTGACAATCCACCCCCACGTCCTGCCCTCATTGTAGCTGAACCTCTCAGCCCCAGAGCTTTTCCTCCTGGTTCCCAGTGCCTCCTCAGTGCCACAGGAGCTGCTGCCCAGCCCAGCTCTGTGGCCGTGTCCCACCTCTGCTCTGGACACCACATCAATGTCTGTCCCTGTTCCCCTGCAGGTGAACCTGGTCCTGAACGAAGGGAAATCCCTGGGCCTCATGATCCGAGGAGGGGCAGAATATTCCCTGGGCATCTACATCACGGGTGTGGACAAGGGCTCCGAGGCAGAGAGCACTGGCTTGAAGGTGAGAGTGATCCCAGAGAGGGTGGCAGGTGACCAGGGATGTGTCCAGGTGGGATTGGGATGTCTCCAGAGAGGGAGACTCCACCTCATCCCTGGGCAGCTGTTCCAGGACTCTGCCATCCTCAGGGAAAGAATCCCTTCCTCATGTTGGTGTGGAACTTGTTGTGTTTTAATTTATTGCTGCTCATTCTGTCATTGAAAAGCTGTCACAGATATCTTTTTATGAAAATCCTTTCCTTAGGATTTTTCCTCCTGAGAAGCTGAGAGACCTCAGGAACAAAATGTAAACAATGATTATCTGCTGCTGTGGAATGCAACAGGTGCATCTGTGATTGGCCCATGTTGGTTGTTTCTAATTAATGGCCAATCATGGCACAGCTGTCTTGGACAGAGAGTCTGAGACAGGTGCCTTTGTTATTCATTCCTTTCTATTCTTGGCTTAGCCAGCCTTCTGAGATGAAACCTTTTCTTCTATTCTTTTAGTATAGATTTAATGTAATATATATAATAAAATAATAAATCAAGCCTTCTGAAAAATGGAGTCAGATCCTCATCTCTTCCCTCAACATAAGATCCCTGGGAACACCGTCACAAAAAGCCTCTGGAGCATCCTCTGACACCCCTTGCAGGTGTTTATATGGATTGCTGGGATCCCCTCTCAGTCCTGTCTTCTCCCACAGGCTCCTCATCAGACAGTCCCTCTCACCTGATGCCTTCAGATTTTAACCTTTATCTTTTTCACACCCTGTGCTGCATTAGTGTGTAACTCTAAACTCCATATGAAGTGTTAATTAACTGTCTCCACATTTTTCTCAGACACAATTCCTCCAAGCCTGAAGCTCAATGACACCTCACTGTCTCAGGCCCCAAAAACACAAATAAAAGTGTTTTCCTTGGTGTTTTTTCTGTTCCCTGGGTTTGCTGCACAGGGAAAATCTCTGCTTCTATTCCTTCTGCATCCCCCTGGCAGTGAGGAGATGTCACAGGGACAGTCCCAACAGCAGAACTCCTGGCTGGATCCCTCCCTGCCTGCTTGGAATTCCAGCAAATACCCACACTCAGAAACTAGAGCAGTGCCACTCCCCTGCCCTGTCCCCCAGGTCCTGCCACTGCTGTTTGCACACCTGAGCCTCTGCTGGTTGATTCTGGAGATACAGCATGAGAAAAGAAGCTGAACTGTTTTCCTTGGTGTTTTTTCTGTTCCCTGAGGTTGCTGCACAGTGAAAATCTCTGCTTTTATTCCTTTTGCATCCCTTGGCAGAGAGCTCACAGAGGAGATGTCATAGGGACAGTCCCAACAGCAGAACTCCTGGCTGGATCCCTCCCTGCCTGCTTGGAACACCAGCAAATACCCACACTCAGCAGCCAGAGCACTCCCTGCCCTGTCCCCCAGGTGCTGCCACTGCTGTTTGCACACCTGAGCCTCTGCTGGTTGATTCTGGAGGCCCCCCCTGCTGCTCTGCTCTCCAGGCAGTGATTTGTGTGCCCAGCAGGCTCGTGCTGTGCTGGATGCCAGCCTTGGTGTGATTTCAGATGCTCACAGCTGCTTCCCCCCCTGATTTGTGTATGCTACAGGCTGTAAATTCAGTGCTGCCTGGAGGTTTGGAGGTAAAAAAGGCCTTTTATGTCCTGCTGTTGGACATGGTGGGGTGTAGATTGCAGCTCCTGGTGGTGGTGGGAGGGATGTGATGCCACAAGGAAGCAAGAACTGGTGGATAAATGTGATTTCCAGGTAATTTGTTGCTCTCTGAAATGGAAATATTGTGGGATTGCTCAATGTGGGCTCAACACAGCCTGGCTGGGTGGATGGGAATGTTCCTGTTGGCTTCCCAGGAGTGGATCCTTCTGTGGGCTCTGCTGCTTTCACTGAGTTTGTTACCAGAATTGAGCTGATTCTGAGGTGATGTTTAGATGAGAGAAAAGGCAGAAATCCTTCCCTGGGAGGGTGGGCAGGCCCTGGATCCCTGGCAGTGCCCAAGGCCAGGCTGGACAGGGCTGGGAGCAGCCTGGGACAGTGGGAGGTGTCCCTGCCATGGCAGGGGTGGCACTGGATGGGCTTTAAGGTCCCTTTTAACCCAAACCAATCTGTAATTCTGTCAGACATTTCATTTTTACCTCTTTGTATCTATTGCACCAAATCAGAATTTCAGACTCTTCAAATAATAACAAAAATAAATAATTAATGTTTTACACTCCCCTTAAATTTTGATGGAAGGACAAACAAAAGTTATTGATAGCTAGGCAAAACTAAGGAAGTTTCTCTGAGGCTCAGAAACTTTTTCCAGCTCCAGGAACAAGGACCAAGACCCTGAGCTGAGGGTCCCAGAGGAGCTACAGCCCTGCTGGTGCTGGTTCAGGTGCTGCTGTCCTGCTCCCTCAGCAGGCAGAACTGCAGCCAAAGCCAGGCTGGAGCTCTGCACTCAGTCAATAACTCAATATTCATGGGCTTGCCCTTGGCCTTCTTGATGTTTATTCATTCATGAAACTTCTGACAGTGTGTTCCTGGGGCATGGTTGAAAATCTGCTGCCTCTGAGGAAGTTCTGAGAGTGAAGAAGTGGGGGTGAGAGGAGGGGAGTGAGTCAGCCTTGTTTGCTTTCAGCTCCTGTCCTTCCTGCCTCCTTCCTGCTGTCCCCAGTGGTGCTGGCACGAGCTGAGCTCCTGATGCTGTTCCTGGCTCTGCTGGCCCTCATTTCTGCCTTGCTCATTTTTCCTGGTGTTGTGTTTTGTCAGGATTGGGGTTCTTTTTCGTCCTTAAGCCATTTTTTTTGTTTGCTCTGGTTGACCTTTAGATCAGAAATAGCAGATTCCAGGGAGCTCGCTCTGAGCAAACAACTCAATATTGAGTTCCCAGAACAAGGGCTGGGGGGAAAATCATGATCCATATTTATCCAGAAATGAGAGGAGAGGGAGACTGTAAATGGGAAGAGCTGAATGATTTTACCTCAGCACTGGCTGTCATAGAACAAAGAGTAATTTAGGCTGAAGATCTCCAAGATCATTGTGTCCAGCAGTGCAAGGTCACCACTGCCCCATGTCCCCAGGTGCCACATCCACATGGCTTTTAAATCCTTCAAGGGATGGGGACTTTGGAGTCCTTTCAACCCTTTTGGTGAAGATTTTTTCTTAAATATCCACCCTGAGCTGCCCTGGCCCAGCCTGAGCCGTTCCCTCTGTCCCTGTTCCTGGAGCACAGCCCGACCCCCCCCGGCTGTCCCCTCCTGGCAGGAGCTGTGCAGAGCCACAAGGGCCCCCTGAGCCTCCTTTGCTCCAGGCTCAGCCCCTGCCCAGCTCCCTCAGCCTCTCCTGGGGCTCCAGACCCTTCCCCAGCTCTGTTCCCTTCTCTGGACACATTTGGTGTCATCTGCAAACTCCAAGTCCTTCATCCCAAAGCCACCCCTTGAAAGCTGCAGTGAGCTTTTAGGTCTGGACATGGACAAATGTCCTGGAATAAGAGAGGATGGAATAAAAACCTTGTGGCTCCCTCAGAGTTTGGGAATGAGCTGCAAAGTGACAAAGTCAGTCAGGGGGTCATGGTTATGATACCCAAGATGTGACATTTCTCCTGGTTGTTCCAGTGGTGTCACCTTGCTGGAGACAGAAATTTCCTCTCCTGGGAGGCTGCCAAAAACCTCTCCCCATCAGTGCCACAACTACTGGAAAAGCAAGCAACCCCCATCGAAGGGATATCAGAAGGCTAATTAATAACTTTATTATACTCTATTATTGTATACTATATTACACTACATCTAAACTGCACAAACACCCAGCTCCACCAAATGTGATTATCTGCTGACAGTCCTGACAAACACACATAGATGCAATTGGTCACCTGAGGTAAACAATCTGCAGAATGTATTCCACATGAGCTCAACCAAGAGAAGCAGCAATTGAGATAAGAATTGTTTCTTTCTCTGAGATTCCTCGTTATGATTCCCAGAAAATATCCTTGGGAAGTTGTGCCTTGCTTTTTTCTAGGAAGAGAAATGCAGCCACACATGAGCACTGCCACCCCAGAGAGCCCCTTCCCTCCCTGGGCTCTCACCTCCCTTCTTTGGGCTGCAGTGTTTGGGGAAAGGACCCATTGTGAGCCAGCCATGGCCCCCTCATTCCCTGTCCTGTGCTGGATTTGCAGGAAAACTCCCCAGCTAAGGCAGGAATGATGCATCTGACTCCATGTTCTTGGAAGGCTAATTTATTATTTTATGTTCTATATTATATTAAAGAATGCTATACTAAAGAATGGAGGAAGGATACTTACAGAATGCTAAAAAGATAATAATGAAAACTCCTGGCTCTCTCCAGAGCCCTGACACAGCTTGGCCCTGATTGGCCAAAGAGTGAAAACAACTCCCAGCAGAATGCAATGGAACAATCACCTGTGGGTGAACAATCTCCAAACACATTCCACATGAGCACAACACAGGAGAGGCAAATTAGATCAGAATTGTTTTCCTTTTCTCTGAGGCTCCTCAGCTTCCCAGGAGAAAAACCCTGGGTGAAGGGATTTTTTCAGAGAATGTGAATGCCACAGGTCTTCCCTGGACTCTTCCCACATGGATCATCTGGATCATCTGCCCTGAGCCATTTCCCTCCTGGAGAAGCTGAGCACTCCCTTATTTACTGGGAGCCTTAATTTGGTCAATTCCAAATTGATCCATACATTTTCCTGCCCGTATCCTTAATTTCTTAAGGGCTTTGGGTAATTATTTGTGCTGGAGAGAGGCTCCTTCTACTTTAGTGCTATCTCCAGTGTCATTTAGCCTCTCTGCTGGCACTTCAGTGGCGTTAAACAGGACTGGTGCCAGTGCCAACCCATTTGGCATCATCCCCTTGGCCCTGTTATTCCCAGCTCAGTTTGGTGTCTTTTAACCTTAACTCACATTTAAAATCTCTTGCTAGTTTTCTGTCTGTGTGATTGAGTTTCTCCCAGAGCAAATTCTGATGACTTTTAAGAGAATTTTTCAGAGCAAACTGATTATTTTAAAGAGAATTTTTCCAAGCAAATTCTGATTCTTTCTGCTGCTCAGAACCATTGTCTGAAGCCCATCACGTTTCTCTTGACTGCACCTCCCCTTCCCCACTGTCTCCAGAAGGAGAAGGAGCCAGGGCTGTCATCAAGGTGTAATTTCCAAACTCTCTTTTTCTCATGGTCTGTCACCTTTTGCGTGTCATGTTCAGCCCCTGCATTTCAGGCTTCAATTTTCCCTGGGAAATGAGAGTAATCCACATTTTCAGAGGTGTTCAAGCATTCAGCACATCCTGGGTATCCACCCACCATTAGCTGAGCACAACTGAAAAGTAGTTCCTGAAATATCCAGGGCAATAATTTTCCTGTGTTTTATTATAACTTTTGTGTGTGTGTGTGTGTCTTATTATTATTTCTTTTATTCTCTGCCAGTTTGGAGCTGTGAATACAGCAAATAATTTCTCAGGGTCAGCTTTTGTTTTAGTCGATTGTTCTTTTGCTTCTCTGCAGATTTTTTGTTACTTTTCCATTTGTCCTTGACTTTGGGGGGAAAATATAATTATCTATGTTAATTAGCAAAAAATCCATGGCCCCTCTGGTCTCCCTGATGTTACAAGAGCGTGCCAGGCTCCTCTTGGTTCACTCTTAAAAGGAGAAATTAAAGATTATTAAACCCATGTAACTGTCCTGAACCAAAAAAACCATGAAAATTTAATTCCTGCTATGGAAAACCATTAAAGATTCATAATTGCAATAAAACTGCCTAATCAAATTTGGATTTTTATTGTTTTGGTGCTGCAGTGAACTCTGTGCTCCTTGTTTGTGCAGCAAAATCCACTCCAGGGAACTCCTGATGGATCAGAAAGACCTGGGAGATGATATTTGTCCACCTGAGTGGGGTTTTCTCTTGGCATTTCAGTCCCTGGCATAATTCCCCTCCCCTGTTACTGAGAATTTCAGATTTCTGTGCTGACAGGCACTGACCCCCCAGGAGAACACTGCATTGACCTGAGGCTGTGGAGAAGCTTCCAAAATGGAATGACAGAACTGGGATTGTGGGTGTGGAGTTTGAATAGAAGTGTGTGATACCACAGGGTGGGAAATTTAGAATTTAATTGTTTAGAATATAGTAATGTATGTAAGGCAAGATGGAGATTTTAGAAAAGAGGCTGGTCCTTCTTCTTCACTTTCTTCTTCACATTCATCTCCTCCTCCTTCTTCTCCATGGGTTTGGGTGGTTTTGTGTAATTGGATAAAAAAGTCCACATTGCAGGCTGGGGTTAAAAGTAAAAATAATTTAGGTGTCATTTCTTAATTGGACAGTTGATCCTTAAAAGGCCTTGTAGAGAGAGACATGGCTCTCACACATTTTTAGTGTGTTAGAGTGAAGTGCTGTAGAACTCATGGTTTGTGAGACTGTGACATGGATAAGAACTAATGAACATCTGAGTCCCAACAAGAAATATCATCTTGTGATTTAATCCTGACCCTGGCAGAAAAGAAGCAAAGAATCCACAGGTAGCCAGCAGTTCTCTGACAGTGGATTTAAAGCTGACAGAGCTCAGAGGGAACCTGAGATATTTGTGGAGCCCCATGGTTTGGGTCATTTATGTCATTTGCCTTCCCCTGGATCCCTCCCTTTGCACTTCTGGGATGTTTTAGGTCACTTCCAGCACAAACCATTGAACTTTATGGTGAAGAATGAGGCAGATCCACTCAGGGTCCCTGGATGGAACTGAACATGGAGCTAGCTCTGCTGCATCTGGACTCAATGATCCTAAAGGCCTTTTCCAGCCCAAATGACTCCATGATGCTCCTGCTGAAGGTCCTTTTTCCCCTCAGCACCACCCTGAGCATCCTCCCAGCCTCCCTGAGCCTCCTCTGTCCTTTGAGCAGAGGGAAGGGCAAACAGGAGCCCTTCCCTGGCTTCTCATTACTGCCAACCTTATTTTGTATAGCTCCTTCCAGCCCCCCACATGATCTCCTCTCTAAATTTAACAGGCCTAATCTCTTCCATCTGTCCTTTCACAGGCACCTTCATCTGCCACTGATCATTTGTTTCACTTCTCTGCAACTTTTCTCTGCCTGTGTCTCCTTGCTGGCCAGGCAAGGAGAAAGTCCCTGCTGTGTTTTGGTAGAGCTGAGCTCAGGCCTGAGTTTAAGCAAAGATAGGAAAGGGCAGTTTCAAAAATATGGTTTATCAGGAATAGGGTGAATTGTGATACGGGAGTGAAGAGGAGCAGCCCTGGATGCCCTGGGAGCACAGAGGAGGAGGACCTGGGATGAAGGGTGAAACACCAGATGGGTGCTGTGTCTCAAACAAGGCCAGGCTGTCAGGGCAGCTCCTGGTTCCAGCAGAGGCCTTGCCCACAGAATGAAATCTCTTAGGGGAGGAAACAGCAGAGGAGAGATGGAATGCAGCTGTGCCAGATGCTGCAGTTTGTGATGGAGGCTGTGGGGAGCCCCTCCCTGCTGCATGCAGAGATCTGAGGGCTGGGGCCTCCACAGATGGTTCCTGACGTCCCAGAGCAGCAGCAGGGACTGGGCTGGAGGCCTTGATGTTCTTTGGGGTTGGTCTGGTTGGTGGAGGAGACTGGGAACATCAGTCTGAGCTGGGATCCTCAACAGGCCCCTCCAGCCTCACTGGCTGCCAGCTTGAGGGATGAGCTGTGGTATTTTCAGGGTCCCCTGGACAAAGGGAGGAAATGATGAATATGACTCCATGTTCTTGGAAGGCTAATTTATTATTTTATGCTCTGTGTTATATTAAAGAATGCTATACTAAAGAATGGAGGAAGGATACTTACTGAATGCTAAAAAGATAATAATGAAAACTCCTGACTCTTTCCAGAGTCCTGACACAGCTTGGCCCTGATTGGCCAAAGAGTGAAAACAACTCCCAGCAGAATGCAATGGAACAATCACCTGTGGGTGAACAATCCCCAAACACATTCCACATGAGCACAACACAGGGGAAGCAAATGAGATAAGAACTGTTTTCCTTTTTTCTGAGGCTTCTCAGCTTCCCAGGAGAAAAACCCTGGGTGAAGGGATTTTTCCAGAGAATGTGAGAACTCCTTCCAGAGTCCTGACACAGCCTGACCGTGATTGGTCATTAAGTAAAAACAATTCACATGTTGGATAAACAATCTCCACCCACATTCCAAAGCAGCAAAACACAGGAAAAGCAAATGAGATAATATTGTTTTCTCATTTTTTGAGGCTTCTCAGCTTCTTTTCAGGAGAGAACTCCTGGGCAAAGAGGATTTTTCAGAAAATGTGATGGTGACAATGATCTCCATCCAGCAGCATTGTCCCTGGTCCCTCCAGCTGCTGCATCCCACTTTGGAGCTGGCTTAGACTGGGCAGCACCTCCCTGCTGGGACAGGAAAGTTATTCCCAACAGGAGAGCTCCAGGGACACACCAGGCTCAGTCCATCCTCATTCCACAGGTGGGAGACCAGATCCTGGAGGTGAACGGCCGGAGCTTCCTGAGCATCCCCCACGACGAGGCCGTGAAGCTGCTCAAGTCCTCGCGGCACCTGATGATGACGGTGAAGGACATCGGGCGCCTGCCCCACGCCCGCACCACCGTGGATGAGACCCGCTGGATCAGCAGCTCCCAGCTCGGGGAGACCCTGCTCAGCTCTGCAGGGTAAGGGCCAGGGGGGCTGGCTTGGTTTGAACACAGGTGTCTGCTAAGGAGGGCAGGAACCTCCCCTGAAATGGAAAATGTAAACCCCTTCCCTCTCAATTATTATAATTTTGAAATTAAGGGGCTTTCAGGCAAAGATATGGGAGCAGGAATAACAGTTCTTTAATAGGAAAACTAAAAATTACAAATATAATAGCACAGACAACAACAAAAAACCACTGCCAGAGTCAGACGAGGAGCTGTCCCCCTGTGTGCCAGGGTGGTGTCCCAGCCCCATCCCATGGGGGCTCAGCCCTCCTGCAGTGCCAGCTGTGGTTCTGCTGCAGCAGGGATCCTGCACAAGGGGGGAGTTTTCCTCTGCAGCTCCAGGGCTGCTGCAGATGGGCCTGGGCTCCCTCTGGCAATGCAGGGCAGCAGAAAGCTGCTCCTCTGGCAATGCAGGGGGCAAAGGCTGCTGTGCTGTGCCAGGCTCAGCTTGGATCCAGGTAGGAATGCTTGGCTCCTGCCCTGGGCACAGCATCTCCCCATGGGATGGGGGAATTGGATCAGCCCTGCAGGGACACTCAGTGGCCATGGACAGCAGAGATCTCCTGGAGGGAGGATTGGCTGTGGGAGAGAGAAAGAAAAAACTGCCCCATGGACAGCAGAGAACTGCCCCAGCTCTGACAGATGGGGATAGAATGCACAGCCACATTTCAAATCTAAGGGACTTTTTCGGGGGGTCTGTCAGCTCAGAGCCCATAGGAGGATGGGGACCCCCAGGCTGTCTGTGGAGCTCCCATTCTGGGGTCTGCCCCTGTGTCAGGGAAGCCTCTCTGGCCTGTTGGGTGCTGCAGGTGTGGACAAGGTTGTGCTGTCTGATGTCACCATGAGTCAGGAACAGGAATGAAAGTGACACAACTCCATGCATTTTCAGAAGGCATAGAAACTCCTTTATTACAAAACTTCCTATTTTTATAAGCAACATCATTCACCCAGAACCTGACTGGTTCCAATAACACCTCTCACCCAATTGGTTAATTAGCAGCAACACCATCTTTCCAAAAACATCACGTACAACACGTTCCACATGTTCACAAACACCAGCTGCACAGACTTAACATAAGAATTGTTTCAATTCTGTTCTCTGAGCTTCTCACAGGTTTTCCCAGAACAATGCCTGGGAAAGTTATCTGTTTTGCTCTCTGACCAACTTGTCACATCCACAGTCCCTTCCCCTTGTCCCTTGCCAGAAGCTTTTGGCTCTCCAGAGAGGAGAGCAGGTGCCAGGTGACAAGTGACAGGCACTCAGGGCTAACTGATCTTCTCCCTCCTTGCAGGGCAGTGGGTGACCATGCCATGGACGTGGCAGCCAGGGTAAGACACTCTTGATCCTTGTGAAATTATCACTGCTATTTTGTTTTGTTTTCCATGGGAGGGAGGGCCCATGCTCCTGGTTACAGCAGGGATGCTGGTTTGGGATTTTAATGGGCTTTTCTCCTCCCCATGCTGTGTTCTGCAGTGACACAGTGGTGTCCCCTCTCCTGTGCCACTTCTGGAGGACACATCTGGTGCCCTCCAGCCTTCATGGGCAAGGGGCAATGATCACCCATGGACAAGGACCGTGGGGACCCCTCCACCCTGCAGAGGTGACCATGACTGGCCTCATGGTGGCTGTCTGTGTGTCCTGGGAGCTGCAGGGGTCTGTCCCAGCCCGAGGCAGGGCTGAGCCAGCCCTCCCCAGCTCACCAGGCACAGAGACTCACCCCGTGCTGTGCCTGCAGCTCTGTGCCAGCATCTCCTCCACACCTCCTTGCAAAGCACATTGCTTTTAAATGGAAATTAAGCAGGGAGGTTTCACAGGTGGCTCTCGCTGATAACAGCTTTGTACTCTTTGCTGGCAAAACATGTTCCCCAGCCTCGACTCCTCTCTGTCTCTGGGATAGTCAGGATCTTGTCTGGTTCCACATCCCTGTGCCAGCTCTGCCTGGGAGGAAACACTGAGGACGTCCCCACAGAAATCCCTCTCAGAGGGAAAAACTCTTTCATCTGCAGCCAGGCTTGTCTCTCCCTGTGGCTCCTTTGGTTGCCAGTGGTTCTTTCTTCATTAGGGTCTGCTTCAAGCTGGCAGTGGGGGCAAATATGCCTTTTCCATAGGATGGGGAGCTGGCATGTCTCCTGTGGCCCCAGTTCCCCCAGTTCTGGCAGGGAGGAGCAGGAACACAGCCTGGGGTTAAATCACTGCCTGTGGGGAACAGGGTCTGCACTTGTTGAAAAGGGATGGGAAACTCAACTGGTGCTGCATGGACTGAGGGAATCAGAGAACCACAGAATATCCTGAGCTGGGAGGGACTGAAGGGATCCCCCAGCCCAACCCCTTTCCCTGCCCAGCCCCCCCAGCAGCCCCACCCTGTCCATCCCTGGCAGCGCTGCCCAAAGGCTCCTGGAGCTCTGGCAGCCTCAGGGCCGTGCCCATTCCCTGGGCAGCCTGGGCAGTGCCAGCACCCTCTGGGGGAAGAACCTTGCCCTGAGCTCCAGCCTGAGCTGCCCTGGCCCAGCCCCAGCCATGCCCTGGCTCCTGTCCCTGGCCCAGAGATCAGAGCTCAGCTCCTCTGATCTTGGCTCTGGACTTTCCCAAACAAGTGGTGACACTGAAAGGCTGATGTGGGATACCTGGGGGTACCTTCCTTGTCATTCCCAAAGTCCTCCTTGCACTCTGACTCCCAGCTGCCCCACAGGCAGTGCTGGCAGGGAGGGCTGGTGGCAGAGCCCAGGGCAGGGGCACTCCTTGGCCCAGCTGGCTCAGCAGAGCTCTGCCCTCCTTCCCCCTGCCCCAAGGCTGTCCCCTGTGCCCTGCAGCCCGTGTTCTACCGGGGGCTGGCCGGCTCGCAGGTGACCCTGAGCACCATGGTGAACCAGAGCCGGGTGATGCTGGAGGAGCAGGCCCGGCACCTGCTCAACGAACAGGAGAGGGCCACCATGGGCTACTACCTGGACGAGTACAAGGAGGGCAACATCTCCGTGGATGCTCTGGTCATGGCCCTCTTCGAGCTGCTCAACACACACGCCAAGGTGAGGCCCTCCCCAGGGCAGGGCAGGGGGCTGGGGGCTGGGGAGCTGAGCAGAGTCACTGTCACTGCCCTGCTGTGGGCATTGTCACCCTGTGGGCCCTGTGCCTCCAAGGTGATCTGCTCTGGGAAAAGGGGAGGGAATGGGAGATAAATCCACATTAGCGTGTGTGACCGTGTTCACAGGGGTCTGAGGATGAGGGAAGAGATGAGGATCTGACTCCATGTTTCAGAAGGCTTGATTTATTATTTTATGATATATATTGTAATAAAACTATACTAAAAGAATAGAAGAAAGGATTTCATCAGAAGGCTGGCTAAGGATAGAAATAGAAAGAATGATAACAAAGGCTTGTATCTCGGACAGAGAGTTACAAGGTGACTGTGATTGGCCATTAATTAGAAATAACCACATGAGACCAATCCCAGATGCACCTGTTGCATTCCACAGCAGCAGATAATCAATGTTTACATTTTGTTCCTGAGGCTTCTCAGCTTCTCAGGAGGAGAAATCCTAAGGAAAGGATTTTTCATAAAAGATGTCTGTGAAAATCATGGAGCCAGCACAGAATTCCACCTTCGTTTGGGTAGGAAGGGACTGTAACAATCACCTCGTTCCATGCCTGCCATCAGCAGGGACACCTTCCACTACCTCAAGGTGCTCCAAGCCCTGGCCTTGGGCACTGCCAGGGATCCAGGGGCAGCCACAGCTGCTCTGGGCACCCTGTGGGGATGCAGGCTGCTGTTCAGTGGCAGAGGAGTTTCTGGGATCATTTATGACCAAACCTCCTCCATCACCTGCCACTGCCGCTGCTGACCGTGGTGGGAGGGAGGCCCCCAGCTCCCCAGGAATGTGACTGTGCTCTCCCCTGGCTGTGGCTCTGTGTGCCTGGCCAGTTCTCACTGCTCTCCGAGGTGAGGGGGGTGATCTCCCCACAAGACCTGGACCGCTTTGACAACCTGGTGCTCAAGAGGGAGATCGAGTCCATGAAGGCCCGGCAGCCCGCGGGGCCCAGCCCCGACTCCTACTCCATGATGTCCTACAGCGACACCGTCTCGTCCTCCAGCAGCCACTTCACTGCCACCACCGTCAGCTCGGCCCGGGTAGGTCCCTCCTGCCCCATCCCTTCCTTCCAGCACCTCCTCCTGGCAGTGCTACAGCAAGCTGCTTTCCCTGGGCTATGTGGCACCTGAAACAAGAATGTGTCTGGTGGCTGTACTGTCCAAACACCATCCATTTAGGAGATAATGTTTGGGTTTCCATGGAAAGGCACAGCATATGATTTGGATTATCCTACATTTCATGGACTGTCTGATGGGGCAGAGAGTGCTGCAAAGCCATTTCACCCCACAGGGAGCCCTTCCAGCTTCCCCCATGGGTTCCCCAAGGCTGTTATTTTTCTGTGCACTCAGGGTGGTGCCATGAGGTTCTGGGTGTCTGTGCCCCTGACACTGGGGTGCTGCTGTCCCCTGTTCAAGGGCTGTGTGTCCCTTTGATGCCCTAAAGGCTGCCCTAGAGCAGAGACTGGACAGAGCTGAAGAATAAAGCAGGGATTTATTAAAAGGATCTCCTCCATGGATCCACCTTGGGCAGCACAAGAGCCCAGCCAGGGCTGCACCCAAGATGAACCAAAATGGTCCCAAAATGCACGGCCGGGCACGGGGTCTGTCCCTGGGATCAGTTCTGCTCCATTTGCATCTTGCAGTTCATTGTCCCATCCCAGCTTTAGCCCAGACAGTCCCACCCTGCTTGTTTTTCTCTCTCCAGCCCACGGTGTTTGTGCTCTTGGGCTGAGATTTGGATCATTTGTCCTTGGTGCCCAGCTGGAGCAGGAATTGTTTTGTGTCCCTGCTCTGTGCACAGAGCTCAGCATCCCCTGATATGAAGCTCAAACCCACAGATTAAAGCAGCACAGAATGTGAAAAAGAGAAAAGTTAAACCTGAGGCATCACCTTCATCCCAGTGAGGGACAGACCCTGCCTTGCACCCAGAAATCCACTGGAGCTGCATCCCCACAGGAATCCCAGCCCTGCCTGCTGTTCACCAGCTCCTAAATCACCCCTAAGGATGCTGGCTGCCTGCTCCCCATCCCAGTGGGAGCCACAGTGGCCAGGCAGCTGCATCCCATTGCCACCCACTCTCAGCTCTCAGCAGCAGCACTCCCACGTCTCTGCCAGGCCCCTGTCGCACGCACCATCTAATTAAGTTACTGTAATCACCTCAGACTGTGCAGGCACACAGCCCCCAAATTAATTTCCTCGCCATAAAATGCCTTTCATCATAAATGCATTAGTAACCTTGGAAATTAAACCCTTCATGGAAAGAAGGGAGGAACAATGGGCTCTGTGCTCAGCGAGGAAAGCAGCCCACAGTGCTGGGATGGGGCTGGGGAGGGTCCACCCAGCACAGCCCATGGGGGAGAGGGGAGGGGGCTTTGCTGGGGCTCTGCCTGCCTGTGAGAGACCTCAGAGAGTGTCAGAGCATCAGAGCTGTGCTTTTGTCCTGTTAAATCCACAAGTGCCCACAGGAAAGCCACCTGCTCAGGTCAGGAGGATTTCAGTGAGATCCTTTCTGGATCTGCATAAACAAAGTGAGTTTTGCTCTGCTCTCCAAGGAGCTGCTGGGAAAATTTTTTTGAGGGCTGGCACAGGTCTGCCAGGGTTGTGTGCTGAGTGTAACACCCTGCTGTCATGCTGTGCCCATGCCTGGGGCTGAGCCACGTGCTCCAGGTGTGCCTGGTGCCCCACAATCTGTGCCAAACGTGCCTGCCTGGGCCAGTGTTTGACCAGTGGCCCAGCCCCACCTGGCACACGAGCTCAGAGCTCAAGGAGGGACACCAGCGTGCTGCTGTGGCACAGAGAAGGGAGTGGGCACCACTGCTTTAACAAGAGCTTCCTTCCAGAGCACATGTCCCTTGTGCCCTGCACAAGGCCATGTAGAGCTGTCCCCAGGGGTGGGAGAGCACAGCCTGCTCCAGGAATGGAGATGATCCATCCAGGGGGATGGGAATGCTGCCACTGAGCATGGCAGTGCCCACTTGCTGGAACAGATGCCAAGCAAAGAGCACCAGCTCGTGATGGATGAGTGCTTGGGCAGCTCTCCTGCTTTGCCCATGCCTGGGGCTGAGCCACGTGCTCCAGTTGTGCCAAACGTGCCTGCCTGGGCCAGTGTGTGACCAATGGCTCAGCCCCACCTGGCACACAAGCCCAGAGCTCAAGGAGGGACACCAGGGTGCTGCTGTGGCACAGAGAAGGGAGTGGGCACCACTGCTTTAACAAGAGCTTCCTTCCAGAGCACGTGTCCCTTGTGCCCTGCTGGGCCTCCCTGGCCGTGTGGCACCTGTCCCCAGGGGTGGGAGAGCACAGCCTGCTCCAGGAATGGAGATGATCCATCCAGGGGGATGGGAATGCTGCCACTGAGCATGGCTGTGCCCACTTGCTGGAACAGGTGCCAAGCAAAGAGCACCAGCTCGTGGTGGATGACTGCTTGGACAGCAGGAGAGATGTGGGCAGGGCTCCCAAACTGATCCCTCAGCCCCTGCTGCTGTTCCCTCCCCAGCACCCCTGGCAGCAGGAGCTCCCTCCAGCCCTCCCTGGCTGCAGCTGGGGCTGGGTTCTGGGCTGGGTTCTGGGGCTGAGTTCTGGGTGAGGGTTCTGTGTGTGAGTTCTGGGGTGGGTTCTGGGGATGGGTTCTGTGTGTGAGTTCTGGGGCTGGGTTCTGGGTGAGGGTTCTGGGGTGTGGTTCTTGGGGCTGTGTTCTGGGGCTGGGTTCTGGGGATGGGTTCTGTGTGTGAGTTCTGGGGCTGGGTTCTGGCTTTGGGTGCTGGCATGGGTTCTTGGGGCTGGGTTCTGGGGTGGGTTCTGGGGTTGGGTGGGTTTGGGGACAGGGCAGCACCATGCCAGAGTTTGTTCAGCTCTCTCCTTTGTTCTGCACCCTCTCTGATGGCACATTTTCCCTTTTGTGCTTGTTTTCCTCGGCTCTCCCCTGGCACACCCCAGGAGCGGCTCCTGTGGCTCATAGACCTGATGGAGGTAGGGCTGCAGTGCCTGGGGCAGGGGGTGTGGGCAGGGAGGGATGGGCTGCCCGGGGTGTGGCAGCTCCTTCAGGGCCACCTGGTGTCACCCAGCCCTGCTGCTCCTCCATGTCACCCAGTCCTGCTGCTCCTGAGCAGCTCCTTCCCCCAGCCCCTGGTGCTGCAGTGCACACAAAGCTCAGCTTGAGCCAGACCCAGCTGGGAACTGAGTGCCACAGACACCTCAGGGATGGGGTTTTGGAGGCAGCAGCAGAGCTGGAGCCAGGCAGAGCCCTCACTGCCCTCCCTGCTGCTGTGCTGTGTGGGCAGCCTGGCTAAACACCAGTAGAAAATCATGGAACGGTTTGGGTTGAAGCTAATCCAACTGCCCTGCAGTGAGCAGGGACATCTTCAGCTAGACCAAGGTGCTCAGAGCCAATGTTTGATTGTTCTGATTGTTCTGGCATTCCCTTTGTCCCTACCTCCTGCCCAACCCTCAGTGTTGGGATGAAGGAATTGATATCCCTGGGTGACAAGGTAGATGGGAGACCTGCTCATCCACTGATGATCAACGAGTCCCAGATTTATTGATTAACAGGCACACTTTTATAATCACAGTAATAAGGCTCATACATATTGCAAAAGTAGAGCTCACCATTGGACAGCTATAAGTCAGTCCCACCTTTCTCAGGATGTTTGTGGCTTCTTTTTTACCTCCTGTTATCACATATTTTCTTAAACAACTTCTTGGTCAAAGGAACTGTGTCCTTGAATTAGGCAGCTGTTGCTTTCTCAGATGTATTTTCTCACGTCTCTTTTCCCATCAACTATGTCTCAATAAAAAACTGTCCACACCTGGGGGTTTTGGTTTTCCTCTCCACCACCTCCTAGCACAGCTGCTGCCAGCCAGAGGTGCCTTCTCCTCCCAGGGCTGGAGGGAGGTGGTGGTTCCAGAGGTGAACCAGCTCCAGCTCCCCGGGATATCCCACATGGGGCATTCCCACGTGCTGGGAATGCTCCTCTCAGAGGATGAGGATAAGGACAGAGTAAAACCACATGTGGAGGTCATTTTGCATGCTTAGAGCCCCTAAAATCTGCAGCAGGGGCTTGTGGCTCCTCCATCCCTGTGGCTGCATTCCAGAGTGGGAGATGGAAGGGAAGAGAGGAGGGAAGCTGGGTTTATCCCCAGGCTGGGCAGTTGTTCAGAGCTGCCACCCTGCAGGACTCAGGCTTAGGAGCTCACCAAAGCTCTCGTTAGCAGTAACTGGAAATTAGGGGACAGATTTGGAGCTGAGAGGTTAATTAAAGGTTGGGCTGTGTTCCCCGGGGAGGTGGCAATTTCTCCACTCTTTAATCTGCAAATGAAAAGTGTCTGCCTGACTGAAAAAGATGCTCTGCAGCTCCATCACTCCTGCTGGGCACTCTTTTTAGGATAAGAAGGACAAACATTTCCCAGCTGCCCTGAGGAGGGGCTGGAAGGGCCTCACCTGGCCCCAGTTCCCCTGAGGAACTGGAAAATAGAAGAGGAGCAGGAGGGAGCAGCCTTCTCAACACTCATTTTTCAGGGCAGTGGTTTCTGTGAGTCTTTCAAGGGAAATCCAGGAAGGCACAGCCTCGAAATAGCCAATTCCTGAAAGCAAATGTGCTTAAAAGTCATCATGGTTTATGGCCCAGAGCAATCACTGTTTAATTGCTTTTACCCCCTGAAGGAGTGAGGAAAAGCAAATCTCCTGCAGGCAGAGGTGCCCTGAGGAGGAGCAGCAGCATCAGTGTCCCTGGCTGGGGGGGACAGAGCTGGCAGTGACACAGGGACAGTGCTGTGCCCACCCAGAGTCTGGGACAGGCTGGTCCTTGCTGCCAGCCTAGAGCTGGGACAGGGCCTGTGGTGGGCACAGGGCTGGGGGAGATGGCCCTGGCAGGTTTTAGTGGGCATCAGGCAGATTATTCCCATTTTAGTAGTGACACTAATGGGACAGTTTGGCTGCTGCCAGTCAAATTCCCCAGAGCAGCTGTGGCTGCCCTGGATCCCTGGCAGTGCCCAAGGCTGTGACCATGTTCACAGGGGACTGAGGATGAGGGAAGAGATGAGGATCTGACTCCATGTTTCAGAAGGCTGATTTATTATTTTATGATATATATTATATTACAACTATGCTAAAAGAATAGAAAAAAGGATTTCATCAGAAGGCTAGCTAAGAATAGGAAAAGAAGATATGAATAACAAAGGTTTGTGGCTTGGACTCTCTGTCTGAGCCAGCTGACTGTGATTGGCCATTAATTAGAAACAACCAACATGAGCCAATCACAGATCCACCTGTTGCATTCCACAGCAGCAGATAATCGTTGTTTGTATTTTGTTCCTGAGGCCTCTCAGCTTCTCAGGAGGAAAAATCCTAAGGAAAGGATTTTTCATAAAAGATGTCTGTGATGCAAGGCCAGGCTGGACAGGGCTGGGAGCAGCCTGGGACAGTGGGAGGTGTCCCTGCCATGGCAGGGGTGGCACTGGATGATCTTTAAAGTCCTTTCCAACCCAAATCCTTCTGTGATTCTCTTTTACAATCCCCTGCCCTTATGTTGGAGTAATGGAGGATGGAACCAGCCCGTGGCACAGGAAGGTTTCCCAAGCCAGGCCTTTACCTGTCACTCCCTGAACAAGCTGTTTCTTTGTGTTCTCATTCTCCAGGGCTCCTTCAGAAGCCACAGGGATAAAAGCACTTTGCATCAATGTTTTTGCTGCTCCTCTAATGGTCTTAATTGCCTCCCGTGTCTATTTTGGGACTCGAACATCTCCCAGGCACAGCAGCAGCCTCCAGCAGCTGGGGGAGATGCAAAAGCAGCAGAGTTTCAGCTAATCAGCTGTTTACCCTGCAATAAATAGCAGGCACTTAAACACAAACTGTGCCCTGCCAGGAGCTGAGCTCAGCCTCCCTGAGCTGCACATACTGAGTGAGAGGGGGCTGAGGCTGGGTTTGCCACCAGGGGAGCTGGGGATGGTCCCCCCTGGCAGAGGATTCCCTCTGCACCCCCAGCTCTGCTGTGTCCCCACTCTGCCGCCCCTGAATTCACCAGCCTTGCTCTGCTTGGCTGCACCCATGGCCTCTCCCTGGGCCCATCCCTACAGGAAAATCCCTTCTGGATTCCTGGAGCTGTGATGTCCTCAACACTGTGGTGTGGCATTTCCTGGTGACATTTCTGGGCTCATAAAGCAGTGGCAGCAGCTTCTCTTTGCATCTGAGACCCACTGCTGTGATGGTGTTCACAGGGTCTGAGGATGAGGGAAGAGATGAGGATCTGAGGATCTGACTCCCATTTTTCAGAAGGCTTGATTTATTATTTTATGATATATATTATATTAAAACTATAATAAAAGAATAGAAGAAAGGATTTCATCAGAAGGCTGGCTAAGGATAGAATAGGAAAGAATGATAACAAAGGTTTGTGGCTCGGACAGAGAGTCTGAGCCAGCTGACTTTGATTGGCCATTAATTAAGAACAACCACATGAGATCAATCCCAGATGCACCTGTTGCATTCCACAGCAGCAGATAATCATTGTTTATATTTTGTTCTTGAGGCCTCTCAGCTTCTCAGAAGGAAAAATCCTAAGGAAAGGATTTTTCATAAAAGATGTCTGCGACACACTGCTCTGGGTTGCAGGGGAGGAGAGTTTAAAATTTCTATTGTCCTTCCTCTGGGGATAAAAAAAAAACCAAAACAGGTATTGAACTGCAGCCCTCAGGGCTGGTCCCTTCCAAATTCAGCAGGAGCAGCAGGTTTGGACCTAGAAGAGCTCACCCCAAGGTGTCAGGTCCACAGCATGCTCTGAGCACATCCCTTAGCTTGGGACAGCCTGTGTCCCAAAAAAGGCACCCCAAGGAAGCAAAACCCCCTGGGTAAGGCTGGCCCTGCATGGGGAGGGGTTTGGAGCATCCCTCTGCCCATGCCCTGGCACTGTGCTGGTTCTCCTGCTGCTGTGCCATGGCTCTCTGTTCTTCTGTGCCCTCCCAGAACACGTCAGAGCTGGAGGGAGCTGGGGACTGCCACCAGAGCAGCATCAACACCCTGCCAGATGTGTCCCTGGTAAGGCTGCACGGAGCTGGGGGGAGCAGGAGGCAAACTGGGGGTGCTGGGTTGGGCCCCAGTGCAGCAGCTGGGCCAGGGGAGTCACTGAGCACAGCTCCTCAGGTGGGTCAGGAGAAGGATTCTGCCTGGCTGGATAGGAGCAGCCTTGTGCAACCAAAGAAAAGGTTGGGTGGGTTGTTCTGTGTTGGATTAGGCCCTTTTCTGACCCAGACATGGGGCAACTGAGAATAAAATAAAATAGATTTTATTTATAAATAAATTTTTTATATATTTATATATTTTATCTTTTTATATTTATATATTGATACTATATATTTATATATATTATTATATATTTACATTGATATTATATATATTTATATTTATTATTTTATAGGTTTTATATATTTTATCTATTGATAATATATATATTTATATTTATTATTTTATATATTTCATATACATATTTATATATTTTATTATTATAAATAAAATGGAAAAGTTTAAAAACTTTTATTCCATTTTTAGTCTCATGAGAAAGGTGAGACAATACAGATGTTATAATTCACGCCATCACAATCAGAAGGCAATTATTTCCTAATTACAATATATTATAAGCATTTCTTGGCCTGTCAGGTGTTCTGCAGCTGTGCTCATTTGTGAGTTGAATTGTTATTGTCAAGGGATCAGGAAGGTGTTTGTGTAGCACTGTCCAAGGGTCAGGAAGGTGTTTGTGTAACACTGTCAGATGGTCAGGAAGGTGTTTGTGTAATTCTGTAGGGTCAGGAAGGTGTTTGTGTAATTCTGTAGGGTCAGGAAGGTGTTTGTGTGACACTGTAGGGTCAGGAAGGTGTTTGTGTAGCACCATCAGCTCAGGAAGGTGTTTGTGTAACTCTGTAGGGTCAGGAAGGTGTTTGTGTAGCACCATCAGCTCAGGAAGGTGTTTGTGTAACTCTGTAGGGTCAGGAAGGTGTTTGTGTAGCACCATCAGCTCAGGAAGGTGTTTGTGTAACACTGTAGGGTCAGGAAGGTGTTTGTGTAGCACCATCAGCTCAGGAAGGTGTTTGTGTAACTCTGTAGGGTCAGGAAGGTGTTTGTGTGACACTGTAGGGTCAGGAAGGTGTTTGTGTAACACTGTAGGGTCAGGAAGGTGTTTGTGTAGCACCCTCAGCTCAGGAAGGTGTTTGTGTAACACTGTAGGGTCAGGAAGGTGTTTGTGTAACACTGTCAGAGGGTCAGGAAGGTGTTTGTGTAGCACCCTCAGCTCAGGAAGGCGTTTCTATAACAATCATCTCTTCAGCCATGGTCAATGCGAGGAGATGAACACGCACTGGGCCTGGGCATGGTGTCCAACCACCTGTGCTTGCTTTGCCAGGACGATCTCTCCTCCTTCCCAGAGGAACCACCCAACTTCAAGCCTCCTCCTCCTCCCTCAGCCCCGCAGACCCTGGAGCTGTGCTCAGCCCAGCCCCGTGTCCCGGCGAAGGACAAGCCCAAGCGCCCCTCCTCCGAGTCCTCCCAGTCCGGCCTTTTCTTCGTGGCCCCCCGGAACCCCTCTCCCCCTCCCAACCCCCCCGAGAAGGACACGCTCAGCGTCACCTCCACGGCCACCGAGGATTCCTCCCCCAGCGCCATCTACGCCACCATCTCCCCGCTGTCCCCTCACGGCCAGCCCAAGGACAGCCCGCTCTCCCTGCTCAGCCAGCACCCCATCGGGCCCTTCCCCAGGGTGCAGTCCCCCAGCCGGCTCAAGAGCCCATCTCCAGAGGGGCCTCAGAGCCCCCCGGCCCCGTCCCCTCCTCCTCCACCCCCTCACCCCGCGCCCCCTCCCCCGGACAAGGGCAGCCCCCCGGCCGTGGGCAACCAGCATTTCATCATGGTGGAGGTGCACCAGCCCAACAGCGAGCCTGATGTCAACGAAGTGAGGCCCCTGCCCCAGGCCAGAGGTGGGTGGCACTCAGCAGCTGGGGGAAACCATTCTTGGGGGGCTGGGAGAGAGAGAAATGGGGAAGTATTGGAATAATCGCTGTGACTGTGTTCACAGGATGAGGGAAGAGATGAGGATCTGACTCCATGTTTCAGAAGGCTTGATTTATTATTTTATGATATATATTATATTAAAACTATACTAAAAGAATAGAAGAAAGGACTTCATCAGAAATCCTTGAAGAATAGAAAAGGAAAGAATGATAACAAAGGTTTGTGGCTCGGCGCTCTGTCCAAGCCAGCTGACTGTGATTGGCCATTAATTAGAAACAACCAACATGGACCAATCCCAGATGCACCTGTTGCATTCCACAGCAGCAGATGATCATTGTTTCTATTTTGTTCCTGAGGCCTCTCAGCTTCTCAGGAGGAAAAATCCTAAGGAAAGGAATTTTCATAGAAGATATCTGCAACAAATTACCAATATAGCAGGATGAGATGTGCCTGAGCTTGTCTGGCCCTTGGTGCTGAACCGAATAGCGGCACTGTGGTGTTTCACCCCAGAGACACTTTTGGCTGGCTGGGTGTGTGGTGTTTCACCCCAGAGACACTTTGGGCTGGCTGGGTGTGTGGTGTTTCACCCCACAGGCACTTTGGGCTGGCTGGGTGCTGCAGCTGAGCACATGGAGCCATGCAGGAGCTCTGGTGATGCTGGGATGGAGCTTCCCCCCATAACAGTGGCTGCTCCTCAGGTTTCCCTCTGGCAGAGAAGCTTTAAGGCGATGGTGAAGGAAAGGAGTCGCTTCTGCTGGAGGGTTTGGATCCAGAGCTTTATTCTGGCCCACAGACCTCTGAATCCAGCAACAGTTCCAACAGAATTCCCTGACCCCATGGTTGCTGTTCCTTTGAACCCCAGGGAGGTGCAGGGAAGGGGTAGGGAGCCACCAACCAAGTACAGGAGGGGAGGGACAAAGGACACCTGGATGACCCAATGCCCCCCAGGGTAGGGAGCATCCTTTGAATCTGCCAATCACTGATGCCCTTCTGGAATTCCAGGATTGAAGAGAAGGGGGATCCAGTGATCTCTCGGAGGAGAGGGAAGGGGGACCTGGGGGGGCTCTCGGGGATGGAGAGGAAAGGGGAATACAGGGGGGTTCCTGGAGAAGGAGAGGGAAGGGGGATCCAAAGGTGTCGGACAAAGAGAGGGAAGGGGGATCCAGGGGGTCTCTCAGACATGGAAAGGGACAGGGGCATCCAGGAGATCTCTCACAGAAGGAGAGGAAACGTGGATCCAGAGGTGTCAGACATGGAGAGAGAAGGGGGATCCAAGGGTTTCTCAGGGATGGAGAGGGAAGGGGGACCCAGGGGTTTCCTGGAGAAGGAGAGGGAAGGGGGATCCAGGGGGTTCGCAGGGATGGAGAGGGAAGGGGTCCAGGGCAATCTCGGGGGTCCCGGAGCGTTCCCGCCCCCCCCGCGCTGTGGCAGCGACACGAGTGGCAATGTCGCCCTCGTGTGGCACAGCGCCGTCACTGCAGCCGGCCCTTTGCCCGCAGGTCGATGCGGGTGCATTAAATGCAGCGCCGCGGGTGCATCAATGCAGCGCCACCGCTGGTCTTGATATTTCCAGCCTCCAACTGCACTTGATCTTCATCCTGAAAGGGCAGTCAGCTCCTGCATGGCAGCACCTCTTCACTTGGCTTGGTCCCTGTCTCTTTCCAGCCCCTGTTGTGGAGCATGGGCTGCATAAACTGGCCTCCGGCAGGGACCCTGAATTCATCACTCTCTCCCTCCATCCCAGTTTGGAGTTTGGGTTGGATTCCAGACCAGAGTTTGAGGCTGCTTGTCTCTGGATGCTGCCTGTGCACAGCTCTGCTCTTCTGACAGGCGGCTGAGGTTGGGGTCAATCTCTCCTCCCAAGAAAGGGACAGGACAAGAGGGAATGGCCTCAAGCTGTGCCAGGGGAGCTTCACGCTGAATACTGGGAAAATCCCTTCACTGAAAGAGTGGTCAGGCATTGTGGAGAGGCTGCCCAGGGCAGTGGTGGAGATCCTATCCCTGAAAGAATCTAAAAGCTGTGTAGATGTGGCACTTGGGGACATGGCTTTGAAGTGCCATGATCGATGACCTGAGAGTTCTTTTCCCACCTAAGCAATTCCATGGTTCTGCAGGGCTGTGCTTGGGAGCCTTACTCTGCAGCCCCGGTGTGAATCCCAGGGGCGCTGCCCAGCCCTGGGAGGGGGAGCTGCCCTCGCCCCCTGGCCTGGCCCTGGCACTGCCCCTGCTAACACCGGTCTCTCCCCAGCCTCCACGCTCTCCCAGCTGTCGGACAGCGGGCAGACCCTCAGCGAGGACAGCGGGGTGGACATCGGGGAGGTGGAGACGAGCGGCAAGGACAGGAGCCGGCAGCCAGGCCCCGGCAAGAGCCGCAGCCCCAAGGAGGCCACGAGGAGCGAGGGGGCAGCAGAAGGGGCCTCCAAGCCGGTGAGGGGGGGCATGGGGTGCTGCTCTGTGTGGGAGGGGGCACCACTGCCTTGGCCAGCCCGTTCCACTCCCTCTGCCCACAGGCAGCAGCCACTGGTCCCTGCTGAGCTGGGGTATTCTCCTCTCTGCTGATGCCAGTCAGTTCTCTGGGGGGCTGAGCTGTGGGGAAAGGCGTCAGGAGTGGCTGACAGGGGCACTGTAGGGCTGATTCACTCCATCCTGGCTAAATCCAATCCCTCCCAGCTCCATCCAGCAGGTACCTGGGGCATGGGAGAATTCTTGGCTCTAAAGAGACACATGAGTGAAGTCACCTGTTGCCCAAAGGGAAGGTGGCAGCGGGTGTCAGACATAACTCAGAGGGTTTCTGGTGGTGATGAGGCTGAGGGACGCAGGCAGGCAGGCAGAGAGCTGCTCTGCTTCTTCCCAAACCCTTCCAGAGCTGCCCAGAGTTGGGATTTTAGACCAGGAGTCAGAAAGCAACTGCAGGGCTGTGTCTGTCCCTCTGTGGTGGCAGCCAGCATGTCTCTGCCTGCTGTGGGGCCCTGGCTGAGGGAGCACGGCTGGCACACGGTGTCCAGGCCCCCTTGGCAGTGCTGCCATCTGTCCCCACAGCCAGGGCTCCTGGAGCCCACGTCGTGTCTGATCCGGGTGTCCAAGAGCGCTCCCACCTTGGGCATCGCCATCGAGGGCGGCGCCAACACGCGGCAGCCGCTGCCCCGCATCGTCACCATCCAGGTAGGGCAGCTGGGAGGGGACAGCTCCGTGCACATCCCAGCCATCCCATCCCAGATCCCATCCCATCCCATCCCATCCCTGCCCCATCCCTTCCCAGCCCATCCCATGGATCCCATCCCACCCCTCTCCTCCCTGGGCAGGCTGGGGAGGAGCCCATCCCATGGATTCCATCCCACCCCTCTCCTCCCTGGAGCTGTGGCCAGGGGGATTTTGGGGGTTTGTGCCCCCCTACAGCCCTGCAGCTCCCCAGGCCCCGTTCTGCCAAGCTGAGGATGGTGTCTGTGTCCCGTGGATGATCCCATCCCAGAACACACCTCCTGGGAGCCAGCTGTGTGCTCCAGACATCTCCGAGGGGATCAGGGCAGCCCTGAAAGCTTGGCTGCTGTCTCCAGATGTCTGGAAACTGCCAGACAGAGGATTGAGGAGGGGGAATGGTGGATGGGAGCCAGGGGACTGAGCCCTCTGGAGCTGTCTCCCTGCTTGCTGTTTACTTGGGGCAAAATTCAAGTTATTTACAGCAAAAAAAAGCAAAGCCAACTCTGCCTTGGTTATTCTTGGCCATCCCAGCTGGCGTCGCGTTCCAGGAGCAAGCAGGGGGAGAGCCAAATCCATCCCGTCTCTCCAAAAAGTGAAATATTTCACATCCATCACGTCAGACATTAAATACTCTCAGTTTTTTCCCCCTGCTTGATGCAGGGACTGGTGGGATCTCGGGTTGCTGTTGTTAATTGCTGCCCCAAGATGTGCAGGATGTCTCTGCTTCAGCCCATGCAACTGAACAATGAGTCTGGACTCTTCAGAGTTTTTGGTCTTGAGGTTGTTTATTAATTCTTATCTATAAAATTTTCTTTCTGCCCAGCCGAGATCTGCTCAGCAGGGCAGCCACAGGCACTCTGACCACCCCCAAGGTGGTGTTGTCCTTTTATACTACAAACTACCTATAACATATTTACACTTAATTCCCAATCCCTATCACCTGTGTTAGACAGTGAGCTTCTATTCTAAACCAATCCCAAAGTGCCAACATCACTGCAGAAAATGGAGAACGAGAAGAAGAAGAAGAAAGGCTGGACACACCCAAGTTCCTCCATCTTGTCCCCATAACCCCCATACCAAAAATCCTAAAATCTACATTTTCACCCTGTGAATATTTTATTATTACACCATTCAAACCCGTGTGAGTTTCACATCCTCATACAAAGCTGGTAACTTGCTCCAAGGGTCAAAATCAAATCCCCAGATGTTCTGGGCAGCATGCCAGGGTCTCTGAGCCCCCTGGCGGGGTCCTTGACAACTCTGACCATCCAAAGGGATGCACTGAGCTCCGACAGTGGCAGTGTGATCTGACCCCTCTCTGTCCTACAGCGGGGGGCTCGGCACACAACTGCAGGAAGCTGAAGGTGGGACACGTCGTTTTTCTCCCCTGGGAAAGGTGGGATGCAATTTTTCCCCTCTGCTCGATGCGTGATCTGACCCCTCTCTGTCCTGCAGCGAGGGGGCTCAGCACACAACTGCGGGAAGCTGAAGGTGGGACACGTCATCCTGGAGGTGAACGGCACGGGGCTGCGGGGCAAGGAGCACCGCGAGGCCGCCCGCATCATCGCCGAGGCCTTCAAGCTGAAGGAGAAGGACTACATCGATTTCTTGGTCACAGAGTTCAACGTGGCCCTCTAGGGGCAGGCTTTGGGCAGCACTGAGATGGGGATGGAGGATGGCAGCGAGGTGGGACAGCGGCGTCCCACGGCCCCGCACGCGCACACACCCCCGGCTTGTCCCCAAATGTCCCCGCGCCCGCTGCAGGCTCGCTGCCTGCCTAGGGCACATCCCTTCAAGTTTCCATCCCTGTCCTCTCTGGGGTAGGGAATGTCCTCTCCCCTTCGGCCAGGCTGGGAGCGGGGCAGGAGGACGGCTCGGTCTGGGTGTCCCCGCTGTCATTTGAGTGCCACACACAGAGCAAGGTGGGCCCGTGGCTCAGGCTGCAGGGAGTTTCAGGGGTTGCTGCTCCTTTGGGTGGTCCCCAAGGTGCCCAGGTAGGTGGTGCCAGCCACGGGTGGGGATGCAGAGAGAGCAACCGGAGGCCTTGTAAATCGCTGGCAATGTCGTTGTATTTATATATACAGAGCTTGTGCTTTTAATTTTTCAATAAATCTATCAGGGTAGAAAAAAGGCTGTGCTTGAGGGGTGCTTTGGGACTGGGATGAGGGGGTAGGAAGGGGAAGGGGTGATAGGATATTTTCCTTAATATCCTGGGAGCTTCCCAGGGCTGGCAGGGTAGGTGGGAGTGCAGTGGTGGTGAGGGGATGCTCAGTGTCAGCCCCATCCCATCCTTGACCCATCCAGTCCTTATTCCCATCCTATCCCATGCCCAGTCCTATCCCCATTTCATTCCATCCCACCTCATTCTTTCCCATCTCAACCGCTCCTCATTCCCACCCCCTCCCTTCCCTGTTCTCATCTCAATGTCTGCCAGTGATCACTGGGATCGGCCATCCCATGGATCCCATCCCATCCCATGGATCCCACGGATCCCATGGATCCCTTCCCCTTCCCTTCTCATAGATCCCATCCAAACCCATCCCATCCCATCCCATCCCATTCCATGGATCCCATCCCATCCGAATCCCAATCCCAATGCCGGGAATGGGCAGTGCCCCGCCAGGGGGTGCCCGCGCTGCATAAATTATGCCAATGAGGTTCCCTCAACCGCGGCTCTGATTGGTCGCCAGTCGCGGGATATGCAGATAAAGGGTGGGCGGGGTTTATGCTGACGACCTCTCGCTCCGCGCGCGGATTGGCGGAGTTCGGCGGGTATGCAAAGAAGGGGAGGCCACGCCCCCTAGCGCCGCGGGCCGCGCTTTTGTCCGGCGGGGCCGGGCCGGGCTGGATCGGGACCAGGACTGGGACAGGGACAGGGATCGGGATCAGAACCGGGATCGGGACCGGGAGCGGAGCCGCCCAGCGCCGGCCGAGGAGGCGCCGGCCGGGCCCTCCCTACAGGTGGGCAGCGCGGGGCGAGGGCGCCGCTCCAGCGGTACCCGCGGGCCAGATGTGCCCCAGCTGTGCCCGGGGGGGCCGGGAATGGCTGGGCTGCTCCCTGCAGCCCCTACTGCAGCTGGAAGGAAGGAGAGGGCCCCCGGGGCTCCGCCGGAGCCACAGCTGGAGGCGCAGCCCGCGGGCCCCATCCCGGGGCCGCATGCAGAGCTCCCGGCTCTGCTGAGCCCGGCTTTGCTGAGCCCGGCCCGGGCAGGGCTGGCTCGCAGCCGGGAGCTGCTGTGGTCCCTGGGCGGAGCGGGGCACCCCCAGCCCCGGCGGGGTCCCTGCGGCCGAGGACATGGGACACCCCGGGAGGATGCGGGACACGGCGGGAGGATGCGGGACACGCCGCTCCTGACCGAGGCGTGTCCTCCCCACGCCATCGCAGCCTCCGTGGCCCCGAGGAAACTTGTCAGAACTTTTCTTGTGGCGGTGCCTCCTCCCCGCCGGGGCCGGAGGATTCCGGCAGAGTTTCGTCAGGGGCTGCGGAGGCGGCTCGGAGGCTCGGCCGGGGCTCTCGGAGACTGCGGGGCCGGGAGCTGCCGCCGGCTCCTCCGGGGAAGTCTCCGGGGCAGCGTTCAGCTTCAGTTCCGTGTTTTATTTAAAGGGCAGCCGTGTTCATGGCAGCCACCGGTGCCCGGGGGTGTCGCGGGTGTCCCGTGCTCGGCCGCAGCCGCTCGGTGCCTTCCGGGCAGGGCTGAAATCGCTTCTTAAAGTTCAAGGGCAGGCGGGGAGCGCGGCAGGGCAGGCACTGGGCTGGGAGAGATGCGGATGAAAAAGCTCCAGCGAGAGCTCAGAGCTGCTCCCAGTGCCTAAAGGGGCTCCAGGAGAGCTGGAGAGACACAAGGGACAGGACACAGGGAATGGCTTCAAAACTGGCAAAGAGCGGGGTTGGATGGGATATTGGGGATGAATTCTTTGCTGTGGGAGGTTGAGGCCGTGGCACAGGGAAGCTGGGGCTGGTTCAGCCCAGCACAATCTCCCCGGCCGTGTCCCTGCCGCCTCTCTGCCCTGTGCTAAGAAGGGATCTCCGTGGCACCGGCTGTGGTGGGGACAGCGGCAGCGCTCTCCAGACGGGGATTAAGGCTGTCTGTCCTTCAGGGCATTACGGCTGTCTGTCCTTCAGACCGGGAATTACGTCCATCCGCCCCCGGCCCTGCGGGGGTGCACCCGGCGTGTCCCCAGCCAGGACAGGAGGGCCCGTGTGCCAGGGAGGAGGGAGGAAAGAAGAGTTCTCTGTCTTGTGGGGCTTTGCTTCGGTGCAAGTGATGGAAAAATGTCATTTCCGTGGTGTTTTGGTGCCTCTCTGTGGGGGTGTGCCAGTATGGGGGGGCCCTCCAGCCTCTGGAATTGGGGTGACACGTGGGCTCGGCAGTGATGGTGACAGGCGTGTGCTCTCAGAGGACCAGGGAGGTTTGTCAGGCTCTTCCTCGCTGTGATGGTCCCTCCCTTGTTCTAGTAGGAAATAATGCAAACTGAGAACGCAGCGTTTCCGCTTCTCTGCCCTCTTTCATGGCTATTAAAACGGGGCTCTGTGGGCTTTAAAAAAGGGTTTATACACCAGGAATTTCTCCCTCCTGGAGCGCAGACATCTCTTGCCAAGTTTCAGCCCGAGGCCGTTCTGGCCTCCTTCAAATCTCTCTAAAAGAGATGCAAAACATCCATCCCTTGTCTAGGATAGGGGTTAAGCCCCCCCTGCATCCCAGATGGGCACAGATGTGCAGGAGGGGCTTTAACCCATCCTAGGCAAAGGATTTTGGGACACAGGGCAGGAGGATAATTCCACATCGCTCAGAGAATGTGGGGATGCAGGTGTGGGGTTTAGAACCCCCCCATCCCCCCTGCTCTGCCCGGGGCTGACAAGGCAGTGAAGGCAGAGTGACAGCAGCCCTGAGCCCCCCTCCCTGTCACCGAGCGAGCCCTGGGGCGGAGGATGCTCCTGTCTCCTCTGCTGTCAGCACTGATAAACCCAGGAGCCACGACGGCTCCGTGCTGGCCTGGATGGCTGCGGCTTCCCTGCCCGCGCCGATGAGCTGGGCGGGATCAGCCTCGCACCTCGGTCTCTGCCCGGGGCGGGGATGGGATCAGGGATGGGATGGGGCAGGGAATGGGACTGGGATGGGATGGGATGGGATGGGATGGGATGGGATGGGATGGGGCAGAGATCGGATCAGGGATGGGATCAGGGCAGGGCAGGGAATGGGACTGGGATGGGATGGGGCAGGGATGGGATGGGATGGGATGGGATGGGATGGGATGGGATGGGATGGGATGGGATGGGATGGGGCAGAGATCGGATCAGGGATGGGATCAGGGCAGGGCAGGGAATGGGACTGGGATGGGATGGGGCAGGGATGGGATGGGATGGGATGGGATGGGATGGGATGGGATGGGATGGGAATGGAATGGATGGGATGGGATCAGGGCAGGGTAGGGAATGGGACTGGGATGGGATTGGGGCAGGGAGTGGGACAGGGGTGGGATGGGAATGGATGGGATGGCATGGGATGGGGTGGGATGGGATCAGGGAAGGAAGTGGGACAGGGATGAGATGGGACAGGGACAGGATCAGGGCAGGGAGTGGAAGAGGGATGGGATGGGATGGGATGGGATGGGATGGGATGGGATTGCATGGGATTGCATGGGATTGCATGGGATTGCATGGGATGGGATTGGGGCAGGGAGTTAGACGGGGATGGGATGGGACAGGGATGGGACAGGGATGGGATTGCTGCCTGCAGAAAGGATCTGGCGGGACAGACAGAGACCTGGCAGCATTCCCCCCCTCAGCTGAGCCCCTCCGCCCTGAGCCACAATTTGGGACAGCCCTGGCTGGGATTTTTAGGGCAGGAGAGGAATGGAGGGGCTGGGGCAGAGCAGAGTTCAGGGGTTTCTAGCTGAGGCTTTTAAATTTCTTTTTAGCTTTTTTTTCCCCAGTTGCCTGCTGCAAAAATCCTGGCTTTCAAAGAGGAAAATTAAAATATATGGATATATTTCTGCACACACATTTGGGATTGTTTCTGTTTGATTTGTGGCTGCTGAGCACGAAGCCACATCATTTTTCAAGCTTTTCTGTGCTCCCATAATGGGAGAAAATCACTTAGAGGGGAGAAAAGAATCTGAGAATATTTGTTCTTGCCACCATGACCATCAGCAGAGGGATTTTCTGGGAAAGCAATAACTGTGGCTGGGTTTGGACTGCTGTGGGCTGTGCATGTGGGAATCACTGCTCAGAAATGGGGTGACAGCATGTGGGTTAGGCATGGCCTCCTTCAAGAAATGCAAAATCCCCATCCCTTGCCTGGAATATTTTAACCCCTTTTATCCCAAGAGAACAGGACCTCCAGGTGATGGGGTTGTTTTCAGTTAGGTTTTATGAGGTCTTAGAGAATTTATTATTACACCTGAGATAGCTTAGTTACTTTTAATGGTATAAAATTAGTGGGATGGTTTTTGAGGTAGTGTTGGAAACAGAAAAAGTTTTAATAAAAGGCAAAATAATAAGGTTCTAATAGAGAAAAACTGAGTTAGGGGTAAGAGGTTTTTGTTTTTGTTAAAACACTCCACAAAAGCAATTATTTCCTTTGTTCTCTTCTTTTATTTAGTGACTTACTTAGGTGTGACTTTTTGGCCTTTTTCTAATTGGGCAGCCCCAGGTTTGAGGTGAAGTCCTAAATGTCTTGTGAGGTGTCTTTTCACCCAATTGAGGAGAGAAACTATTGGGCTTTTTGCTTTTTTAAGGAGACAAAGAATAATTTGGTCACTCTGTCAATAGAAAACACATTCCCACACCCAGGCTCCTTTCACCCAGGAGTTTCCTGTGGGAATCCTGGCTGTGGTGTTTGGGGCTCCTCATGGCTCTGGGGTCCTACAGGGCTCCAGGTGGGATGGGAGGCACTTGGTGGGGATCTCTGGGGTGTATGTAAGGACTTGGGGCTGGAAACATCCCAGCCCAGGGAGGAGCTAAAGCCAAAATCCCTCTTTGGTTTCAGTAGCTCGGAGTCTGAAGAATCCCATCTCCCCCGGGGGCAGGAGAAGCTGTGGAGCATCTCCAGGTGTGGGGAATGGAGTTATCCACTCAATGTTGGGGAGAAAACCTTATGGAAACCCTCCAGGAGGTTTGCCAGACCCTAAGGGATGCTTTGGGGTTTGCTCCTGCTTGAAATGCCCCAAGGATGCAGGCAGGGCTGGGAGCAAGGCTGATGCAAGGACGATGCCCTTGATGCCAGGCAGGGCTGGAAAATAACCTCAAACCTCACAAACACCCAGGGGATTTGCAGAACTGAGGCTTAGGAGGGGATCAGAGGACGTTTCCCAGAGCATGTGGGTGCTGTGGGTAGGTTTAGTCCTCATCACCCCCATCCCTGAGCCAGCAGCACCCCAAAATCACCACAGCACCCTCTGGCTAAGAGCAGCCACCCCAGGCATCGTGCTGTGGTTTCATTAGCTCGTCAAGCTGTCCTCTGCGTGCCACTAATTACACATTAACGAGCTGGCTTAATTGGCTGCCTGTGAATGTGCCAAGACAGGCCACAGTGGCTGGGTGCAGCCACAGCATCCGTGGGAGTGTGAGCAGCATCCCAGGATGACTCTCCCTGTGGAAATCTGGGGGAATTTCCAAGGATGGCTGAATTTTGGGGCTTTAAAGCTTAATTTTAGGTCTCCTGGAAAATCCTCATGCTGATGTTTTATGGACCGACTGCTGTTTATCCCAGGGATCTCCCTCCCCTCTCTTCCTACAGCATTTTGCTCTGAACTGGATTCAGAAATAAAGTTTTTGATAGAAAATGCTGAGGGAGGAGGGTTCAGCCCCACTGTGCAGGGCCGGATGGGGTTAAAACTTTTGTGGCCACCTGCAAACTTGCAGGAAACATCATTTCCTCCTTCTGCAAAAGCTGGGCTGCCCCACAGGCACAGGAAGGTTTCGGGGTGCTCGGCTTTCATGGGGTCACGGTGATGGGGATGTCCTGAGGCTGCTGGTACAGGGTGAGTGTCCCCTGCATGGGGCTGGAGGTGCCTGGTTTGACCCCCCAAGCCAAAATTTGGGCTTATGGGGCTCCAATCCAGCAGAGGGGTTGGAAACCCCGTGGCCTTTCTTGCCACATTTGGGGTTTTGGCATCCGGCTGCTGGCGGAAACCCCGTGTGGGGGTGAGGGGGGAGCTCGTGCTTTGGGATCATCATGGGAATTTGTGTGTCAGGTCTCTGCTGTGACCCCACATCCAGAGGGCTCTTTGGGGTGCTCCTGCTGGTGGTGCCCGGGGTGTGGCTGCCCAGCTGGGGTGACATCCACAGGGTGCCACCATAGGCTGGGTGTTCCCGGGGTGGGGGACAAACCTTTTGGGGTGGCCCTGAGGGGCTCGTTCCCCACGAGGAGCTCAGTGCTGGCAGAGATGTGGCAGCTCCAGCTTCAGGGTGGGATGCAGAGTGGGGGGGATCTGATCCGAGGGTGTCCCCCCACCATCGGGGGTTACTCTTGTCCCCGGGATTTGGGGGACAGGGAAGACACCTCAAACAGAGCCCACCGTGTCCAGCTGAGCGTGCCTCCCTCTCCCCCGGCCCCCCCCAGGACGCGGCGGCGATGCTGTGACCTACATTCGCGACAAGGAGGTCCCCAGCCCGCCGCCACCGCCGCCGGGCCATGAAGCGACACAAGTGAGGGGCCATGGCCAGCCCGGCACCATGGCTGCGCTGGACACAAACAGAGCTGACGCGCTGGCACGGCGAGGAGGAGGAGGAGGAGGAGGAGGAAGAGGACGACTTTGAAAGGCGGATGGACGAGGATGGGGTCATCGGCCTGGGGGAGGGTGCCAGGAGCCCCCCGTGGGGTGAGTCCTGCCCACAAGGGGTGGTCCCGAATGTCGCCGGAGCTGCTGGAGCCGGGGGCCGGGGACGCGGGCTGGCTGTGGGTGGTGACAGCCCCGCGGTGCCGCTGTTTTGCAGGCGGCGGTGAGGAGCTGCAGGAGGGGTCCCCGGCACAGGAGGGGCGATGGCACCCGCGGCAGGAGCCGGCCGAGGAGGATGAGGAGCGGGGCAGCTCCGGGGGGGACGAGGGGCCCTGGGGGGCGGAGAGCGATGGGGACGCCTACCCCGAGCTGTCCTCTGGGGGCTGCTGGGGCTCGGGCTCCAGCGGCAGCCCCGAGACCATGAGGCACGGCCGGGCTCTGTGCCAGCCCCGCGGCTGCAGCACGGACGGCGGGGACACCTCAGGGCTCTCGGACACCAGCCCCGGCCCTGGCACCCCGTCCCGCCAGCACCGGGGCTGGGGCACGGCCGGGGACACCCTCGGGGGGCACAGGCAGGAGTGGAGCCCGAGACGGAGCCTCCCCCCGCAGCTGTCCACCGATGGCCCCAGCCCCGAGCGTGTCCCCGAGCCCCAGAGGGCTGGCACAGGGATGGCACCTGCTGGCTCGGCACCCACCGGGCAGCCCCAGGGCACCGGGAATGCCGCGGCACCCCAAGGGCACGGCAGATCCCGAGTGCCCAAGAAAGCAGCGCCCGCCGTGGTGCCCCCCAAGCCCACCCGACAGTCGCGGTCCCTGAGCCCCCGGAGGCGAACGGGCACCAAGGGGACGAGGGATCCCTCGGGAACGGGCACGGAGGGCACCCAGTACGGCCGAGGGCGCCTCAACCACCCCCTGCCCGACCTGTCCAAGGTGGAGGCTCGGGTGAAGTTCGACCAGAGCTACCGCCCGCCCCGGGGCCGGGTGCTGCCCGCCCGCCCCCGCGGCCCCATCGGCTTCAAATCCCCGGCCGAGATCGTCCGGGAGGTGCTGCTGAGCAGTGGGGAGGGGGCGTCCCCGCAGCCCCCCAGCACGGCCGGGCTGCCGCAGGAGTTCAGGTCCCCCAGACAAGCCACGGCGCTGGTGCAGCAGCTCCAGGTAACGCCCGGCTCCCTCCGTTCAGCCGTACTGGGGGGGGTCTGCAGGGTGGGGGGACATGGGGGTGTCACTGCCTCTGGGACCCCCATGGGGGTGTGGTGCTGGTCACGCCTTCCCCGTCCTGCGTGGAGCTGGTGAGGTGGGAAGGGGCAGGGATGTGGGCAGTGCTCAGCCTGGGGACAGGATGCTCGTGTCTCCCCGGGATGGCGGTCACCCCCACAGAGCTTGTGACCCTCAGGATGTTTGTCCCCCTGGGAGGAGAGGGGGCTCTCCCCCGACAGAGAAACGGGGGCACATCTGCACAGAGGGGTCGGGTGTTTTGGAGAGGGATTTTCTGCACCCCAGTCATGGGACTCCCCCTCCGTGCTGTCCCCACACAGGGCTGCCTCCCCCCCTTTAGCACCCACCCCTCGGGCATCCCCCGTGCCGGGTGCTGTCCCCCACTGGTGTCCCCTCCCCGCAGGACGACTACCACAAGCTGCTGACCAAGTACGCCGAGGCTGAGAACACCATCGACCAGCTGCGCCTGGGCGCCAGGGTGGGTGGGGGCTCAGGACGCCTGGGGGGGGTTCCCCTCTCTGCTCCCCCCGCCCTGAGGTTATGAGTTGTGCCTTCCTTCCCCGGCCCCCTCCTCTTCCTCCTCCCGGGTAGCTGCGGTTGAGCAGTCCCAGCCTAGGGAGGGGGTTGAGGCCACCGCAGAGCCCACAGCAGCCCGGGACCACCGTGCCCTCCTCGCCTGGCAGGGTCCCCTCCGTGCCAGGGCGGTGGCAGAGCCGGATTGTCCCCGGAATGGCGGGGCACGTCCCTGAGATGGCAGGAAGCGCGTCCCCGTGTCACCTCTGCCACGGCGTGGGTGGGGAAACTGAGGCAGGGCTGTGCCAACCGCCCCTCGCACGCGTGTCCCCACCTTCACCGCACCCACTGCTGTGCCCATGGGGCGCTTCAGGGTGCCCCAGGGCACGGTGGGTGGGTCGGGGTGCAGGGCTGGCTGCCCAAACCCGCTCTCCCTGCCCAGGTGAGCCTGTTCTCCGACCCGCCACAGCCCAGCCGCAGCCTCGCCATGGGCACCGTGGCCACCGGGAGCCGAGTGATGACCCTGAGCATCCCCCAGGCACGGACAGCGGCTCTGGGCATGGCCACGGCCCCGGCTACAGCCCCGGCCTCACCAGCTGCAGGTGTGTTGGTTCACATCCCATAGCCCCACACCTCACAGGTGTGTTGATCCCCATCCCACAGCCCCACACCTCACAGGTGTGTTGATCCACAGCCCCACACCTCACAGGTGTGTTGATCCACAGCCCCACACCTCGCAGCTGTGTTGATCCACAGCCCCACACCTCGCAGCTGTGTTGATCCACAGCCCACAGCCCCACACCTCGCAGCTGTGTTGATCCATGTCCCCTGCCCCGCTCACCCCCATCCCGCTCCAGTTCTAGTGGGATTGTCCCACACAGGCCCTTCCCCACGCTGGTGTCACCGCTGCTGCAGTGTCACTTGTTCTCTTGTTTTCTCGCAGCTGCAGCCCCGGGGCTGTCAGAGCGGGGGGGTTCACCCCAGCCTCGGTCCCCTCCTCCTCCCGGGGGGGGCTGCCCCACCTGCCCCGGGCTGTGCTGCTGCCCCGGCCCGCGGCTCACCCGGGCCCTGGCGGGGCAGAGCCGCCGGCTGCAGGCACAGGTAAGGGCTGGGGGGCTGATGGGGGGCTGGGACATGGAGAGGTGTGGGAATGGGGAGCTGAGGGGGTGCTGGAGGGGCTGCATGGAGAAGGGCAATTGGGGAGTGCTGGTGGGGGCTGTGGGGCAGCAGGGAGGGGATTTGGGGGCAGTTCTGGGGGGGACTATAGGGATAGGCTGGGGAGGCGCTGCTGGGGGCAGCTGCAGAGGGGGTCTGGATCAGAGGGGTTGGGGGAGATGCTGTGGGGAGGGGGAGTGTTGTGGGATGCTGGGAAGGAGCTGGGAAGGAAGGAAGGCTGGGGAGGGGGCTGCAGTGGGGGATTGCACTGGAGCAGTCCCTGGGGATGTTTCATATGGGGGTCTAGGGGGTGGGCGGGGGGAAAAGCAGGGCCGGGCTCAGCCTGTCCAACCTTGGCCAGGTGGAATCCTTTGAAAACTGGGTGCGTGCAGGGACCCCCACAGCCTCGGAACAGCTCCAGGTGCGTCAGCCCCTTCCCCGACCCCAGCCTGGGGGCATGGCTCATGCCCAGGGCCCATCGGACACGCTCGGACCCCGCTCTTGTGCCGCAGAGGATGAGGATGCTGAAGGACGCTCAGGATGCCCTGGAGCGGGAATACCTGCGGGGCAGGCAGCAGTATCCAGCGGCTGCAGGGGGCTTTGATCCTGACCGGTACGGGCTCCATCCCCCTGCCACCCCCTCCCCAGAGCCCCCGGAGAGTCCCCGGGGGTCGCTGTCCCCCTGCATTGATGGCTGGTGTCTTGCAGGGCAGTGGAAGGGGAGATTTACCGCCTGGGGCTGCGCCTGGAGGGGCTGAGGGAGCGGCTGGAGCTGGGGGGCAGGCGGCAGTCCCTCTCTCAGCCCCTCCCTCAGCCCCGCTGCCCCCCAGCCCCGTCCCCACCACCGGCCGCCCACTCCCCACGCCCTGAGGTGAGCTGGGGGTGCAAAAGTTCCCCACCCCACTGCACTTATGGGGGTTGGCCCCCTCACTCCCTTATGCTGTGCCCACAGAGCCCTGCACTGGTGGAGGATCCTCGAGGGACAGCAGGGGACAGCGAGGGGGTGGCAGGGGGCCTGCCCTGGCCCCTCTGGCACAAGCAGCGCCAAGTGGAGGAGGATTTTGGGGACCTGCTGGAGCAGTGAGTGCCCTCACAGCGGGGCAGGGGGGGCACGGGCACAGGGCATGTCCCCAAAGCCACCCCCTCCTGCCCGTGGGTCCCCCCAGGTACAAGCACTTCAAGTCCTTGCCGGAGTCACTGAGCCTGGAGCGGCTGAGCCTGGTGGGAAGTGGGTCCCAGGAGGAGGTGGATGCACCCACGGCAGGGGACAGTGGCCCCAGCAAGGTCCCCTGCAGGACACGGTCACTCGAGGAGGAGCCCGACCTCGAGCCCTTGGCCTTGTAAGTGCTGTGGGAGGCAGGGGTGAGCAGGAGGTTTGACATCAGGTCTCCAGTTTTATTTACCTCGGGGTTGACGGCCTCCATGGCAGAGCTGGACCAGGACATTTCCCCACAGGACATTTCCCCATGTCTGGGGTTGCTCTGCCCCATCATTCCCGATCCATCTCCTCCCCACAGGCACCTCCCACAGAGAAGAACTGCGACCCTTCCCCCCAGAGGACCCCCAAACCTGGAGGAGACACTGGGCCACCCCTCCCCTGCCACCGCTGAGGAGCCACCAGCCTCTGCCAAGCTCCCCCTGGGTGTCCCTGGGCCACCACGGGTGTCCCTGTCCCTCGGTGGGACAGGCAGCGGTGCCACCCAGCCCGGGCCCCGCAAGGTGAGTCCCTGGGGCTGTGGATCCCTGCGTGAGAGCCCCCCCAGAGCCCCCCGGGCTGCTGGGCACCGACCCTGCTGTCCCTGTCCCTCTGCAGGAGCAGCGCATCGTGTCCCCAGAGACCGACAGTGGCTTCGTGGGCTCGGAGGCCAGCAGGGTGTCACCCCCCGTGCACACCCCCGAGCACCTTCCCCCCGGCCCCGGGTATGGCTCTGCCTGTGCGATTTGGGGGATTTGAGGAGCAGGGATGGCAGGAGAGGCAACGAGGGTGTGGGGAGCAGGGTTGGAGATGTGTAGATGATCTTTCAGTTCCTTCCAACCCAAGCTGCTCTCCTGCAATTCAGTGATTCTATCAGCTTTGCTGAGAATCCTCTTTTGGAATCAGTTTCCTGATACCTGAGCTAGTCTTCACTCACACTGCAGTGAGTGTAATCTTTCTCACAGTGCAGAGACTGTCCCTGTCCCTCTGCAGGGCTGAGTTGCCATGATGATGCTTTTGGGATATAAAAAGAAGATAGTTTAAAAAGAGAAGCTCTTTTAAAAAAGACAAACTTCCAGTGGCCAGGGGGAGCCCTGGGGCTGCCCACATTACCTGTGCCTTTCCTCAGGGCTCCGGGCTCGCTGGGGCCCTCCGTCCCCATCCCCAGCAGCCTCCGTACCCCACGGGAGAGAGAGACGACCCCGCTTCCCTCCGAGACAGCACTGATGGGCATCTACCCCCCGGGGGGCACAGGGGGGGGCCCCAGCAGCCCCTCTGAGAGCAGCTCCCCCCCTCGCTGGGCTGAGGGCAGCGAGGTGGGGCCGGACCCCGACGGTGATGGCAGTGAGTACACGGGACTCGGTGAGGGTGAGAGATCTGGGGAGCCCTGCCTCTGTGGCTCTGGTTTTTGGGGTTCCCTGACCTCCTTGTGGTGCTGGTGAGGGAGGTGTGTCCCAGTGTCTGCTCGCTGATCCCAGCTCACTGTGCTCCCCTTGCTCCCCAGCTCACACGGACTCGGAGGTGGGAGCCAGGAGCTGTGCCAGTGCCGGTGGCCACCCCCCAGCCATGGCCAGGAGCCCCACCAGCCCCCTGCCCTCCCCCCAAACGCCATCCCCCACCCTCCTGTCCCCCGACCTGCCGTCCATGGACCCGGCTCACTGTGACCTGCTGGGCTCCCGTCTGGAGCGCGAGTGAGTGGCTGTGTCCCAGCACCCCTGGGTGACACAGGGACCCCCCAAAGGCACCCACTGGGCAGCCCAGGCTTGGTTTTGGGGGAGTCCCAGCTGCTGGGTGCCGGTGGTGGGGATGAGGGGTCCGGGAGGGGGGTGCTGATGCTCCCCCAGGGCCACCAGCACTGCTGGGGTCCCTGCTGGCTGCACCCCCCTCACTGGGACACGTGTCCTGGGGCAGCCAGGCCATCCGGGCGCTGCAGGACGAGGTGTGGCGGCTGCGGCGGAGGCTGGAGGAGAGCCTGTGCCACTCCCGCAGCTACCCCGAGGGAAAAGCCACTCCCCGTGTCACCCCGGCCAGGAGGCAGCCGGTGACCAGAGCACCATCGGCATCACAGGACGCGGCACCCTCGGGGTAGGTGACAGGGGGACCTGGGGGGTGTGGGGGCAGCGTGGGGACACCCCCGGCCTCAGCCTGTCCCCATCTCTGCTGTGACCAGGGAGGGATTTGGCTTGAGGGGACTGCCAGCCTGGTGGGTGGGGGTGGTGACAGTGGAGGTGGTGACAGTGGAGGTGGTGACAGCATTTCTGTCCCCTGTGCAGGGAGCCGAGCCCTCCGGTGCGGGGCAGGGCGGCCCCCAGGGTCACACCCATGCGGAGGGGAAGGTCGGCATCGCTGCCACGGGACAAGCCCGAGCTGGACCTCGGTAAGTGGGGTGGGGACAGAGGGGACACGCTCCTCCCTGCGTGCCACCTGCTCTCCCCAGGATGTTGTGGAGCTGCAGCACCGTGGGGTCCTGGTGGTCCCACGGAGCCCGCAGTGCTCAGCCCAGGATGGGTCCTGCAGGTCTGGAGCTGGGTCCCGGTGGATGCCACCCCCCCTCCCTGTCCTCTGCCACAGCCTCCGAGTCAGAGCCCGGGCCCCGGGCACCCCCCGCCCTGCGGAAGCACCTTGGGAAGCCCCCGGGGCCGGTGACATTCCGGGGACAGCACGCAGGTGGGTGCTGGTGGCAGTCGGTGGTGGGGCTGTAGGTGGCCGTCCCCATCCTGGGGACCCTGGCCAGGCTCACGCTGGGGTTTGGCAGGGACACGGTACCAGGCAGGGACACCACGTGCCACCCCGGCACCCCGAGAAGAGCCGGGCACCTCGGGGTGTCCCCGATGTCACAGGGGCAGGATGGCATCAGGTGAGTGGCCCACAGCCCCTTCCAGCCTTCCCTACCACCCCTAACAGCTGCTAATGACCCTTATTAATTAACTGTAACTGGCGAGGCTTAGGGAGGGGACAGACAAACCCATTCTTCATGCCCTGAGGCTCTCCTAACTGTCCCTTGGCCAGACCCCACTGTCCCCTAGGGGGACCAACCTGGGCAGCTCTGGGGATGCCCTGACCTCATGGGGGTCCTGCACATGTCAAGCCCTCCTTGGCATCTGTTTGTGCCTGTGTGGGCAGAAATACCTGGGATTTCCTGGGATTGCGGGGATTCCCTGGGATTGCTGGGATTCTCTGAGCTTCCAGGTGTCACTGGCAGCAGTGCCACCCGTCCCCAGCCCTGTCCCAGGTGCCAGTGCAGAGCCCACCTTTGCAGACCCCCTTTCCCTGCAGGGAAAGCCCCTTCCCAATCTCATCAGCCCCCCCCAAACCACTCAGCTCTTCCCAACCATCCCTGGCTGGCAGTGCAGGGGACATTGCTGATGTCCTCTCTCCACAGCTGCACCTGGGGGAGGTGACAGCCCCCGGCAGCCCCAGCACAGCACCCCCAGGAGAACGTCCTGCCCCACCTGCCGGGCACCCACGGGCAGCAGGGACACAGCCACGCACGGTGGGTGACAAGGGTGACATGTGCCTGGCACAGCTCCTCACTGTGTGGGGACTGGTGGGACAAGGAACAACCTCAGCCCCCTGACGATGCCAGGGGACTGTGCCCACCCAGTGTGGCACAGGGGGGGATGGCACTGGGGCTGCCACTCCACGTGCACCCCTGGGGACACTGTACCCCCATGGGGATATCTGACCCCCATGGGGACATCTAACCCCCTTCCTCCCTCAGCAGAGCATGGCCCTGGTGGCTCCTGTCCCCCAGGGCCCCACACTGGAGCTGAGAAGCCTGAGCAACCTGGAATTTGGTACTTGGCAGCCCCCCCTGCTGCCACCGTCTGCCTGGCACCCGTCCCCTTTGTGCCTTACGTGCCCTCCATGCTGTAAGGATGCCCTGGGGCTGGGGGGGGGCTCGGGGGGGTCAGCATCCTCCAGGGGTGGAGTGGGAACCCAGGAGGGGCTGCCCCCACCCCAGGGATCCACTGTGGAGTGACACTGCCACCAGCTCCTCTGGGGACAAGCTGTGTTCAGGGGGTGGTGCTGTGGGGTGGGCATGGAGGAGATGGGGAAGAGGGATGCAAACAAGGTGGGATGGTGGCACAGAACCCATCACTGAGCTGTGTCCCTTCTTCTTCCCAGCTACTGCTCCCCAGCAGTTCCTACCTCAGCCCCAGCCCTGGCCGGGGTCCCCCTCGGTGTCCCTGCGGGTCCCCAGCGGGCAGAGCGTCCCTCCCGGCCCCAGGGCCACCAGCGCTGCCTGAGCCTGGAGCTGGAGGAGCTGGAGGAGCTGAACTGGTGCCTGGGCCGGGCTGTGGAGGCTGCCCAGAGCGCCAGGCTGAGCTCCAGCCGCATCAGCCGGGCCCTGGCCGCCGAGCTGGGCCGGCCGCGAGGCCTGCGCGGCTCCTGCCTCTTCTGAGGGCCCTGCTGGCACCTCCAGGGCCTCCGTGCCACCAGGAGAGGGGGATGGACCCCTCAGTGTCCCTGTCCTACATGCTCTTTGCCAAACATGGGGGCTGCAGGCCTGGAGGTGCCTCCAGACCCTCCGTGGCAGAGGAGAACAGGATGGGGCCCTCAGTGTCCTTCACTGTGTGCCCCCTGCCAAACCTGGGGCCAGAGGTGCCTCCAGTCCCTCCATACCACCAGGAGAAGAGGATGGGCCCTTTATTTTCCCTGCACTGTGTGCTCCCTGCCAAACCTGGGGCCAGAGGTGCCTCCAGCCCCTCCATACCACCAGGAGGGGAGGATGGGCCCCTCAGTGTCCCTCACTATGTGCTCCCTGCCAAACCTGGGGCCAGCAGGCCTGGAGGTGCCTCCAGCCCCTCCGTGCCACGAGGAGAGGAGGATGGGCCCTTTATTTTCCCTGCACTGTGTGCTCCCTGCCAAACCTGGGGCCGGAGGTGCCTCCAGCCCCTCCATGGCACAGGAGACAGGGATGGACCCCTCATTGTCACTGCACTGCGTGCTCCCTGCCAAACCTGGGAGCAGCAGGGTCAGAGGTACCTCCAGACCCTCCGTGCCACCAGGAGAGGGGCATGGACTCCTCATTGTCCCTCCCTGTGTGCTCCCTCCCAAACCTGGGGCCAGCAGGGCTGGAGGTGCCTCCAGGGGTTCCTGCCCTGGCTCCCACCCCCTTCCCGCCCTCCCTGCAGTCCCTGCATGGCCTGTCCGTCTGTCTGTCTGTCCATCTCCAGAACCCCCCAGGCTGCAGGAGGGGGGAAGGCGAGGGCAGAAGTCTCCAGCATTCTGCAGCACCATCCCTTGAGAGCAGCGGGGTGTCCCCCCAGGGCCGTGGCCACCCCACCCTGAGCACTTCTGGGGGTGCTGTGACCTCGTGTGGGTCGAGCCCCCTTGGCAGCTGTGTATACCTCTGTGCCTGTGTGGGCAGAATTCCCTGGCATTCCCTGGCATTCCCTATTCCACCCCTTTCCAGGCCTCCTCAGGGGCTCTGCCCTGTGCCCTCTGCCCTTGGACTTGAACCCAGCAGGATCCTCCCCGGGGAAATTTATTTTTTGTTGTTTTTTATGTGAATTTTTTAGCTAGTTAGCAGCTAAATCACTCTTTGGAGTGTTGATTGATGATCTGTATTGTGTGTGTGTGGTATATGTGTATCTATAAATGGATATATCTGGATAGGCATATCTATATTTAGTTTTATGTCTATATCTAGAGAGACAGATATAAATAGATCTGTGTATGTCCAGATCTGTATCTGATTCTATAGATATATCTTTCTACAGATACATATATATAAATAATCTGGTTTGCATTTCCAGCACAACCCTTAGGGCATTTGTGGGGTTTTTTCTGGTCATCCCTGGATGTGGCCACCCAAAGCATCATCCAGACAAAAAATAAAATGAAGGATTTGAGGTTTTCCGCCTGGGATCCTCAGGGAAGCTGGACTGGTGGAGGAGAAGTCACCTGCTGAGACCAAGCAGGTGTGGGGCTGTGGAGCCCCTGTTCCTCCCACCTGGGTTTCTAAGGAGTTAATTCCTATTTTTTAGGGAAAAGGATGTGGTTGGGGCAGCTTTTCCAGGGATGGGTCCATCCAAACCCCCCGCTCCACCCCCAGCACCTCAGCCTGTGTTTATCTGTAGGACCTACCTGAAGTGCCAGTGTCAAATGTATTTATTTTTCTTTTATTTGTTGTACAAATTCCCACATTTGGAGGGGAGGATCATTGAGAGACTCGGGTCTGGAGCCTTCTAAGCTCCCCCTGAGCCTGATCCTGACATGAGCCCAGAGGGATTGGGAATGGGGCTGTCCCCTCCTCCTTTTTTGGGCCAAGAGGGCTGGGTTGAGGGATTTTAAAGAGGTTTGGGGGATTTTAAAAGAGGTTTGGGGGACTTTAAAAGAGGTTTTATTGTCACTGGTTGCCTCTGTTCATGCCTGTGCCCCAAACTGGAAGCTGTGACTCCCCCAGCCCAGGCAGGGCGTGATGGGAAGATGTGGAAAGTGTGGTTAATTATTCCAAATGCAGTAGCCAGGACCAAATGTTGTTTTTTTCCCCTTATCCCCTATTTTTTAACGCCCAGCAGAGCCACTGGGCTGGTATTTTGTACGAAGAAATCACCTATTTTTTGAAGGAAATAAATGCAGTTGGATGACTCGTGTGCTGATTTTCCTTCCCAAAGCCACTCCTAGGGGGAGGTTTGGCATCACCACACCAGGAGCCCTCCCTTGGGGTTGGAGGGAATATTTTCCCATGCCTTTTCCCTGTTTTCCTGGCCCTGAGGGAGCAGCAGAGCACGGCCCCAGTTGCACTAGGGATGGAGATCGCTTTTATTTAGTCACTCGAGTGCTTTAGTACAGAAGAACAGATATACAGAGATGATACATGTTTGTGCTTCAACACTTTCAAACATTTAGATTCCAGTAATTTCAAGGTAAACAAGTTCCAAGACAGACTAGATTATTTTTTTTTAAAGTTTTCCTTTTTGATAAATTATTTTTTATATAAATAACTGTAACAGAAAAAAAATAATAATAATAATAATGTCCAACATACAAGATCCTGAAGCATTTGCATTGCTAAACCAAAGAGGAACAGAAACGGGCTGGGAGACCAAAGGGGAACCAACAAATATCAGTGCAATGATACAGCCTTTGCCCTAAAAATATATATTTAACTTTATGGGCAAGGAGCAGACGGGAAAGGAAGGGAAAAGGGGGGGCTAACCACCAACGAGGCAAGAAAGAGCAATTTTAGGGTAGGAAAAGGGGGTCACAGCCTTCAGGGGGAAGAGAACAAAACCATAGACCCCAAAATATTGCAGTGCATCTAAAGGCAAGGGAACAGGGGGGCAATCCAGGGGCGTCAAATAAAAACCCAACTAAAATCAGAGGTTTGGGGAAATCACTATACACCAAGCTCGTAAGAACGTCACAAGACACAGTCATTAATATACACAGAGTCCAGAGGGTTTGAGGGGGGGGCTGGGGGGTTTGGGAGGGCCCAGAGGGGTTTTGGGGTGGGCCCAGAGGGGTTTTTGGGGGTCTCAGGGTGACGGCACGCTCAGAAACGCTTCACCACGGGACGACACGAGCGGAGCTGGGCACGGGCACCGAGCTCCCATGGGGATAAATGGATGGAGAGAGGTATCCATGGAGAGATAGTACAGATATATATATATATAAAATAGCTTTTTATTTTATATATATATATATTTTTTGAAGGAATTCCCAGAGAGGGAGGGAGGCAGGGCTGCAGCAGGGCTGTGCAAGCAGACGGGCCCCAGCTCCCAGTTTTGACCGGTTTGGTCCCTTTTCACATGGGAATTACCACGTGTGAAGCGTCCTGGCTGCACTCCCACACCACCCCCCTCCCAAAGTCCCACCCAGATGTTGGCGTGCACATCTGGCAGGAGCAGCCATCGCCCCAAAAGCCATGGGACAGATGGTGGTGCCAGCCTGGTGCCTGCCTGGGCAGCGGCTGGAGCGGTGTGGGGTGTCCGTCCATCTGTCTTCCCATCCACACAAGACCCCAATGAGGAGCATTCCCCCCCCAAAAAAAGTGTTTTTCTGTCATTTTCCCCACCATATTCACTAGCAATGGGCAGATGGTTACTCAGCAATGAGCTCCTGGGCGCTTCCCACAGCTGCAGCTACAAATATATAGATTTTTTTTTTCCTTTTTCTCTTAAACACAATGCATCCATTTTCTTAATATATATATATATATTATTTTTTTTTTTTTGGCTGTTATCCCCTCCCTGTGGATAAAATGAGATGGGGGAGGCGCTGGGAGGGGAGAGGGGGGTCAACACAAGAACAAGAGAGAAGCTGGGGCCCACAGGGTGCAGGGCGGCACCCGGGGCCGGGCGCCCGGCGGGGACTTGGGTCGGCATCGAGTGGTGACAGCGTTTCCTTTTAACTGCTGCTCTCTTCATCTGTTTTATTGAGTTTCTTCAGCGTGTCCAGCAGTTTCTGTGGGGTGAGGATGTGCGTGGACCCTGTGGGAGCAGAGGAGAAGGGGTGCAAGGGGATCAGTGATGGTTTGGGAGCCCGGCCCGTCCCCGCTGTCCCGGGTCCCCCTTACCTGGCGGCGCCGGCCCCGCGCCGCTGGAAATGCTTGCGAGGAAATGCAATCTATGGGGAGGGGGTGTGGGCTCTGGGGGCATGGAGAACAGGAAAAGGACCAAGAGGAGGAATGGAGGCGAGGGATGGAGCCAGTGGGATGAGGCAGGGGCCGGGAGGAGCCGGTGCAGGGGGGTTGTGGCACTGGGGTCACTGCAGGAGGCACTGCTGGGTGCAGGGGTGGAGTGCAGGGAACAGCCGGCGTGGAGGGACCTTCCCCAGGCCCCCCAACCTGCACAGAGCATCCTGGGGACAGAGAGGTGGCCAGGAGGGGTAGGACAGGACAAGGAAAACAAGAAAACCCCCCTCGTTTGGGGGTCCCCCAGCACGGTGCCAGTGGGGGTCCCACCATGCTGCCCACGCTGGCTCAGCCCCACAGTCACCCTGGCACCGCAGGGACCAGCACACAGGCCATGCTGGGGTGGCACTCACTGGTGAAACCTGCAGGAGCTGAACCCCAGAGCAGGGTTTGGGGGTCCGCAATGCCACAAGGCTCCTGCCTATCCAAGAGCAAACGTGAGCTGAGTGGGACTCCAGCCCCAGGGCACCCCAGAGCTGGGGGGTCCCAGCAGTGCCCAGCCCAGGCTGAGTGCTGGGATCTGCACCGCTGCCCCTCTCCCCCAGCCCTGCTCCAGCCACTCCCAGGGCAGAATCTGGGAGCTCTGTCCCCCCCTCCGTGGGGCAGGCAGGACCCTGACCCCTCCAGCCCTGGGGAGGGGGAGCTCATGGCATGAAGGAGCTGGCCAGGGGACATGGCTGAGGGGGGATGGATGCTCTTCCACCTGGTCGGAGGAACCGCAAGCATTTTCTAATCAGAGAACCCAACAGACCCAAACCAACAGTTAAAAAAAAAGAGGAATGGAAGAATCAAAGAAAACCCTTCAGGGAGGAAGAGTTTCTTTTTCATTAGTAAGCTGCCTTTACTTGGTTTCTTTGGCTCACTCCATTGCTGGAGCCTGATCCTCAAATGATACCCTAGTGGAGTCCCTGAAGTCGGGGTGCCTCAGGTCCATGAGAAATTTGGTGGGAGTGAGAATGTGAGTAGAACCTGCAGGAGAACAGAGCGGGGCTGACGGCTGTGCCGAGGCTCCCCCACCACCACCACCACCACCAGCTGCCTCTGGGGGGAGGAAGAGGAAGGAGGCAGGCGGAGCCCGGAGCTTGGAGGCCATGCAGGGGATGGACCCTGGAGAGAGGCGGGATGAGATGGTGACAGGCAGGATGGAGCTGGGATGGGTGTCCGGTGACAGGGACACAGCTGGGGCAGCAGGAGGTGATGGAGACTGGGATGCTGCTCCCAAGGAGCAGGAGAGATGCTGGGTACAGGCTCCACCAGGCATCAGATCAGATGGTAAAGGACACCTGCCTGTGCCCTACAGGGTGTGTGTATCCAAGCTGTGCTTCCCTGAGGAATTTTAGGCATCTCAGAGCTCCTTGCTGGTAGAGCATCCACTGTGTCCTCTGTGCCTGACCCACAGCTCCCCTGGGAGCAGAGATGGGAGCTGGCCCTGACCACATCCTGCTGCATGACCCTGAAAATCTTTGTTCCTGTTCGCACCTCTCTTCATTTTGTACTTTTCTTCCTGTAATGCCTCCAAAAACGAGGTGTAATCCAAGCTGCCAAACCTCCCCTCTCACCCAGCCCTGCTTAGACAACACCAGCCAGGAGACATGAAAAAATGGAAGCAAAAATGAGGATGTTTGGAGTGACACAACCCAGATGGGGAAGGAGGGGACACACAGGGGGTGACAAGAGATGTCCGGAGAAAACCCTTCCGCAGAGTTCCAGCTCCCGCAGGCTCTGGAGCCGGGGATTGGCGGGATGGAGTGGGATGAGCAGCCAGCAGGAGGGGCCAGCCCGGGCCAGCACTCACCTATTAGCACCTCCCACTTGCCGCTGGCTTGTGTCACCTCGTAGGCGCAGCGCATCTCGTTCATGCTCACCCCGCCCAGGATGAAGATGATGAGGCGGGGCCCGCTCCGGTACTCGCCGGGGGCCTTGTTCTTGTGCCAGTGGCCGTAGCGGGCACTGAGGAGAGGAAGAGGAGGGTGAAGGACGGGCACCATGTCTCAGTTAAATCACACAGACACTGCTGTCACAGCAGGGCAAGCCCAGCGTGCCAGCCACGAGGGCTGCTCGCTGTTACAGGGAGGGAAACTGAGGCATGGGATGCCTGGAGGGAAACTGAGGCATGGTGTGTCCAAAGGGAAAATTAAGAATGAGATTCCTAAAGGGAAACTGAGGCATATTGTGGCCAAAGGGAAAATGAGGAATGGGATTCCTAAAGGGAAACTGGGGCATGGGATTCCTACAGGGGAACAGAAGCACAGGATGCCTGGAAGGAAACTGAGGCATGTTGTGTCCAAAGGGAAAATCAAGAATGGGATTCCTACAGGGAAACTGAGGCATGTTGTGGCCAAAGGGAAAACGGAGAATGGAATTCCTAAAGGGAAACTGAGGCACAGGATGTCTGGAGGGAAACTGAGGCATGGTGTGTCCAAAGGGAAAATTAAGAATGAGATTCCTAAAGGGAAACTGAGGCATATTGTGGCCAAAGGGAAAATGAGGAATGGGATTCCTAAAGGGAAACTGAGGCATGGGATTCCTACAGGGGAACAGAAGCACAGGATGCCTGGAGGGAAACTGAGGCATGTTGTGTCCAAAGGAAAAATCAAGAATGGGATTCCTACAGGGAAACTGAGGCATGTTGTGGCCAAAGGGAAAACGGAGAATGGAATTCCTAAAGGGAAACTGAGGCACAGGATGTCTGGAGAGAAACTGAGGCATGTTGTATTCAAGGGGAAAATGAGGAATGGGATTCCTAAAGGGAAACTGAGGCATGGGATTCCTACAGGGGAACAGAAGCACAGGATGCCTGGAAGGAAACTGAGGCATGTTGTGTCCAAGGGAAAATGAGGAATGGGATTCTTAAAGGGATTCCCACAGGGGAACAGAAGTACAGGATGCCTGGAGGGAAACTGAGGCACAGGATGCCATGGGAGAAATGGATGCATGGGATGAAGGAAGGGAAGGTGAGGCACAGGATGCCTAAAGGGAAACTGAGCCATGGGATTCCTAAAGGGAAACTGAGGCACAGGATGTCTGGAGGGAAACTGAGGAATGGGATATCCCAAGGGAAACTGAGGAATGGGATATCCCAAGGGAAACTGAGGAATGGGATGCCTGTAGGGAAGTGAAGGCACAGGATTCCCAAAGGGAAACAGACACAGGATATCTGTAGGGAAACTGGAGCACGGGATGCCTAAATAAAAATGGAGATACAGGGTGCCTGAAGGGAAACTGAGGCACAGAGTGCCTGAAGGACACTGAGACAAGGGATTCCTAAAGGGATACAGAGGCACAGGCTGCCTGGAGGGAAACTGAGCACCTCAAAGGAATGGAGACATGAAGTGCCTGAGGGGAAACTGAGGCCTGATGCCCTCTGAGCAGCTCCCAGAGCTGCTGCTGGTGGCAGCCCCTGGGGCTGTGTGGGATGGATGGTGACAGTGACCAGGTGGGCACAGACAGGGCAGAGGGGCACCCACCTGACGGCAGTGGTGCTGAAGGAGGCAGAGGAGCGGGTGGAGATGTATGGGTAGTGCTTGGTGTCCAGCTTGTCATCGATGGCATCCTGGGGACAGACAGACACAGGCCTGGGGTCAGCAAGGAGCCAGGCACGGCCCCAGGCCCCACAGCCCCTCTGGAGGGCTGTGCCCCGGATTCCCCTCTTGAGAAGCTCAGGAGCAAGTGCTGAGCTGGAGGTTCCAGGCCCGGGATCCCCCTCCAGCACGAGGCACCCGCTCCAAGTGTCACTGTCACCCAGTGTCACTGTCACCCAGTGTCAGTGCCACCCAGTGTCAGTGCCACCCAGTGTCACTGTCACCCAGTGTCACTGTCACCCAGGGTCAGTGCCACCCAGGACACCTTGCTGAGGTGCTGCTGCCCTGGGCACGCCCCTCTGTCCTGGGGGTGAGGCTGAGGGGGGTCCTGGGGGTAAAGCCACCCTGTGGGGGGGTTGTGGCAGAGGAATGCATGAGCTCTGGTCTTTTGGGACCCGAGGGAGCTGAGGCTCTGTTGGTCTGAGCCAGGGCTATCCCAGTGCAGAGCTCCTTGGACAGCTCCTGTACAGAGCCATGCCTGTCCCTTGGCTCTGCTGGGACAAGGGCAAGGCTTTGACAAAGCCACCCAACCTTGGTGGCCACGGTGGCACACACACAGCCAGTCAAGTTTGTAATCCAGGGATGTTGGGCAAGCCTGGTTTGGGCCATGGAGACTGAGGGGAGACCTCAATGTACTCTGAAACTTCCTCAGGAGGGAAAGAGAAGGAGCAGCTCCCATCTCTGCTCTGGGCCAGGGACAGGAGCCAGGGCACGGCTGGGGCTGGGCCAGGGCAGCTCAGGCTGAGCTCAGGGCAAGGTTCTTCCCCCAGAGGGTGCTGGCACTGCCCAGGCTGCCCAGGGAATGGGCACGGCCCCGAGGCTGCCAGAGCTCCAGGAGCCTTTGGGCAGCGCTGCCAGGGATGGACAGGGTGGGGTTGCTGGGGGAGCTGGGCAGGGACAGGGGCTGGGCTGGGGGATCCCTTCAGTCCCTCCCAGCTCAGGATACTCTGTGGTTCTCTGATTCTCTGAGTTAATGCAGCACCAGTTGAGTTTCCCATCCCTTTTCAGCAAGTGCAGATCCTGTCCCCCACAGGCAGTGATTTAATCCCAGGCTGTGTTCCTGCTCCTCCCTGCCAGAACGGGGGCACCACGGTGGGGTTGTTGGGTGTCCGTTAGGGACAGGAGTTGGATTTGATGTTCCTTGGTATCCCTTCCAACTGATCACATTCTGTGATTCTGTGCACCCTACCTGGGGCCAGGAAAGCCTCCCAAAATATCCCAGGCAGGAGCAGCCTGGAGAACACACATCCAGAGAGGCGTCAGGGTCTGGGCTGGGAGCACCCAGCTCTGTGCTGGTCCATTCCTGGGTGGCTCTGTGACCCCCTGCCCTGCCCCCAGGCCTGTCCTGGCTGCTCCTCACCTCCATGATGTCCTTGATCACCGGGGTCCACCGGGACAGCTGGTAGGTCTGCTCGCTGATGCGCTCCTTGCGCTCTGGCTTGCTCCGGCGGCGCAGCGTGGACTGGGCACAGAGCACAGGGACACCCTGAGCCACAGCAGCAGCAGGGACAGCCCCAGGGACAGCCCGGAGGACAGGGCACTGGGGCAGGGGCAGGGGAGGAGCACACTCACGTCTGTGATGATGGGCACCCCGAGGTGGGCCATGTTGGTGATGATCTCGCTGTCCTCTGCCGGGATCTGAGCGTGCTGGATCAGCTTGTTCAGGTTCTCCTCGGTGATTCCTGGCAATGCAACAGGGGGTGTTCTCCTCAGGGATGTCTCACTGAGGGGACACAGCCCCTCTGCTGGCACCTTAGGACACTCAGCCTGGTCAGGGAGGCAGAGCTGGATTGTCCTGGCCAAACCTGGATGTGCCTGCCCACACGTCCTCACCGTTCTTCAGGAAGATGTAGAGCAGGATGATGCGGATCTTGTCATAGGTGCTGACATTGCCATCCAGCAGGATGGGGACAATGGCCCTCATGGGATCCTTGATCTTCTCACCTTCAGCATCGGTGCCCATGGCCAGGTCCTGCAGGGAACACGTGCTCAGCACCACTCCATGCTGGGAGGGTGGAGCTGCACCACCCATGGTTCCACGGCAATGAGGGGAGGTGTTTGGTACCTGCTCAACTCGGCACAGCTTGTCCACAGTGCCCTGGTAGTGCTTCATGCAGTCCTCAGCCAGGTGCAGGTGGGTGGAGTACTGGGGACACAAGAGTGGTCACCCCTGCAGGGCTGGCAGCCTGTGGTCCCTGTGCCACCAGCCATGGACAGGGGACAGCTGCCATCTCCTGCTCCCTCAGTCACTGAACACACACTGTCCCCTCTACTTACCTTGCTGAGCTCCTTCTGGTACTGTGGCATCTTCTTCAGCATCTGGGACAGGTCCCTCATGGTGGTCTGTGAGGGAAGGGGACATGGTCACTCACCCTCAGGGACCTGGGGGCCACCAGCAGGGAGGGGGTGACCCTGTCAATGACTTCTGTCCCCACATGAGCCCCCCGTGGGGATTTGGTGACACCTGATGTGTCACTGCCAGGTCTTCTCCCCTGAAGCTGAGGCAGGAGGGGTGTGCAGCACTGCAAACTGGGCTGTGGTGGGGAGAAACCCCCTGAGGGTCTCCTTGTGGGAGCCTTGTGTGCCTGGCTGGGGCTCAGATGGTCCCTTCAGCTCCTGGCCACCTTTACAGCCCTCACTGCCACCAGGGTCCCCTCACTGCCACCAACTCAGGCAATGGGGACAAAGCAGCTGCTGAGGGAGGTGCACAGACCCTGTGCTGGGGGCAAACTGATCCCTGGGTGCAGAGCACCCCACAGCACCCCATTTCCCAGCAAATTGACCCCTGGGTGCAGAGCACCCCACAGCTCCCCATTTCCCAGCAAACTGATCCCTGGTGCAGAACACCCCACAGCACCCCATTTCCCAGCAAACTGATCCCTGGGTGCAGAGCTCTCCCACAGCACCCCATTTCCCAGCAAACTGATCCCTGGGTGCAGAGCTCTCCCACAGCACTCCATTTCCCAGCCCAAGGTGCAGGACTGGCTCCCCACAGCCATCTCCCCCCACCAGGATCCTGACCACCCTTCTCCCTTGGCACAGTGTCCCCAGGAGACCCCACCACGTGCCAGCCCGTGGCTGAGCCCCTCCCCAGCTGGGTGCATGCATCAGGTCACCTTGTCACCCGTGTTCATCCTCTTGCTGGAAGAAAACTCCTTCAGGGACCGGGTCACCTCCCTGGAGAGAGCAGGAGGGCAGAGCTGTGAGTGGGGAGGGGTCCCTCAGAGAGGGCTGGGTGACAATGCCAGGCCATGTCCCACCCAGGCAGCAAACCAGCCCCAGGGCCACTCACTGGGACACCTCGGCGATGTGTTTGTGGCGCAGGGTGACCCACAGGTCATCATCCTCATCCAGGAGAACCTCCTTGATCCGGGCCTCACCAATGCCACTGGTCTCATACCTGGGGTGAGGAGAGGGGTGTCACACAGGGGACAGGGCTGAGGGCACACACAGCCCCCTCACTGCTGGGTTTGGGGAGATGGGGGGACACGAGGGCTGTTCCTGGCTGTGCCAGCAGCAAAGTGATTTCAACTGGGATTGACCTCTTCCCCTCTGGGACCCCTTCAACTCCTAAATGTTGGGAAGGGGTTGAGGAATGAAGGCTGGGAAAGCCTTTTAGGCCCTGTCCTGCTCATCAGCACTGGTGTCCCCAATGGAGGACTCGTGGAGGATGGCAATGGATGGAGAACCCAGTGGATGAGGAACCCGACTGATGGGGGACCCAATGGATTCAGGACCCAAGGGATGCAGGACCCAGTGGATGAGGAACCCAATGGATGGAGAACCCAGTGGATGCAAGACCTACTGGATGGAGAATCCAGTGGATGCAGGACCCAACAGATGAAGAACCCAACAGATGGAGAACCCAGTAGATGGAGAACTCAATGGATGAGGAATTCAATGGATGGAGAACTCAATGGATGGAGAATCCAATGGATGGAGAATCCAATGGATAGAGAATCCAATGGATGGAGAATCCAGTGGATGGAGCATCCAGTGGATGGAGAACCCAGTGGACGGAGAATCCAATGGATGCAGGACCCAGTGGATGCAGGACCCAGTGGATGCAGACCCAGTGGATGCAGGGACGCTGAGCTCCCAGCTGCTGCTCTAGGACTGCCCTCAGGGGTGTCACAGGGGGCAGGGGTGCCCTCACTCACTTGTAGACGTCGTTCTCGATGGGCAGCAGGTCGTAGCTCATGGCCTGGAAGGTGAGCTCGTGCAGCACCGGGGACGCGGGGTCAAAGCCACGGTCCAGGATGAGCAGCTGGGAGCGAGCCTTGTCTGGACCCTGTGGGCACAGCAGAGCCATCAGCACCACCGTGGGGGCTCCCTCAGCCCCACTGCTGCTCTGGGGGCCCCACTCAGGGTCTGAGGCTGCCGCAGGGCAGAGGTTGATGGACTGCAGGAGGGAATCATTACCCCAGCACCCTCCCCACTGCCAGCAGTGCTCACCTCACCCATGGTGGGGTCATCAGCCTTGTAGGCATCCAGCTTGTCCTGGATGAGCTGTGCCAGCATGGCATTGTCCTTGTAATCCCTGGGGAGGCAGGGGACAGGTCAGCCCCACAGGGGACAGCATGGGGAGGAGATGTTGGGTGCCCTGAGCAGCATCCTTGGCTCATGGGAGAGCAGGGACCCCAGCAGGTTTTGTTGTGCACTCCCACCTCCCCTTAATGAACTCCACTCTGCCTTGGTGCCACTTAGATTGCAGGGAGCCAACCCCCCCAGCTTCCCAGATCAAATCTGAGCCTGTTTACACTGAGCATGGCTGTCTGTCTGTCTGTGCCACCCCATGCTCTGACCAGCACTGGGCACACCTGCCCCATCCCTGCCCCTGGATGCCCACACTGATCCCATCCCTGCCCCTGCATGCCCACGCTGATCCCATCCCTGCCCCTGGATGCCCACACTGATCCCATCCATGCCCCTGGATGCCCACACTGATCCCATCCCTGCCCCTGCATGCCCACGCTGATCCCATCCATGCCCTGGATGCCCACACTGGCCCCTTCCATGCCCCTGGATGCCCAGCTGGCCTCACCCGCGGTACCGCACGGCTGGGTACTCCTTCAGGGTGGCACAGAGCGTGGCAATCTGCTCTGCCAGGCGCTCCAGGATCGGGTTCTTCATCTGAGCCTTGTGTGGGCTGTAAAAGCTTTGGAAGGAGTCAGCTGAATCCAGAGAATAAACCTGGGGGTGCAGAGGCAGGGAGGTCAGAGGGGAGGGATGTCTGCAGGAGAGCTGGGTTTGGAAACCTGGTTCATGCCCAGATGGACCCAGCTGAGCCTGGCACCAGGCAGCTGGAGCTCAGAGATGCTCAGGGCATCCCTCAGAATCCCCAGCTCCAGCTCCATGGGTGGATCCCTATCCATGAGTCCCTCCCAGCTGAGCAGAGGAGGCAGAAGGCCCCTGCCCTCAGCAGTCACCTGCTCCCAGACAGGGAAACAGAGACCTGGGGCCAAACAGAAACACACAGCTCCCCAGCTGTTCCCCCAGTCAAAACCACGTGAAGATGCCAAGGGGTCACTCCCTAGGAATGCTGAGCATGGAAGGGTTAATGGCACCCAGCAGGTTTGCCCCTGGTCCCCTTGTCCCCTGCAGGGGCAGATGGCCCAGTGCCAGCTCCCTGGTGCCCTTGGCTGGTGGCAGAGCTGGCCAGCACAGCTGTGGGCACAGGGCCAAGGCACAGCACCACTAAATCCCCCTGGGATCAGCCTGGGAAGGCATCTGAGGAGACAGGGAGGGAGCAAGGAGCCAGCTGGGGGTGCAGGGCTGTCACACAAACCCTGCGGGCTGCAGAGGGACCTGGAGCCCCCCCGGCTGCCCCCCAGCCTGCCCCAGCCCAGGCTCACCTGGGACTCGGAGGGGAGGAAGGCAATGTTGATCTCAGTCAGGGTTTTGATGACCTTGGCGGCGCGGGATTTCACCAGCTCGTTGAACAGGGCGTCAGGACAGGCTGTGAGGGAGGAGGAGGAGGAGGGAGGGGCTCAGCATCTCTCCATCCCTCACCCCTCACCCCTCCCCACCCCTCTGGGTACTCACAGTCAGTGAAGAAGACGTGGGCAGCTCTGTACTTGGAGGTGGGGGGATCCTTGAAGTCGTTGATGAGGGAGTGGATGGACTGCAAGAGAGAGGGAGCAGCTGGGCAGGGTGGCACTGTGAGCCTCCCTCCTGCTCAGGGCAGGCTCTGCACCTCCATCCCATCACCCTGCTGGCCCCACTGTGTGAGAACTCAGTGCATCCCTCTGGGTGTCCAGAGCTGCTGAGGACCCTGCTGGGGGCCTCAGAGACTCTGGCACACAGCCCAGAACACCTGGGGATTTGATTGTGACCCCTGGAGCAAGCTACCAGCTTTGTATGAGGACCTGAAACTCACAGAGGTTTGAATGGTGTAATAATAAAGTTATCATAGGGTAGATTTTAGGATTTTTGGTATGGGGGTTATGGGGACAAGATGGAGGAACTTGGGCATGTCCAGCCTTTCTTCTTCTCCCTCTTGTTCTCCATTTTCTGCAGTGGTGTTGGCACTTTGGGATTGGTTTAGAGTAGAAGTGCACTGTCTAACACAGGTGATAGGGATTGGGAATTAAGTGTAAATATGTTATAGGTAGTTTGTAGTATAAAAGGACAACACCACCTCGGGGGCAGTCAGAGTGCCTGTGGCTGCTCTGCTGAGCAGATCTCGGCTGGGCAGAAAGAAAATTTTAGAGATAAGAATTAATAAACAACCTCAAGACCCGAAAGTGAAGAGTCCAGACTTGTTCTTCAGCCGTGCAGACATCCTGCACATCCCAGGGCAGCAATTAACAACAGCAACCCCAGACCACTGGAGCCAGGACGCTCCCCATGGGCACAGCTGCCCATGCCAGACCTCACCCTGTCCCTGTCCCTGTCCCTGTATGCACTCACCTTCTCGGAGGGGGTGATGAGGTACACGGCCTCCAGGCTGGGCAGCGGCTCCCGGCGCTTGTTGATGTCTTCCACAACTTGTGGGGAGAGCAGGGATGAGGGATCAGAGCAGGGGGGCTGTGGGCAGGGCACTCAGCCATGCAGGGCTGCTGGACACCCCGTGGTGGCTGGGTATCCCACAGCCATTGGATTCTCCATGGCAGCCCCTCCACAGCCAAAACACCCCCAGCCACCCATCCCTGCCCACCCAGGAGATGGGGCATCCCTGCCCACCCCATCCCATGCCAGCCCTGCTGGAGCTGTGGGTGAGGGCACCTGGCCAGCTCCCAGAGGATCTGTCTGTGCTCCTGTTCCCTTGGTTTATCCTCACACCCCCCTTCACCTGAGCTCTGCTGTCCCAGACAAAACCCCACCATGCCCAGCACCTCCCAGGACCCAGCCTGGCATTTCCTTCTCCTTCCCAGGTGTTGCAGGGAGCCATTTCATTATCAGGCTGATAAAAACCAACACCTGGTCCCCTCCTCGAACTGAAGGGCTGCCAGGAGACAAGGTGTTCTGGCTGCTCCAGCCCCAGCAGGCAAGGAGGCACCTGTGGAACTCCAGCCTGGCACCAGGAGCCATCCCGGGGCCATGGAGGTGGAGTGGCTCCATCCCAAGAGGGATAGGGCTGGGTGGGGGCTGTGCCAGCCTGGAGATGCTTTTGTGGGTGTCCTGGTGTGCAGAGGGAGATTTGGCCTTTCCCACAGGAATGTGGAGGCAGGGAGGGGGAACTCACTGGTGATGCCCTCTGTCATGATGTCGGTCATCTTGCAGCAGGACGAGAGCATGCGCATGCTCAGCTGGTCCACCACCAGCACCTGGGGACAGGAGAGCACCCTGAGCATCCTGTGAGCACCCTGTGAGCACCCCGTGAGCTGGGGGCACGGCAGGACCCTCCCCACCCTGCCCCTTCTCTGCTTCCTCCCCTCCTGGCCCTCCCTGGGTTCAGTGCTCACCTTCCATTCCCCCTTCTTCTTCACTTTCCGGATCACATCGTGCATAATCTCTGCAAGAAAGGGGATGGGGGCAATGGTGAGACCCCAGTGTCCCTCCTACAGCACCCCAGTGTCCCTCCTACAGCACCCCAGTGTCCCCCCTACAGCACCCCAGGGGCTGTACTGGGGGCACCAAACCCCCACCCCTGTGCAGGGTCACCCTGTGCCACTCACACTGTGCCCTAACTGGGGATGGAGGAGGGGATGGGGGTGGTTTTGGGGTGCCCAGGTAGGGGTGGTCACCCCCCAGCCCTGTTTTCTCTCATGCTTGGCACTCACAGAGAGCCCCTAGGCTGGCTGGGGGTCCCTCTGGGGAGCCTGGGGACAGCCCCACAAGGTTCAGCCCTAATCCAAAGTGCTGGGAAAACAACAGCAGCTTAAGAGCTCCTTTTAGAAACAAGAATCAAGCGGCCTGAGCCTGTTCCTTGTAATCCCTCACAATCCCATTTCACCTCCCGTGGCTGCTGGGCTTATGCAACCAGGCAGGACAGCAGCACCCCAGGAGCACCCACCCCAAATTCCCCTGCTCCTGCCCCAGGCCAGCCCCCTGGGACAGTTCAGGGACATGAGCAGGTGACAGTGGGACAACCTTTGGGGTTGGGTGGCAGGCAGGGGGCTCAAGCCTTGCCCTGGGGCCAGTGCTGCCCAAACATCAGTTTTGGGGGAGAGAGGTGCCCCCAAACCCTGCAGGTCCCCCCTGACCCTGGTGTGTGAATCTCTGTCCCTCACAGAGCTGAGCCTGAGGAAAGGAGTCAGTGCCAGATCCTCACACAGCATTTCCCCTGGATTTCACCCCTGCAGGGTTTGCTCTGAGCCCCTGGTGCCAGGGACAGGGATGGAAATGCCCAATAAAAACCCAGTTAAGGAACATCTCTGAACTACAAACCAGAGGTGTGAGGGTGCCACCCTGCCAGCCTCAGCCCTGGGAGCCTCCCCTGTGGGTCAGCCCAAGGGTGCTGCAAAACCTGGGTAAAGCCAGCAGGGTCCAGAGCTGGCACTGGTGCCAACAGGGATAACACAGCAGCCTCTGAGTGCTGCTGTCTGTCTGTCCTGCTGCAAAACCTGGAGAAAACTTGGAGCAAACAGCCATTCCTACCACTGCACATCCATACCAGTTCCTACAGCCATTCCTACCACTGCACATCCACACCAGTTCCTACAGCCATTCCTACCACTGCACATCCATCACCTTTCCTGCCCAAAGGTGCCCTTAATACATAAATAACTAAATCTGCCTGCAGGGAGCCCCAGGAGGACACTGGCCTTGCCCTTGGTCACATCATTTGGCTTCTCCACGGGGAGAGGGGAAACAGGACAGCTCCAGGCTGGGAGAGGGGATGGAGGGCACCTGAACGGGGCAGGCAAAGCTGCTGCCTGTGCCCCTGGGTGCTGCCCACCTGCAGCCACCAGCTGCAGCAGGAATTGTCCTGTGTGGGCAGGAGCTGGCAGTGAGGGCTGCCCGTGCACCCTGAGAGCAGGGCACGGCTGGGAAGGAGCTGTGCCAGCACATCCCTGCTGCTCCTGCCATTGCTCACTTGGCTCCTGCCCCAGAGCGAGGATCCAGCAACAACAGCACTGTCTGCAGGGCAGCACTGAGGCTCCATCCTCATCCCATCCCAGCAGCTCCATCCTCATTCCATCAGCTCCATCATCATCCCACCCCACAGGCTCCATTCCATCTCATCCCATCAGCTCCATCATTGCATCCCATCCCATCCCACAGGCTCCATTATCTCCATCCTCATCCCATCCCATCCCATCAGCTCCATCCTCCTCCCATCCCATCAGCTCCATCATCATCCCACCCCACAGGCTCCATCCCCATCCCATCAGCTCCATCACCCCATCCCAGAGGGTCCATCATCTCCATCCTCATCCCATCCCATCCCACAGGCTCCATCCTCCTCCCATCCCATCAGCTCCATCATCACCACATCTTACAGGCTCCATCCTCATCCCATCAGCTCCATCACCCCATCCCACAGGCTCCATCATCTCCATCCTCATCCCACCCCATCCTACAGGCTCCATCATCATCCCATCAGCTCCATCCTCATCCCATCCCATCAGCTCTATCTTCATCCCATCCCACCCCACAGCTCCATCCCAGTAAATCCAGGGGCCCTGCTGGAGCACCATGGGAGGGGTCAGCAGAAAGCAGCAGCCAGGAAGAATTCCTGCCTCTCCCTGCAATGCAAATCCAGCTGGGGAAGGAAGGACAGGGAAGGAAGGACAGAAGGAGGCTGGGAGGAGCATCCTGTGGCCCAGGGGATGGTGTTCCCGTGAGGGAAGAGGGCCCAAGGGCAGGAGATCCCAAAAAAAGCTGCCAAAGTGCTGCCTCAGCCCTCCCAGCGTGTCCTGGCTGCAGGGACATTGTGGCTCTGTGGGAACACCCTGTCCCTCCTGCACAGGGATGGGCTGGATGGAGGGGGGATGTTTGAGGGGGGAGCATCTGCCTGGCTGCACAAAGTGCTGTCACATCCCCAGCCCAACCAGGATGGGCCTCAGAGCAGGAGTTGGGCACCTCAAAGGGTAATTTCTCTGAGCTTGGTAGGTTTAGGGTGTCAATCCCTAAATCCCTGATCCCCAGGCATGGTCATTCCCTACACTGATGTCCTCTCCTGCCCTGGGTCAGATCTGACTCCAAATTTGGGCTCTTGCACAAAATTTTGGCTCTTCTGAGCTGGCCAGAAGCAGACCAGAGCCCAGGCAGGGTCAGGAAAGAGGCAGAACCACAGAGCATCCTCCAAAGAGCTCCAGGGTCCTGCCAAAGGGCACAAAGTCCTGCAAAAGCTGGAGGCTGGTGTCACATTTAGGGAGATGTGGCCATGAACTTCCCCTCCTGGTGTCCCTGCAGCAGCCACTAAACCCCAGCTCAGGGAACAGTGCTCTGCACTCCCAGGGGAAAGGGGAGAAATGCTGCTCTCTCACTCCACATCAGCAGGCCAGATGTTGCTGTCCATGTCCTCAAACATCTGGCCAGAAAGGGTTTTTAAGATCTAACATCAGCTGGTGATGCTCAAAGCCAAGTTTTTCATCTTGGAGATAAAACCAGGTTTCAGGGGGGAAAAAAATCCATATGAGCATCTCATCCAGTGCCTCCAACACTTGGCTTGTCTGGATCTACCACGTCACATCTGCTTCCTTCAGGCTGAAAGAATTTTAATGCCAATTTCTCCCATGAACAATGAATACAGACAGCTCTGGATCCTCCTCCAGCACCAGAGGATCAGCTCCATCATCCCATCCCATCATCTCCACCCCAGTAAAGCACAGAGGGCAGCACATCTCTGCTGTGAATGGAGAACCCCTGGGGCAGTATGGCCCTGAAAGTGCCACCAGGCAGGTTCACGTTGGACACCCAGGCTCCTTTCAGGGGGACACATGGCCTGGCTGTGCCCCCTGCAGCATTCCCAAGCAGGTGACACTCTGGCCTAGCAGGACTTGAGCCCATCCATCCCTCCAAGAGGCTCATCCCACGTTACTGCACCCTGGCCTTGCCCCAGCCCTGCCCTGGGCATGGAAACTGAGCCTGTCCCATGGGTCCTACTGGAGCTGGGCAAGGAGGGAGCATCCCTGTCATGCCAACAAAGCTGTGTCCCCAAGAGATGGACCTGTCTGGGGTTCCCCAAGAGATGGATCCATTCTGGGGTTCCCAAAGAGATGAACCTTTTTATGATGCCCCAAGAAATGGACTCATTTTGGGATGCCCCAAGAAATGGAACCATTTTATGATGCCCCAAAAGATGGACTCATTGGGGGTTCCCCAGAAGATGAACTCTTTTTATGATGCCCCAAGAAATGGACCCATTTTGGGATGCCCCAAGAGACTGACCCTTTTTATAATGCCCCAAGGGATGGACTTCTTTTGGGATGCCCATGGAAACAATCACCAATTTTGTGTGAGGAGTTACAAGCCACAAGAGTCTGAGTAGAAGGATAGTGAATTTACCACAGGGTGAAAAAGTAAAATTTTAGAGTTTTAGAATGGAAGTTCAAAAGGTAAGATGGAAGAATTTAGGTGTGTCCTGTCCTTCTTCTCCTTCTTCTTGTCCTCCATCTTCTGCTAAGATGGTGACACTTTTTGAATGGTTTAGAGTAAAGACAAGCTGTCTAACATAAGTCATAATTATTAGAAAATTATTGTAAATAAAGCACACGTAGTTCTTAGTATAAAAAGTTAACACCACCCCAAGGGCAGGGACTGTGCCACAACCCGACCAGGTCAGAGAAAGAATGTAATAGATAAGAAAAAATAAACAACCTTGAGAAGCAAAACCAACACATCTCAGCTTCTTCTTCAGTCGCAAAACTAAAAAACCACAACTTTCTAATACCTCCAAAGTCACCTCAACCACAGAAACCCAAGAGGGATCCCAAATCCCAGGGCAGCTCTGGAGAGCTGGATCATGGAAACCCATGAGCCCATGGATCAGGGTGAGGTTTGCTGGAGTGCCACTTCTCCTAAAAAGCTGTCAGGCTGCATCTCCAGACGGACACGTTTGGCTTTGGGTTGGCCTGGCAACTGCATTTGTGCTGCTTCATTAACTCATTGCTCAAGCCAGTGTGAACGCTGCACTGATCCAAGCACGGAGGGGAGCACGTCCCCAGCTCCAAACAGCCCCTGCTGGGGCTCTGCAGGTGCCACCCCAAATGAAACAGGCAGCAGGGAGCTCGGGGTGGCAGGAACGGCCCCACACTGCCACCAGCACTTGGGAATCACTGAGAGGACACAAAGCCCAGCTGATGTCCCTCAGTATGGCTAAGAAGCACCCAGGGATGACCTGAGTCTGGCCACTGCTGTGCCCATAACCCAAACAAGTCTCAAACACCTCCCCTTCAGCAGCCAAATCCTGAACACCCATTTTTCCCACTGGATTATGCCTGGAAGCCCTCAGCCTTCCTGGAGGAGACATTTCTCACCCAGGAGCCCAGGGATTAGTCCCAGCCATGTGTTTAACTCCTCCTTGTCCTGTCTGCACTGCTCTCAGGAAGGGTGCCCACATTTATCCCTGCTGGGCAAAGCCCCGGGAGAGCTGCACAGCCTAGGGAGGAGGAGGAGGAGGATGGAGACCTGGAGCTCATGAACTCTGCAGAAGTTGAGTAACACAGCCAGAAGTGACAAAGGGAAATGAAATGCATGATCACACCCATGAGCCCTCGGAGTGCCCTGCAGAAACACAGGAAAATCCACGAGGTTTCCACTGCAGGATCAGGAACAGGGGGATGGTTGGGGTGTCCTGCAGGGCCAGAGCTGAACTCTGCTGGTCCTTGTGGGTCCCTTCCAGCTCAGGATATTCTGTGGGATCTCCAGACAATTTCCTTGGGCCTGCACAAGGATCTGGGAGCTGAGCAGAGTTTCCCAGTTTGGGTACAATCAATGACCCACAGCCCTTCAGAGCCTGGCTGAAGGCACCACCCTTCACCAACACGTGTCCTCTTGCTCCAGATGTTTCCATCCCCAGCAGATGCTGTCCCTGCTGTGGTGCTTCAGTGCCCAGAGGTGTCACAGTGTCCCTGAGGGGAGGTGACCCCACATTCCTACATGTGGCCATGATGTTCTGAGCTCGTTCTTCTCTCTGCCTTGAGCCAAAACGGAGGAAAACACCAACAAATTGTGGTTCTGTGGTGGGAATCCAGGCTGGGCTGGTCTCCTGTCCCTCAGGGACAGCAGGACAGGCTGGAGGGCAGCTGGCACGTGGCTGAGTGGTCCTTGCTGCTCCCTGCTCCATCTGATGGGCTCCACAAAAGCCCCTCCAGCACAGCTGCTCACAGGTGTGAGCACATTCCCAGCTTCTCTCCCGTCCTGGGGGATGTGGGAGCCCACAGATTGCAGCACCTTCAGCCCTGCTCTATTTTTGCACTCTCCAGAGCCAAGCTCCCTCCCCACACTGTGAGTTGGAGGGAGCAGCATCTGCTCCTCAGCGTGAGACCAAGAGCCTTGTGATGGTGATGATTCTCCTCTGCAAAGTGTTGATTCTGTGGGAAGGAGGAAGGAATCTCTCCTGGGCCGCTTTCTCCAAGAGGTGCAGAGGAATCAGACACAGACCTCGCTTCTTCTTTTCTTTCTAAAAGGAAGGAGTCGAAATCCTCTCCATTGGTGGCTTTTTTAACCTTCCTGCACATGGTGGGTGGGTGCAGTCCTGCCAAACTCAGGTTTGTCACTCTTGGTCACCTTCCATGGGCACATATGGGCAGGAGTTTCTCAGCTCCTGGCGCACACTGGAGACTGAAATTGTTCTGCAATGCCTGAGATGGTGAACGCTGAATTTTACACTGATTTTTTCCAAGCTTTTCCAACTTGGAGCCAACACCAGAGGTGAGACAAAGCCTGGTGACAGAGCTACAGCCCCAGCTGTGCCCATTCCTGTACCCACACACCAGGCTGGCACTCCTGGAATGCAGGCATTGGGAGGATGGGCTGCTCAGGGAGCCACTGGACTCAGGTCTGCTCCCACCCATGGTGGGGACAGGGTGCAGAGACCCCCTGCTCCTCACCCACCCTCTGAGGTCACAGCTGTGCCCTGTGCACACAAGAGGATGCCATGGGCACCCTCCAATGATCCCTGTGCCCTTTGCTGCCTCCTCTTCCTCTCTGCCTGGCACAGCCCTTGCCAGGCCTGGCATGGGCAGCACACCAGCCATGTCCTGTGGGCACTGAGACGGGCTCAGAACATCCTCCATGAGCAGCATCTGACCCTCCTGGATCCCCTGGGCACTGAGGAAGGTTCAGAACATCCTCCACAAGCAGCATCTGACCCTCTGAGGCTCCCTGTGCCCAGCAGGGGCTGGTGGCAGCCCTGAGGTGCCCCAAACAGCCAGGCTGGGTCAGGCACCAGCAGGCACCCAGGCTGGCAGCAGCCCCAGCCCTGCCCTTGCAGGTGCAGCACAACCCAAGCCTGAGTCCCTGAGTCATCCCCAGGCAGGGCTGGACCCTGGAGAGGCCCAGCTGGGGACAGGCAGTGACACTGGGCAGTGTCCAGGCAAGATGTGCCCGTGGGCACGGCCCTGGCAGGAGGCACAGGGCACAGGTGAGCTCTGGGGGAGGCTGGGCAGGTGAGGCTGCCCCGTGGGAGGATCACCTGGTGCCCTGGGGGAAAGGTGTTCTCCTGCTGCCTCTGCAAAGTGCTTCCTTGTCCCAGGGCTCCTCCTGCCCGCGACAGCACCGGCAGCCAAAGGAGCCTTTGGGGAGGCTGAAGGGCTGCAGGGGTTTGGATCCACCATGGAATCACACCCAGCTGTGTGTCCTGGTGTCCTGTGCCTGCCCAGAGCATGGCAGGTGCTGCACAGGTGTCACCCCTGCAGCAGGGCCCGTCTCTCCTGGCTGCTGACACTTCAGTGAAGTAAAACCAGCCTCCTCCTCCTCCTCCCCACTGCAGGCTGCTGCAGGAGAAGGTGGCCCTGAGAAGATCCAAACGAGAGGTTTGGAGAGATGTGCCTCAGTGAGAGAGGTCAAGATTTGGGGATGATGTCCCTGCAGTTGGGGGTCAGGTGAAGACTTGGGGATGACTTTTGCGCAGTTGGGGGCCAGTGAACATTTGGGGATGATGTCCCTGCAATTAGGGGTCAGATGCAGATTTGGGGATGTCTGAGAAGTTGGGGGTCGGGTCAAGATTTGGGGATGATGTCCATGCACCTGGGGGTCAGGTGAAGATTTGGGGATGATTACTGTGCAGTTGGGGGTCAGTGAACATTTGGGGATGATGTCCCTGCAGTTGGGGGTCAGGTGAAGATTTGGGGATGATGTCCCTGCAATGGGAGGGTCAGTGAAGATTTGGGGATGATGTCCCTGCAATGGGAGGGTCAGTGAAGATTTGGGGATGATGTCCCTGCAGTTGGGGGTCAGGTGAAGAGTTGGGGATGATGTCCCTGCAATTAGGGGTCAGATGAAGATTTGGGGATGATTTTTGTGCACTTGGGGGTCAGGTGAAGATTTGGGGATGATGTCCCTGCAGTTAGGGGTCAGATGCAGATTTGGGGATGGGTGCCCTCAGAGCTGCCACTCTCAGGTGAGATTTTTCCCAACCAGCACCAGGGCAGAGGGGCCAGCTCTCTCTGGGAGGGGACAGCAACACAGCAGGAGGACCTGGTCCTCAGGCATCACCTCTGGGGACAGGCACACTCAGCTCCAAGCCTGTGCAGACAACAGCCAGTGCAGGAGGATGCAGTCACCACGGCTGGACACCTCGGGAAGGTGCAGGGACACCCCAGCACACACCCCACACCTCTGGGGCATGACAATCTGCTCTGCCCTTCTCCTCCTGCAGCCCTGGCCCACCTCTCTCCCTGCCCGCCGCCTCCAACCTCAGCAGAGGCCTCCAAACCCCATCCTGTTATGGCACCAGCTGGTCAGAGGAATAATCCGGGTCTGGAGGGAAGCCAGGGCAGAATGCAGCTCGGGAGGGGGGGCTGGTGGAGCGAGCCATGGCAACGCGGCAGCATCCTCCCCATCCATCCCTCCATCCTCCCCATCCATCCTCCCCATCCATCCCTCCATCCTCCCCATCCATCCTCCCCTTCCTGCTGGAAAAGCAGCCCACAGGAGATGTCCTGCCTCGGGGTCAGCCCCAGGCTCGGCTCTCCTGCTTCTCAAGAGCAAACATCTCCTGCAGGAAAACCTCCGGGGAGTGCCAGGCTGGCGCAGCCCAGGAAACCTCGTGCCAGTGCCCAGGGACAGAGCTCTGGGGACCCTGCAACAACTCTGGGGGAGCGTCTCCAGCATCCAGCCCCCAAGGCAGGCCGATGCACCGAGCCCAGGAGCTCCCCGAGGGGGGCTGAGGAGCACCCAGATCCCTGTGGGGACCCCGGGGTGCCCCCCCGGTGCCACCCTCGCTGCTCTGCAGCATTTCTGATGCACAAGCGCGGCTCCCCCCTCGCAGCCACCCACACGTCCCCGCCAGCCCGGCTCCGGCGCTGCTGCCCGGCTCCACATTATCGCTGCCAGCCGGGAATGATGTTTTGCAGGGAGAGAACGGAGCGGTTTGTCACTAAACCCTGAAGGGGAGGATTAAGTCAGATTTCCCTGATGCTGCCTGGAACCTCTGTGTGTCTGTGTGTGTGGCTGTGCCGTCTCCCAGCGCAAAGACAATGAATGGGGATAGGGGACACGCAGTGGCGCTGGTCTCTGTCCCCTCGCGGGCCCTGCCAGGGGTCTGACCCCCCCTTCCCGCATCCCCCGGGCTGGGGACAGCCCTGTCCCCTCTTGATACAGCCCAGCAAACGCCCCCTCCCCTCGCAGATCCTGCAGCACAGCCACACCGGGACGCTGCCCTGCCTCTCCCGTCCATTTTGGGCTCGCAGCCCCCATCCCCGCGGGCAGGTGACACCGGCGGGTGACACCGGCAGGGCGGCAGGGCCACGCAGCCACGGGGATCCCCCCCGTGTCTTCCCCCCCGGCCATCGCCATCCACCCGATCACACCACACCGGCCCGGCCGCGCCATCTGCAGCGCCCGCGGGAGGGCGGGGGGGACGGCCACGGGCACGGCTGGCACGCCAAAAACACCCCAAAAACCAGCGAAAAACCAAAAAAACACCCAGATCCGGCCGCGGCCGGCCACGGTGCCACGGAAATAAACCCTGCGAGAGGCGGGGAGGAGGAGGAGGAGGAGGAAGGCTCATGGCTGCGGGGGGAAGTTCCCACCGGTTCCTGCCCTTTCATTTTCTTCTTTTTTTTTTTCTCTATAATGCGGAGTTTTTTCGCCTTAATTTCGCCCCGGGGAAAGGAGCGCCCCTCCTTCCTGGTCCAGCCTCGGGTGTTTTTGGAGAACAACCTCCCCCCCCTTCGTTTCCCCCCGGGAAAATATCGCCTTGCACCAGCCGGGAAGGAGGAAGCGGAGCCGGGGACGATGGGGCCGTGCCCCCCCCGCGGCTCCCGGCGAGATTCCGGCCGGGAACGGAGCGGGACCCCCGGGCAAGGGATGCCCGGGGCGGGGGGACACACACAGGGACACCCCCGGGTTAGGGGAGCAAAGGCACACCCGCGAAAATAATAATAATAATAGGAATAATAAAAATAATCATAATAATAATAATAATGCAATAAAGGCCAGCGTTTGAGCGGGATTTGCTGCAGACAAAGCGGGAGGGCCCGGCCTGGCACTGCGCTGGGGGAGGGTTTGGGGGGGTCTGCACACCTCTGTGCCCCCCCCAGCCCCTTTGGGGGATTGGGGGCCACGGGGGGCGAGGGGGGGATAAACCCGAGGGGGGCTCGAACGTCTCCGGCTTCCTTGTCCCCCCCCCGCTTCTCCACCGCCGCCCCGTCACCAATCCCCCCCCTCCCCCAGCACTGCAGAAAAACCCCAAACACCCGTAAAAATTCAACAAACACACCCCGGAAGGTGACAGCACCCCCGGCCCCCCCAGCCCACGACGCCCGCGTGTCCCCACGGGGGTGTCCCGTGTGTCCCCCCCCATCCCCGAGGGTCCGTATTGCGCATCCGCAGCATCCCCCCCACCCCACCCGGCCGGGGCAGCTCCCCCGGCCCCGCCGCTTCCCCGCGCTGCCCCCCAGCCCCGAACCCCGCGGGGGGGCGCGGATCTTACTCTCTCCCACCACAGCCTTGAGTCCGATGGGGGCCATGTCTCGGTGCCGGGGGGGTTCGGGGGGCACCCAGGGGCGCGCACGGCCGGGCGAGGCTGCGGGTGGCGGCGCGGGGATGCGGAGGGCGGAGGGAGGAGGAGGAGGAGGAGGATGGTGATGGGGGGGTCGGGGGGGGCGCGGGGGGGGGCGGTGCGGCGCGCTCAGCTGACCGGGGCGGGGCTTAGGGGCCTGCGTCATCAGCCACGCCCCGGACACGCCCTGCTGGGGCCACGCCCCGCGCTGCAGCGCAGCGCCCGCCGGCAGCGCCCCCTAGGAGGCGGGAATGGGTACTGCAGCGGTGGAACCTGTGCGCGGCCAGGGGGACACGGACGGACAGGGGGAGACGGACGGACACGGGGACACTGATGGACAGGGGGACACTGATGGACAGGGGGACACACAGGGACACGGGCGGACAGGAGGACAGACACGGACAGGGGAATGAGAACGGATAGGGAGACACACACGGACAAGTGGACAGAGACACCCACAGGGGACACACACGGACCCAGGGACAGGAACGGACAGGGGGACACACACGGACAAGGGGACACACACGGACACGGGGATGAGAATGGACAGAGGGACACAAACGGGCAGGGGAACACACACGGACAGGGGGACACACAGACAGGGGGACACAAATGGACACAGGGACACACACGGACATGGGGACACGAATGGACAGGGGGACACACACGGATACGGGGACACGAACGGATATGGGGATAAGAACGGACAAGGGGACACGAATCAACAGCGGGACACAGACAGACAGGGGGACACGGGCGGACCCTTCACAACCGGAGTCACTCACGGACGCACACACAGAACCCTCTGTAACAGGAATCACCCACGGACACACACCCGGCATGCCCCACAACCAGAATTAACACAAACACACATTCCCCAGCATCCCTCACATCCAAAATCAACCCAACATCCCCCACACACCCCCAGCATCCCCCTCAGACACTCACACGGTGTCCCCCCGTCCCCAGCACCCCCCTGCACCCCCCCTTTCAGCACCCCAGGGCTCAGCTGTGCCACCAAAGCTCTGCCAAAGCCAAGCATTGCCCCCTCCCCACAATGGGGCTGGAGGGAACGGGCCCCTCCTGGCACGGGGGTGCACTGGGGAGGGGTCCCTGCGGTCATTCAGGTTTATTTCTCAGTAAAATCAAATCAATTTTATTTCCCAGTGAAATCTCATCACACCCAGGGGATCAGTCACCCCTCCAGGGCTGTAAATCCGGGGGCAAAGGCTGCGTGTTCACCCTGCACCCAGCACGGCAGGATGAGCTTTCCCTCCGGGCTGGCTGCCAGGGCTGCCAGGCTCTGTCTGACTCCCAGGCTGTGCCCAGGGGATTTGGGTGCTTCTGTGCTTCTCCTTCTGAGTGTGAAGGGGGAAATGGGGGAGGAGGACAGGAATGGCTCAGGGCTAGCACAGAGCTGGAGCAATGGCAGCGATGCAGAGCAGGCTGTGCCCGCAGGTGTGTGCTCACATTTACATGTCTGAGTGTGGCCACAGAGAGGTTCACCCTGTCACCCATGGCCTGGGGACACGGGACAGCAAAGGAGCACCCGGAGGGACAGCAGAGTTGTTGGGGAAGGTGAAACAGGAAAGCCTAATAAATATGATTGCCTGGAAAAAGATTTTGAGAATATAGAAATTGTAAGTGAGATTGAAATGAAAGCAAGCTTTGAGATCCCTCAGTTACTGAACAACTGGAAAACAATGGCATGGCCAGCTGAAGGTGATCCCCTTCTGATGGAACAACACCCTCTGCTTGCAGACAGGCCCAAGGGTCAGAGCAGACCCTACAGCTTGGCAGAAGGGGCCCAAAGAGGAGTTTTTAGGGTTTAAAATGTAGCACAGCATGGTAATGTAGTGATTCTTATAGGTTGTATGGAAATGCTATAGGATTTGTATCTTGTGCTAGATTGGTTAGTGAGAATCAGAATATTCAACACAGAAGATGATTTATGGTATTGTAATGGGAACCTTGCTCTCTCACCCCTTTTACTCTCTTATCCTCTCATCCTCTGTACCCCTCTCTTTACTTCTCTTTGGGCCCTGCTCCAGCTGTGTCTGGCAGCTCCCAGCAGGGCCCTGCACCCAGGCCCTTTGCAATAAACCCCAAGTTCCAGCCCTGGCTGCAGAGATCTCCATCTCCATCCGTCCCCACCATCCTACCCCTGACACCCCTACACAGAGTGACAATGGCCCAGCTGCATCCAGCCCCAGCAGCCCCAGGTCAGGCAGCCCCCAGCCCCAATCCTTCACTCCAAAACCTGCTCTCCTCCACACTTCCTTAAAAATAATCCCGAGCTGAGTTTGTCAGAGCCTGCACTCGGTGCCAAGGCAGGCTATAAATACCAGAGGCTATTTAAGAGTGAGGTATTTATACTGCTGCTCCATCTCCCTGCCAGGCTGCCCAGGGAGGCAGCAGCGCTGCAGGAAAAGCCTCAGGGAGCTGCAGGAGAGCTGGACCTGGCCAGAGGGGGTCCCCAAGGTCCCCAGCATGTGTCCCCTTGCCCTTGGGTATTGTGGGGTTGTGAGGGTCCCCAGGATGAGGTGAGAGATGAGAATCTGACTCCAAGGTCTCAGAAGGCTGATTTATTAATAATACCAATAATACTGCTAATAATACTAATACTACTAATAATACTAACAATAATAAATATATTATATAAATATAATAAATAATATATCCTATATATAAACTATAATATAATATAAACTATATATTATTATATATATTTATAATAATATATAATATGTATTACATTATATATTATATTGTATCATATCATATCAATCATATCATATCATATCATATTATTCTAAATATACACCAAATATGAAACCATACTATATATATTATATACTAAAACTATACTAAAGTATAGTTTATATACTTCAGTACATAAACTATATATAGTATATAAACTCTATATATATAGTTTATATAGAGAAAGGATACAGACAGAAGGCTGGAAAAGAATGAATAATAAAAACCCGTGACTGACCAGAGTCCCAACACAGCTGGACTGGGATTGGGCATTAATTAAAAACAATTCACATGGAACCAATCATAGATGCACCTGTTGGAAAGCAACCTCCAGACCACATTCCAAGCAATCAGATAATTATTGTTTACATTTCTTTTCTGAGGCTTCTCAGCTTCTCAGGAGAGAAATCCTGGTGAAGGGATTTTTCAGAAAATATCATGGTGACACCTGGGGACAGTCAGCTCTCTGGCAGCTCAGTTGTTCTCTTGCATCCATCACACCTGGGAGAAAATATAAATAAGGAAAGAGTGTGTGGGAAGCCTAGGACTTTTGAATAACTGACTCATGTGATTAAGCAGAAGCTGTTTGTTGTTTATATTGCACACACTTTTATAGATTTTACAAACTTCTAATTATATACTTCTTGATCGGTGTTTTTGTCTTCCTCTCTCGTTTTCTCTTTCTATTTCTTAGTATCTATGATTGGTTATATTTTAGGTGTTTCATAGTCTTCTGTAATTTAGTTCTTGTGATCTTGGTATTTGGTTTCTCAGCTTCTTCGTTCTTATTTTAGTACAGTTGATGTTTTAGTAACTTTGATGAATTGTACAGTATTTTGATAAATTCTGATAACAACAGTTACAAGCAGTGTGGCTGGTGAGTTGTTCAGGTACATTGCTATAAGAGTGGCATTTGTCTCACTGGAAAAGCTGGGAACCAAGCTGGGAACCAAGCTGGGAACCAAGCTGCCCCACTGCACAGCTGCCTGGGGAAGGTGCCAGGTTGGGCATGGAGGCTTTGGGGGGCACAGCAGGGATGGGAACATCCTCCCCATGGTGGTGGAGACCCAGCACCAGCCCATGCACCTGCCCGGGGTTTGGGAGTGGGTCAGAAAAATCACTCCTCCTAATATCCCACAGCAAGGAGCAGAGCCAGGGCCACATCCATGCCATGGCAGTGCCCATGCCCGTTCCCTGTGCTCATCCCAGTGCCCTGGCTGTCCTGCCTGTGCTTGTCCCATATCCCATGTCCCAGGCCATGCCAGTTCCTGTCCCATATCCCACATCCTCTGTCAGTGCCTGTCCCATGCCCTATGTCCCGTGTCCCATATCCCATGTCCCCTGTCCCATGTCCAATGTCCAATGTCCCATGCCATGTCAGTGCCTGTACCATGTCCTGTGTCCCATGTCCCATATCCCATGTCCCAGGCCATGCCAGTTCCTGTCCCATATCCCACATCCTCTGTCAGTGCCTGTCCCATGCCCTATGTCCCATGTCCAATGTCCAATGTCCCATGCCATGTCAGTGCCTGTCCCATGCCCTGTGTCCCATGTCCCATATCCCAAGTCCCCTGTCCCATGCCATGTTAGTGTCTGTCCCATGTCCCATATCCCAAGTCCCCTGTCCCATGCCATGTTAGTGTCTGTCCCCTGTCCCATGCCATACCGGTGCCTGTCCCATGTCCTATATCCCATGTCCTATGTCCTCTGTCACTGCCTGTCCCGTGTCCCCTGTCCCATATCCCATGTTCCATGCTATGTCAGTGCCTGTCCCATGTCCCATGCCATACCGGTGCCTGTCCCCGTGCCCATTCCTTGTGCTCATCCCGCTGCCCACGCCGGTGCCCGCGCCCCGTGCTCCGTGCCACACCGGTGCCAATGTCGCCAGTCTGTCGCACCCTCCGCAGGCTGCGCCGAGCCGGTCCCGGCTCCCTGCCAACGCCTGGCTGGCGGCCACCAGTTATCCCAGTGCCGACCAGCAGAGGGGAATGCTGGTCCGCAGGAGCCTCCATCCTCCTCCTCCTCGTCTTCCTCCTGCTCCCCGTGCCCTCCGCCCCGCGGGCTGCGCTGCCCCGGCCCCGCCGGCCGCTCCCTGCCCTGGGTGCTCCCCGATCGGGGGTGAGGGTGGGTGGCACCCCCGCCCTGTGCTGCCTGTCACAGCCCTCTGGAACCGCCTTGGGGGCTTTGGGGATCCCCAGGTGTCCCTCAGTCAGTGCCACCCCTCTGCTCAGAGCTCTGTGTCCGGGCTGGAGCTGGGATTTGGAGCTGATAGATCCCCCTCAGAGCTCCGTGCCCAGATTGTAGTCGGGGTTTGGAGCTGATAGATCCTGCTCAGAGCTCCGTGCCCGGGCTGGAGCTGGGGTTTGGAGCTGATGGATCCCCCTCAGAGCTCCCTGTTCAGGATGGAGCTGACAGATCCCGCTCAGAACTCCGTGTTCAGGCTGGAACTGGGATTTGAAGCTGATGGGTCCCGCTCAGAGCTCCCTGTTCAGGCTGGAGCTGATGGATCCCGCTCAGAGCTCCGTGTTCAGGCTGGAGCTGACAGATCCCGCTCAGAGCTCCGTGTTCAGGCTGGAGCTGACGGATCCCGCTCAGAGCTGACGGATGCAGCCCTGATTCAGCAGAAGCCGCTGGAGGCAGGCCTGATTCAGCAGTGTTAATGACGCTGTTATCGGAGCGCAGCGCTGGAGTCAGCAGCGGGACGGAGGGCGCAGCAGCCCGCGGGCATCACCTCGCGGGGCTGGGCACGGCTGCCCTCGCCTTTATCAGCATTGCAAAGTTTTATTGCCGCAATCGCGCTGCTGTTAATTGCACCGAGAGCAGTTCTGGGGAAGGAGAGCAGGAGGGCACCGCCACCCCCTTCTCTGCCGCTGCTTCTCCCTCCTGCCCAGCCGGGGCTGGCTCGGACCCCGGGGCACAGCGGGTCCCTTAACAGCGACACATCCAAGGCACCTCCGGGGCCTCAGAGGTGACCCCAGGTGTGTTTCCACCCCACCCTGAGCCCAGCTGCGAGGGACACCCCGACCTCCCCTCGGCTGCAGCTCCTGCCCTCAACCCCCCACCCCTCCACGGCGATCGGGTTTCCCGGTGATCTGGCGAGGTGGAAATGGATCCCTGTGCCAGGGTCACTGAGAGTGGAAGGAAAACTCCACTGATTGCTCCTGGTGTGGGTGAGAGGGAATAAACATTTACCGGGCTGGAGATTTATCCTGCAGTGCTCAGCGGCTGCAGGAATCCAGCGGGATTCTGGAGGAGGGCAGAGGTTGGGAACAGCCTGTTCTGGGCTCTCTGCAGGTGCCTCCAGCACCTCTGCTGCCCGGAGCTCAGGTTCTACACCGTGTTCATGGAAAATCCAACGGGAACAAGGTGGGATGATCCCCCCCACAGGCACCGAATCCAAGGGATCAGCTGAGGGGCAGGAGGGCAGGGAGCTGAGCACACAGCCCCTGCCAGGCTTGGTTTGACTGCTGTGAGCAGAAAAAATACCCCACATCATCAACTTAAAGAAAAAAAAATGCTTTGTCACAGCCATGGATTGTGGCATCAGAACCATCCAGGAGTCCTGAGAGGGGGAAGGACAGGTATGGAACACTTTGCTCATCATGAGGGACTGATGCACTGAAGGCTTTAATAATGTGGGAACTACCTCAGCTCGCTGCTGCCATCTCCACCTTCCCAGGAGCTGCCTGAAATCACGGGAGTGTTTATTCTCCTCGGCTGTATTCACAGGGAAATCCTTCATTTCCAAGCTGGGACAGATAATTCATCAGCTCTAGGCAGATAAGCATTATTTCCATCTCTTCAGTGAGACATAATTAGCTGGCATGATTAGACTTTATCAGCCTGCAATTCTGTACAACTCCAACACGGCACAGCCTCTGATGGGAGGGACGTCTGTGCCACATCCCTCAGAGCCCCAGCACGTGGCACAGGCCCAGGACAGGGTGTGACAAAGCCATTTGAGCACCCCTTGTGCTGCTGGCACTGCTGGTTTGTTCTCCTGGATCCTGCTTCACCTGGAGCCCTTGCAGAGGGATGTGGGGAAGCAGAGCTGAGAGCTGAGCCTGCAAAGGGGGATGGATTTAATGATATCCTCGGGAAGGATGGAGCCAGGAGGGCAGTGGGGGGCTGTGTCTGCACCCCTTGTGCTCAGCAGGACGGGCTCAGTGCCTGAGCAGGGCCAGGCTGGGCTCCCAGGAGCTGCATCTGGAGAGGAAGGACAAACCATCCCCATCCTCATCCTCCTTGGGCATCCATCAGGGTGGCAGGGATGAAGGAAATCCTGACCAGGAGCATGTTGGGGACAATCCCCTCTGCACATAACTATGGGGGAATAAACCAAAATGTGCCAGAGAGGAAGGACAAACCATTCCATCTCCATCACCATCATCATCCTCATCCTCCTGGGGCAGCCACTGGGGCAATGGGGATGAAGGAAACCCCTACCAGGAGCACATTTGAGACAATTCCCTCTGCACATGACCCTGTGGGAATAAGCCAAAATGTGCTGGAGAGGAAGGATAAACTATTCCCATCCCCATCCTCATCCTCAGGCACTCATCAGCATGGCACAGATGAAGAAAATCCTGACCAGGGGCACACTGGGGACAATGCCCTCTGCATGTAGCCATGTGGGAATAAACCAAAATGTGCCAGAGAGGAAGGACAAACCATCCCCATCCCCATCCTTGTCCTCATCCTCCTGGGGCAGCCACTTGGGCAGTGGGAATGAAGGAAATCCTGACCAGGAACACGTTGGGGACAATTCCCTCTGCACATGACCCTGTGGGAATAAACCAAAATGTGCTGGAGAGGAAGGATAAACTATTCCCATCCCCATTCCCATCCTCATCCTCCTCAGGCACCCATCAGGGTGGCAGGGATGAAGGAAACCCCGACCAGGAGCACACTGGGGACAATGCCCTCTGCACATAACCCTGTAGGAATAAACCAAATTTTGCTCACCTGCTGAGTTTTGAGCTCCCAATGTCTCCAGTCCAAACAAAACCCTTCAGACAACTTCTTTACTTTCCTGGCCCAAGGTTTGGCAGCTGAGCCTGTCTCTGGCACCAGTGCCCAAAGCTCCCTGCTGTGTCACCACGTGGCACTGTCTGGTGGTGCCAGGACATCGTGCCCATCCTCAGGTGGTTTTTGGAGCCCCAAAAGCAGCCTGTGTGTCTGTGGGACAGCTCCAGGCTCTGCTCACAGGCTATTTCTGTGTGCCACAAATATTCCCTTCCTGTTTGCAAATCAACAATATCAATGCTGTCTATTTTCTACCTCTTCATTCAGGTTTTATTTATTTATTTAAGAAACACACCAGTGGGCAAAAGAGGCAGTGATGACTCAAGTGCTCCTGTGCTTGTGTGGATTAATTTTTCAAAAATAAGGCTTTTTAACCACTTGGTTTATTTAGCAGGATTCTGTGTGCATTGCCTAAGTCATATTCCATACATTGCTTTTTTGGAAGGGATGAAGCTTGGTTTCTAATAATGAAGTTATTTACATGGATAGATATTCCCATTTCTTTTCAATTTGAAGTGGGTGGATGCATTTTCATCGCCTCTTAAATACCATCACCCCACTAAGACAGAATTTCAAATTAATTCACAGCCAGACTCCTCGGGGATCAGCACTGGGGAAAGTGTTTAAAAGCCTCCGGTGGAACGATTTTCTATTGGAAATGAGATTTTCCTGCAGATAAATTTTCCACGAGAATCCCTTGATACCAGCAGCATCCTGGCCAGGCAAACAAACTGCAAACAAGCCCCGTGCTGAGGGTAAAACCTTCTTATGGGGCATCTCAGGGGGGAGAAAAAGGGATATAAAAGAATATTAAAAAGGAAATATTCCAACTTTGGAATTATTTCCCCATTGAAATGAGTCGGAGGGGTGAGAACAGTGTTAGGATGGAAAAGGCTGGGGCACTGTGGGCATCCCTGGGGAGAGGGAGCTGGGACAAACCCAGGTGGCATCTTTGTGGCACTGGATGTGCCGATGCTTTTTGGCCAGGTGGGGAGTTGAGCAGAGCACGGCACAGACACAGCGTGCCCAAAAGGAGGATTTGGGCTCCAGGGTGGCATCGCCCTGGCACGGCGAGGACTCGCTGGTGTCCCCCGGGTGGTGGCAGCGCTGCAGGGCAGGGCTGGCGGTGGCAGCGGGCGGGCAGCGAGGGCTGTGCCCGTCCTGCCGCCCCCTGCCCAGCCCCGCCAAGGGCAGCTATTTCAGGAGGATAAACAGGATGCCTCGCTCCCAGCCCGGCCGCTTCCAACCCTCCCTCCCTCCCACCGCTGCCGGGTAAACAAGGCCAGCCCAGGAAAAGCCTCCTGGAGCCGTTTCCACGCTGGCTGCCCCACACCGAGCCAAGCTGAGCCAAGCCGGGCATCCAGAGCTCTGGCAGCACCCAGGGACCCCGAGCGATGCCAAGGCGGGCATCCCCCTCGGCAGCGGCCCCACAGCTGGGAACGGCTTGAACTTTCTGGGCACGCCAGCACGTCCTCCTTCCTCCTCCTCCTCCTCTTCCTCTCTCGGTCACACCCCGAGCTGCTGGCGGTGCTCGGGCTCTGGGAATGAGGGCGGCGGGGCCTTTCCTTTCCTCCCCTCCCCGTGGATCGTGCCCGGGCAGCGCCGCGGGATCCTGCGCGCTGTTTCCGCCTGTTGCGCTTGGGAACGGGGCCGCAGCAGCAGCCAGAGGAAGGAGGAGCTTTTCCAGCGCTTCCTCCGGCTCCTTCCTCCCCGGCTGAGTCCGAGGAGACTTCGCACGATGGCTGGAAAACACAGACACACAAATTCCCGGTTTCAGTGTCCCGCTCTGAGTGTGCCCCCGGCTCCCCGGGTGATGCCAGCCCCATCCCGGGGCAGCTCCTGCGGCTGGGGCGGGTTTAAATCACCCCGAGCGTTCCCATCCCGTTCTCCCCCGGGCTGGGCAGGCCGAGGGGTCCCTGGCTGTGCCGCCCCTCTCCCGTTTGGCACCAAGGTCAGGCTGTTGTGCGCGCAGGTAGGACGGAGCCCGGCTGTGGCAATGCCAGCACGGGGCCGGTTCTGCCGGTGGCACTGCGGGGCACCCCGGGCACTGCCCAGCTCCGGCTGGGGGCACGGCCCCCTCCTCCATCCTGCCCATCCTCCCCTCTCTGGGTAATTAGCCGCGCTAATTACCGGCGGGGGGACACTCGCAGCCTCTCCCCGGGGCCGGGGGCGGTGCGGGAGGAGTGGCCGGGGGGAGCCGTGGGGCGCCGTTCTGCCGGGCCGCCCCGAGCTCTGCCTTCCTCCTCCTCCTCCTCCTCCTCCTCCTCCTCCTCCTCCTCCTCCTCCCTCTTCCCTCCTCCTCCAGCCGCTCCTCCCGCCGCCCGGCCCGGCCCGGCTCCGCTCGCCATGGGAGATGTGGTCTCCACGCACCTGGACGAGGGTCGCCGCCAGCACATCGCGGGTGAGCCCCCGGCGCGCCCCCCGCTCCGCTCATGCCGGGGGGATCCCCGGCATCTCCCCATCCTTCCTTCAATCCCTTTGGGAACCCCCCCGCTCGGTCTTACCGGGACCCCCACTCTGTTCTTTGCCTCTCTCTCGCTCTTTAAAGTTTTTAATTTTTACTTTCCCCGCGGCACAGCTCGGGGGGTACCCGAGGTGCCTCCCCAGTGAAAGGCTGCGTTGTGCTGGGGTGTTTGTGCTGGCAGCGGGGCTCGGGGACCCCTCGGGCTCCGGGGAGGGGAGAGGGGAGCTGGGTTCGGGGGGATGCTGGAGGCGCAGGGACACCGCTGTCACACGGGCACTGCTGGCGTGGCTGGCACATGAGCCTCATGCCCCTCACGGTGCTGGGAGATCGTCAGGAAAGGATCTTAGGACCCCCCCTCAGAGGTTCTGGGGTGGAGGGAAGGGCTGCCTGCACCCCAGGCTGGCTCCAGACAGGACACAGCAGTGCCCCCGCCCGCTCCGTGCGACGGGCAGGGTGACAATGCGGTCATTGAGAGCCGTGTGTCCGCCGGCTCAGGATGTCTGTCCGTCTGTCCGTCTGTCCGTCTGTCTGTCTGTCCGGAGCTGCCCGGGAGCCGCGGTCTGCACAGCACGGCGGTGTGAAGCCGTGCCTGGGGGGCTCAGCGCTGCTAACCGGGCTCTGTGCTGACACTCCTGACCCCTGTAAGTGGGGTCACCCCCTGTCGCCGTGCTGGGCTCCCCCCGAGCCCCTTTGCGTCACTCGTGATGCGGGCTCGGCTCCCCGGGGCTTCTGAGCGGGCAGGACGTGACCTCCGAGCCCTTTCACGTCCCAGCTTTGGTTTCAGCTCCCCAGGCTGGCGAAAAACCCCCTCGGCTGCAGTGGCTGAGGCCACCCCCGCACACCTGAGCGGTGTCACAGCCCAGGGTGGCTTCGAGCTGGACCTTGTGCGTCTGGGGACCGCCCATGTTTTGGAGGTGGCTCCGCCGTATCGTTCCTCTGTCGCGGCCGTAAAGGCACCACGGGAGTGGCTCTGAAGTCCTTTTGTCCCCAAGGGCTCTGGGGGAAGGAGCTGCCGTGGGGCTGGCACAGGCACGGCTGTCTCGCCGTGCAGCCCATCCGCCCTGCCAGGCCCCATCCTGGCAGGAATGCTTACGTGGTATGCGGCTCAGCAGGACGCCAGCAGGTTTCTGAGCTTTGAAGGAGAGCTTGGAACTCGCTCTGGGGTTTTCATCTTGCATTAGTTAAAGTTCCAGCCCGGCTCGGGGCTGCCTGTGGCGGGTTTGGATCCCAAGCACATCCTGAATTTCTCTGGAGCTTGCTGAGATTGTCTGTGTGCAGAGAGCTCCCCGTACAAGCCCCTGGGATCCTAATCCTGAAGAATAACAAGGAGAAGCCTGGCTGGGTTTCCTGTGCAGGAATCTGTCTCTGCTGGGGCAGGGATTGGGTGTTTGCAAGGCCAGGCTGGATGGCTGCACCCTGCAGGGGCTGAGCTGCTACCCCAGGGTGGGATTTAACCCATGCTTGGGTTCTGCAGAGGGGAAAAAGATTTCATGAGGGGAAAAAAAAGATTCCTGTGAAATAGGATTATGGAACCTGGGCTGGGACATGTCCCGTGCCATGCTGGGGTGAGCAGGGGGGACACACACCTGTACTGGGACACCTCCCCAGGAGACCCTGGGGCAAACGGGGTTCCTGGAGCACCTCTCTGCTCCTGCCAGGGCTCCTGGCTGGCTGAGGAGCCCCCGGAGCTGGGAGGGGCTGGAGCCCAACAGGCAAGGCACGACTTGCTGTCAGGCATGCAAAGCAACGTGGCGGGGAAAGCTCTGGGTTTTCCTGCCTAGCTCGGCCTGTTCTCCCCTGCTGCTGCCCCAGGAGGGATCCTGCCCTTCTCCAAGCAGCTTTTCCCAGTTGTCCTCCCAAATCTGGGGGGTTTGGATTTGCTGCCCAGGCCCCCATGAGCCCTGCTTGCTGGAGGGACAGGAGCTCTTTGGGCTTGGCAGTGTTTCCTGAGGTTGCAGCTCCTTAGAGCAGCAGAGCTGCTGGGGAGAGCCTGGCCCAGACCTGTGCCCCTCCTGGGAATGGGGTAAAGGCAGGAGGGAGGTGGGAGAAGCCCTGCCATGCCCACAGTGCCAGGCTGTGCAGGTGCCATGCCCATTTGATGGGGGCTGTGTGAGGCTCGTTCCACACAGGTGTCACTTGGGTGGCTCAGGAGCAGGGTCCTTCCTCCCAGCTGGGGCTGGGGGGCTCCAGGCAGTCACAGAGGCAGGTCCCTGCCAGCTGTGGGGTCCCAGGGCAGCCAGGTGTGATGCACAGGTGTGATCCTGCATTCCCTTCTCCAAGGTCTCTCTGACCGGTGCTTCCTCCTGCCCCCCTGCTTTGGACATCTTCCTGCCTGACTCAGCCAGTTTGTTTGTCAACACCCTTCAGCTGCTCTCCTCCTCGTCCTCCTCCTCCTCTTCCTCCCAGATGTGGGTTGGGAGTTGTTTCCAAGCTGCTCTGTGGGCTGGAGCAGGGATTGGCTCACCCTCCTTGTGCAAGGATGCCCAGCGTGGGCACCATCACCAGGGTGGCAGGGATGGGGTGTCCTGGGAAGTCAGGGTGTCACTGGCTGCGGTTTTACACAGCGTCTCTCATGCCCAGGGTGCTCTCAGCATGGGACAGGATGAGCTCTTCCCTCATGCTGGGATCCTGATGCTTCCTGGAGCATCCCATGGACCCCTTCTGAGGGCTGAGCTGAAGTGTGGCTGGCAGGAGCTCTGGGTGGAGCTGCTGGTCCTGAGCCCAGGGAGGGGTACCAGCACCCAGGGGTACAGCAGGAGCTGCTGGGTGAGTGGCAGAGCCCAGGGATGCAGCAGGAGCCTCATGGTGCCATCCTGGATGAGTGGCAGAGCCAGGGATGCAGCAGAAGTCCCTGGGTGCCACCCTGGGTGAGTGGCAGAGCCCAGGGATGCAACAGGAGCCTCTGGAATCTCCATGCCAGAGGGATGTGGGGGTGGGTGGCAGCACAGGGAGGGTCCCTGGGAGCTCACACCTTGCTCTGGCATCTCCGGGGAGTCACCAGCCCGTTAATTACGGAGTGAAGCAGCTGCTAATTTCTGGATAGGAACTTCCACAGGCAGCAGCCCACGCGGAGGTGGCAGAGGTGACACCGAGCCTCATCCCTGGGGCGGGACCTGCAGCCTCCCTGCTCCAGGGAGCCTGTAGGGCATCGGTGTGTGCAGAATATCCCTGATCCCAGCAAGGATGGGGACAGGATGGGGTGGGATGGAATGGGATGGGATGCGGTGGGATGGGATTGGATCTGATCTGGGATGGGGTGGGGTGGGATGGTATCTGGGGTGAGCTGGGCTGCAGGGCCGGCTCCAGAGGTGCCCGGCAAACGCCAGAAGGCACCAGGCTGTGGCGTGCCCCGGGGGTGGAGGCTGCTGGCAGCAGGAGAGGAGGTTCGCTGTGGCTTCCCTAAGCGTGACACTCATTTCCCAGCCTCTGCCGCAGCTCAGCTCCAGCCGGCGTGGGAGGTGGAGGCTGCCGGGCTCTGGGGTTGGTCTTGGGGCTGCAGCCCTCGCCCTGCCCCGGGGGCAGCCGTGCAGGGAGGCTCCGAGGGCGCTGCAGCCGTGCCGTGGTTTCTCCCAGCGAAACGTGCGTCTTTCATCGCCAAATAAATAACTCCCCTGGCATGTCGGGGCTCCGTGCCAGCGGCGAGGGCTGGTTCTGGCACGCCGGGGCTTTACCTGCAGCCGTCGTGTCGGGGCACGGGGCTCGCTCCCAGCGCAGCGTGTCGGGGCAGGGGACGCGGCTCCGGTGGCCTCCCCGGGTGGGTGGGAGCCCTCCCGGCCGTGCCCCCTGCTTGCCTCCCCTCGGGGGGGGCTTCCCCTGCGTCCCCCCGCAAGGGTTTAGCCAGAGGGATCGGCTGGAGCGAGCTGGGGCACGCAGAGAGGGGATCCCTGCTCTGCTGGGAGCTGCAGGGCTGGAACAGGAGGGACAGAGCCAGGGGGGCAGCTCAGAGCTGTCCTCGGGCCAGCCCGGGGGGAGGAAAGCACCCCCAGACCAGGACACCTCCGTAGCAGCGTCAGACACTCGAAACCCATGGCAGGAATGTCAGATTAAGCCCTTTTCTGCCCCCAGTTTAAACCCTTCTCTGACCCAGATTAAGCCCTTTTCTGACCCAGATTATGCCCTTTTCTTACCCAGATTAAGCCCTTTTCTGACCCAGATTATACCCGTTTCTGACCCATATTATATCCTTTTCTGACCCAGACATGGGGCAGCTGAGAGGTGTTTTAAAAGCTTTTATTCTGTTTTCAGTCCCATGTAAAGGGTGAGACAATACAGATGTTATAATTCACGCCATCACAATCAGAAGCCAACTATTTCCTAATTACAATATATTATAAATCTTTATTGGCCTATCATCTTTAGCCACACCATGCTGTAAATGCCTTAAAGCTCTACAAATTCCCTACAAATTCATTTCCCACCCAGGGACACAGCCAGGAGCTGGGATTTCCCAAGCCTTTGCCTCCCCTCCTGCCCAGATCACTGCAGAGGCTGGCTCAGAGCTCAGAGGGGCTCGGTGCCCCTTGGCACAGCCCCTGCCAGCCCCAGTGGGACTGCCAGGCTCCTGTGCCAGGAAGCAGGGCTGGAGGGATGCAGGGATGCTCATCCACGGGCACTTTGTGGGGCAGGGTGTGGAGGCAGGTGAGGAGCAGGTCTCCTGCTCTGCCCCTGCAGGACCCAGCTCTGCTCCCACCCCCAGTTTGGGGGGGATGTCACCCCCTCCTGGGGTCCCCAAGCAGGGGCTCTGCCCCTCCCTGTCACTCTTGCACCGAGGTTGAGGCAGGAACAGGCAAGGGGCAGGATTGTAGAAAAGGCAAAGAAGACTTTATTTAAAGGAACCACACGGTTTTACAGAGTGGTATGATAGGTTCTATTCGATTGGCTAACAGAAACATCTTCCTCACTCACTGTCTTTGAGAGGAACAGAAAGATGAAGTAGGAAAACACTACCTGCAAATTGTTTATGCTTAACAAGTTATCACATCTTTCTAACTCTAAAATCTCTCACAAGCTGCTGTGAGAAATTCTTGCTGTTTCTGTCTCTCTGTCCCATGGCATCTACACCTCCCCAGCCCCTGGCTGGCCTTGGAGCCCTGTCCCCTGCCTGGCTGTGCCTGCAGTGGCTCCGTGGAGAGCCCAGTGCTGGGGCCAGCAGGAGAGGAAGGGGCAGAGCAGAGCAGTCCCTGCTTCCTCCCAGTCTCCTGGCCCGGCAGGGGAGGAAGGAATAAAACTCCACCTTTTCCCCCTTTTCAAAGGGAAAGAGCAGTGACATTTGACACAGGTCCCAGCTCTGGTGGAGCACAGTGCCCTTGTCCCTGCCTCCCTGCCCTTTGCTGTGCCCTCCTGCCCTTCCCTGGCAGGGATCCCTCTGGGGAATTCCTCTTGGGAGCTCAGACCCCTTCACTAGGGGGGTCCCCAAATGGGACATTCAGGATGGATGGACACTGCCCTGGAGGTGGCAGGGGCCTGGGGCAGGATCTCACCCATCTCCCACTGTGCTCCTGGGGCACAGGACACTTGTCCTGGCTTCCCTTCTCCTCCTGCCACCTCTGCTCAGCCCCTTGAGGGGTTTTTCTGCCCAAATCTGGGGTGGGCCAGCTCCCAGACCCCAAAATTGTGGCAGCTCAGCATCCTGTGGGATGGGTATGGAGGAGCTTGTCACAGAACCCTGCCCAGCAGCAGGGAGGGAGCTCCAGGACAGCTCCAGGACAGGTTCAGGTCTGTTTTCTTCAAATCCCTTGTGGCTGGGTTGTTTTTTTAGATGCACATAAAAATCTTTGTTCGGTCTCCTCCCCTGGGGCTGGATTGGGTTTCCCACTGGCACTGTCCAGCTGGGCACAGGGACAATGTGCCAGGTCCAGCTTCTCTCCTGGGGCTGAGCACGAGGGGACACAAGGGACACAGCTCCTGGGACATCCCAGAGCAAGGACAGCCAACCCCAGCTGGAGGATATGGCCAAGTTTGCCGTGTCCCCTTTGCCGTGGGGACCTCAGCTCCCTGTCCCCAGCTGGCAGGGGCTGGCAGGAGGGTGTGGATGGCGGGGCACCCCTGGCTGGGCTGGGCTCGGCTGGGCTGGGCTCGGCTGGGCTGGGCTCAGCTGGGCTGGGCTCGGCGGGATTGCGCCATCCCGAGGGATGGATGCAATGCAGCCCAGCCGGTGCTGGGGGATGAGCCGGGCCTTATCTGGGGTGGTGCTGGGTCCCACCCTGCTGTGGGGACAGCCAGAGGGGTGTCAGCTCTTCTCCACCCTGCCCAGGTGCTGGTGGCACCCAGGGGGACAAGGGACACCTGGGGTGATGTGGCTGCAGCCAGGATGAGGCCAGGGCTGCTGCTCTAGCTCAGGCTTTGGGGCTCAGCTTGAGCCAAGCCAGGGATGCCCCATCCTCCCACAGCCACCTGCCTGCCCATGGGGCACATCCTGGCACTCCTGGGCATGCTGTCACCTCTGCTGGTGGCGCTCTGGGCTGGCACACCTGAGGGCACCTGTACCCCATGGCTTTGGAGCTCTGCCCCAAAGGCTGCTCCAAGGGCAAAGGGGACTGGCAGGCTGGATGGGGACAGGGATCTCCTCCTGCCCCATCCCTTGTGGGGATGTGTTTGAGCAGGGAGGCTCAGGGCAGGCCCTCAGTGCAGCCCCGAGAGGCGCTGGGAGCCACGCAGACATTTGTTATTTATTTGTTATTTGTTATTTATTTGTTATTTGCTATTTGTTATTCACGGGCACATTCCTTGCACACACATTTCAGTACATTTGAGTACTCATGTCATGGAAAGAATAGTTTCTGTGGCTTTTATTTCTTAGACATATATGCTCAGGTAAATTTTTCCATAGTAGGCACCTTCTATTAAAATCTACACTTAGGGATTGGATAATTTGATTTTTTTATTACAGGATTTATTTTTATTTTTGTTTTTATTTTTATTTTTGTTTTTATTTTTACTTTTTTATTTTTATTTAATTTTAATTTTAATTTTTATTTTTATTTTTATTTTTATTTTTATTACAGTTTAGGAAACTTTCCCTAATGAGCATCAGTCTCACACTCGAGGAAAAAAGATGTGTAACTCTAAGGTTTACAACGTTGGCTTCAGGTTTTTAAAGCAGAATACTTTTTTTTTAAGTCCCTTGCGAAAGCCCTTTTCTTGTTTTCCCTCTTTTTCTTGTTCCCAGAACAGCAGGACACCAGCATCCACGGCACGGGAAAACTCCCGGCCTCTAACCCGTGTCCTGCTGGGCTGGGTGTGCCCCCAGCCCCGGGAAGGGTTTAGGGGCAGGGGCTGAGCCCAGCTCAGGGTTTGGGGACTGGGAAGCGGGAGAAGCTGTGCCCAAATGAGCAGCAGAAGGTGTGCAAGGCTTGCCCCAGATTGGTTTTGTCAGTGTTTTCCAGCTGTTTGGAGGTTGGGGAGTTGCTCTGGATGTGCTGCTTCATTTCCAGCGCCGCGCAGGGCCAGGCAGGGGAGGGTGGTGTGTCCTGGCAGGGAGGGCAGCAGGGCTGGGCAGGCAGGGAGGGGTGCTGGGGATGGGCTGGGTGTAGCAGGGACAGGGGGTAGGATGGTGGGGATGGATGGAGAGCAGAGATCTCTGCAGCCAGGGCTGGAACTTGGGGTTTATTGCAAAGGGCCTGGGTGCAGGACCCTGCTGGGAGCTGCCAGCCACAGCTCAGAGCAGGACTGAGAGAAGAGAGGGGGAGAGAGGATGAGAGGGCAAGAGCATAAAAGGGTAAGAGAGCAAAAGCATAAGAGAGTAAAAGGGGTAAGAGAGTGAGGTTCCCGTTAGAATACCATAAATCTTCTTCTGTGTTGAATATTCTGATTCTCACTAACCAATCTAGTACAATACACAAATCCTATAGCATTTACTTACAACCTATAAGAATCATTACATCACCATACTGTGTTACATTTTAAACCCTAAAAACTCCTCTTTGGGCCCCTTCTGCCAAGCTAGCAGGATCTGCTCTAACCCTTGGGCCTGTCTGCAAGCAGAGGGTGTTGTTCCATCAAAAGGGGATCACCTTCAGCTGGCCATGCCATTGTTTTCCAGTTGTTCAGTAACTGAGGGATCTCAAAGCTTGCTTTCATTTCAATCTCACTTATAGTTTCCATATTCTCAAAATCTTTTGCCAGGCAATCATATTTATAAGGCTCTCCTGTTTCATCTTCCCCAACAGCTGGGCACTGCAGGGTGGGCACAGAGCCCTGGGGGCACTGGGGTGCCAGCTGGCCGGGGGACACGGCAGGGATGGGGTGGCAGAGCCGTGTCCCCGGCGGGTGCCCCAGCCCTGCGCTGGCACCACGGGCGCTTCTGACTCATCCGGGGGCAGAGCCCGGCACGGCTCGGGCACGGCCAGAGAGGCTCAACCGGTTCAGGCCCGGCCCCAGCTGGTTTCTCTGCTGCCTCATCCCTTCCTGCTGCTCAGCCCACCCTTCCCAGCGCGGCTGAGTCACAGGGCAGCCCGAGCTGCTGCCTGGGGAGGCACCGTGGGCTCCTTCCCCTCCCACCGCCCTGCTCAGCTCCTTTCAGGCACTGTTCTCAGTTCTGAAAATATTCCCGATGGATTTTGGGGTGCTGCTGGAGCCTGGCAGTGCCCCTGTCCTGCCACATCCCTGGTGCTGAGCAGTGCCTGGCACAGAGCAGCCTCTGCTCCCCACTTGTGCCAGCCAAGCTCAGTGCCAGTCCTGACAGCCAGAGCAGGAACACCCGGGCTGGGTTTGGGTGGGTTTGGGTAGGTTTGAGTGGATTTGAGGTGGGTTTGAGTGGATTTGGGTGTGTTTGGGTGGGTTTGAGTGGATTTGGGGTGGGTTTGAGTGGATTTGGGGTGGGTTTCAGTGGGTTTGAGTGGATTTGGGGTGGGTTTGCGTGGGTTTGAGTGGATTTGGGGTGGGTTTCAGTGGGTTTGGGTGGGTTTGGGTGAAGGGTGAATTTGGGTCCAAGGATGTCAGAGGGGAAACTCTCCCAGTTTTCCTCTCCCCACTTTGCTTTCCTTATTCCAGCCTCTCCTGGTGTGTGTGAGAGGGGGAAATGCAGAGAGCTGCTGGGTCAGCCCCTGGTTTGGCCGTGCTCAGGAATAAAACCTCCAAAACCTCCCCCAGCCCCTGTCCCAGTGCCCCCGGGTGAGGAACTGGTGCCCAACTTCCCCCAGTGCTGGCACCTCCTCGGGATGCTCAGCCGGGCTGAGTCAGGCCCCTGTGAGGGAGTTTGTGTTTCTGGGTGGAAATGAGCTCACATCCAAATTCCCGAAACCCTAAACTGCCGGCAGGGGCTTAACCCTTTGGGTGCCCTGCTGGCTCTGCAGGATTCCTGTGCCCCATCCACAGTGGCACTGTCCCTTGTGCTGCTGCTGGAGCCATCTCCTGCTGTCAGTCTTTGCCAAATTCCTGCTGGGGTGTGCCAGGACAGCCCCTGGCGATGGGTACTCCTGTCTGGGTGCTGCTTGTGGGGTGCCCTTGGCATCCTGTGCCCGCCATCCATGTGTGCAGTGCCCTCAGGGGGATGCCCCACACCCCTGTCTGCATAATACCAGGATTTGGGACAGGAGGATGGCCAAGGGACAGTGGGAGCAGCCAGGCTGTGCTGGAGCTGGCAGCAGAGAGCCCCACTGACAGGGGTGACCTGGGGACAAGCAGTGGCAGCAGCTCCCTGCAGTGCCTTTGTTTCCCTTGCTGGAAGAGCCACCCAGGCCATTGCTGGCCCTGTCAGTGTCACCATGGTGCTTGTCCCTGTCAGTGCCACTGCTCTGGAGCCTGTGCTCCCCCCCAGCAGCAGCCTGCCCCCGCTCACTAATCATTTACGGGCTAAATTAGTAATTAACTCCTCCCCCAGCAGCCTGGGCAAACTGGCCAGGCCAGCACACACTGCCCACGGGTCACCTGTGCCACCACGTCACGGCCACCCCCAGCATGGCACAGAGGGGCTGTCCCCAGGGCAGGGAGCCCCAGCACAGGGACAGGAGGCTGTGACCCCCCCCCACTGCCCTGTCCCCCCCTGGCAGGGGCACAGGGGACACTGTGGGGCCAGGGGAGCTGGCCTGAGCCTGGCTGTCCCACAGGGCTGGGGCCCTGCCCTCCCTGCCCAGGGGTTCTGCTTCAGTGAGCTGCTTTGGCATTTTTGTTTCTCTTAATTTTTTCTGGACCACGAGGAAAATTCCCTGCCTGGGGTGAGGCATCCCTGTGGCATCCACCCACAGGGGTTTGGGCACCCTGCTGCAGCCCCTGCTGTCACTGCACTCCTGGGACAGTGGAAGGGGTTGGAATAGGATGACTTTGAGCTCCCTTCCAACCCAAACCAATCTGTTATTCCATGATTCTGCATCATCCCAGGGGCCTTTTGCAAGGGCTGGGCTTCACAGGCACCTCAGCCCCTGCACAGATGGGAAGGGCAGGGGACACCTGAGGGCTGTGGCTGCTGGACCATTCCAAGCATATCAGCAGCAACATTAAATGAGATGAAAAATTCTCTTGGTGCCTCACTGGTGGTTGTGCCATGGCACACAGAGGCAGATTTTCTTAGTTTAGTACAGCAGTGGAAGTAACTCAGTGATTCTAGATGGACTTGACAGCAAAAATCTGAGAATTCAGTTCCAAGCAGCAGCAGGTGTAAATCTTAAGGCAGTGGATTGTTTACTGCACCAGTGGCACAATGGGATGTGGCCTTGGAGGAGGATGCAGAAGTTCCCCCTGGGCTTGGCCAGCTGTGGCTGCAGCCCCTCTGGGGGCTGTGTGAGCACACAGGGCTGGGTGGGTGTGTTGGAGAACAGAAGGGCCTGGGAGGCCTCCACAGCACCTCTGAAGGGGCCACAAGGAGCCAGAGAGGGATTTTCATCAGGAATTGTAGTGACAGGCCAAGGGGGAATGACTGTGACCTGGAAGAAGGGAAATGAGGTGTTATACAGGGCAGAAATCCTTCCCTGGGAGGGTGGGCAGGCCCTGGCACAGGGTGCCCAGAGCAGCTGTGGCTGCCCCTGGATCCCTGGCAGTGCCCAAGGCCAGGCTGGACAGGGCTGGGAGCAGCCTGGGACAGCGGAAGGTGTGGCAGGGGTGGCACTGGATGAGCTGTAAGGTCCTTCCAACCCAAACCATTCCCTGATTTCCACTGCTGGGTGTGCCTGAGCTGCTGCAGCCCCTCATAGCTCTGCTCCCACTGCCTTTGGGAGCAGCTGCCCAGCCCTGGGGACACACCTGGGCTGAGCCACGTCCCTGTCCCCATCAGGCTCTGTCCCACCAGGGACACACAAGCATCTCCTGATACCCCTGTGGGTCCTGCTGAGCAAGAATGAGGAGGAGGAGGAAGGACAAGGAAAATTTGGGACAAACCCGTGCAGGACTGACCTCCCCCTGGCTGGATCTGCTGACTGGGCTGCCCAGGGCCTGGGCTGTTTCCAGCAGCACTCCCATTTTCACATGATCTCAAGGGCAATGAGGAAAACGAGCTCTGGACACACTGTGGTGCTGGGAGGGCTCTGTGTGAGCCCGGGGCTGTGGGGTGGGTTCTGCTCTGCCCACCCTGGTGGAACAGCCTGCAGGCAGCAACTGCAGCAGCAGGAGGGATCAGAGCAAGGTCAGGGCTGGGCTGCAGGGGATCAGGGCTCTGGGTCACACCTGCAGCTCATGGGTGGCTGTGCCCCAGAGCACAGAGCTGGGGCTGCCTCTGGTCTGATGGGAGGGCAGGGTCAGAGCTGGCTCCTGCCTCGGGATGTGTCTGTGCTGGAGAGATCCAGAGGGGGCCATGGAGCTGCTCCAGGGCTGGAGCCAGGCTGGGAGAGCTGGGGGTGCTCACCTGGAGAGGAGAAGCTCCAGGGAGAGCTCAGAGCCCCTGCCAGGGCCTACAGGGGCTCCAGGAGAGTTGGAGAGGGACTGGGGACAAGGGATGGAGGGACAGGACACAGGGAATGGCTCCAGTCTGACAGACAGTAGGGTTAGGTGGGGTTTAGGGAAGGAATTGTTCCCTGTGAGGGTGGGCAGGCCCTGGCACAGGGTGCCCAGAGCAGCTGGGGCTGCCCCTGGATGGGAAGGGTTGGACACTGGAGCTGGGAGCAGCCTGGGACAGTGGGAGGTGTCCCTGCCATGGCAGGGGTGGAAGGGGATGATCTCCAAGGTCCCTTCCAGCCCAGAGCAATCCGTGGTTCCGTGTGTGGGGCTGATTACGGGGCTGGAGATGCTTCCAAGGGCAGGACACAGCCAGTGCAGGCTGCTGGACCAGCTTGGACAGTTTGCCTTTGGAATCCTGAAGGCAGAATCCACCTCCTGCCCTGGCTCAGAGGGACCAGGAGCCAGCCAGGGCTGCCCTGCCCGGGCTGTGACCCCTGAGCACGCCAGGGCTGTGCCTGCCCTTGGGGCACCCACTGCTCCAGGGCCGTGCCCTGCCTGTCACCCTGCCCTGGGTGACAGCTCGGGTGGCAGCACTGCTCAGGGGCTGGGCAGGAGAGGAGCCTCCTGTCCTGTTTGCAGCCACAGGAGCCTCGGGCTGACCCGGGACAAGGACACACCTGTGCTGCCCTGCTCTGTGCCCATGCCCTGCTGTGCCCACAGCACAGCCTGCCTGGGTGACGCCAGCACAGTGTGGGAGCCCTGAGACCTGGCAGGGAGGGCTGGAGCGTGGCTGGGAGCTGCTGTGGCCTGGCTGAGCCCTGTCCTTGCTGCCAGCATCCCACCAGCTCTGTACCCAGCCTGGTTTGGGGTGTGGGTGTCCAGAGCCCTCTGTGTGCCCTCTGGAGCTGCTGTGGCCTGGCTGAACCCTTTCTTTGCTATGTCCTTGCCATCCCACCCTGTACCCAGCCTGGTTTGGGGTTTGGGTGCCCAGAGCCCTCTGTGTGCCCTGTGGAGCTGCTGTGGCCTGGCTGAGCCCTGTCCTTACTGCCAGCATCCCACCAGCCCTGTACCCAGCCCAGTGTGGGGTTTGGGTGCCCAGAGCCCTCTGTATGCCCTCTGGAGCTGCTGTGGCCTGGCTGATCCCTGTCCTTGCTGCCAGCATCCCACTAGCCCTGTACCCATCCTGGTTTGGGGTTTGGGTGCCCTCTGTGTGCCCCTTGGTCTGTGCAGCTCCTTCATGTCCCCCCTGCTGGAGCCACCACGTGTGTCTGAGTCACAGGGAGGCAGGAGGGGAGCTGGGGGCTGGGGACAGAGCAGCTCTGTCACCAGAGGTGCTGACACAGGGATCTGCCCAGCCAGGCGTTGGTGCTGCTGCTGCTGCTCTTGGAGCCCCACGGTGGCTTCCCCCTGCCAGGAGCCAGCCCAGGGACGTGCCAGGGCCTGTGCCAGCCCTGCTGCCCCTCTGGGTGTGCCAGGGACATGCTGGTGCCAGGGGGAGGGCGTGGGGCTGGTCCCAGGGCAAACAGGGGCGTTGGGAAAGCACTGGGCTGGGTGGGTGAGTGGCTGGGGACACCCTGCCCTGGGAGCTCCCTGTGGGTGCTCCTGTTTCCAAAGGGCTTTGTGGGTGTCTGAGCCCACACCCGGGTGATGTTGGCTGCAGGGGTTCCCCCTCTGCCATGACAGGTGACAGTCTAGGGGGCTGTCCCCTGTCCCCAGCCCCCTGCAGCTCCTGGCTGGATGTGCAGCCAAAGCTGCTGGTGGAGGGACAGCCACTCGTGGGTGGCTTTGGTCACAGAGCTGGAGCACAGAATGCTCTGTACAGCCCTGAGTGCTCCCTTGTGCTGGCAGGGAATGCTCTGCACAGCCCCCAGCTCTTCGGGGAGGCTTTGCTCAGCCTGATGGAGGAGCCAGGGGGTGGCTGAGGCACTTCCTGAGGGTGACACATCAGCCCTGCCAGATGTGAGGGGTCAGGACACCCTGTGGCACGGACAGCATGGGCACCCACCCTCTGCTCAGGCACAGCTCTCCACTCTTATGTCACCCCCAGAGGTTCCTGTCCCTCTTGCTCCCCTGGGCCTGCCACCAGGGCTACCAGGCAGGGAGCAGCAGTGGCCCCCAGCATCCCCCAGCACCCTGAGCGTCCTGCTGAGCCTGGGGAGATTTAGTCACCTCGGATGTTTGACTGCAAGCCTTGTTCCAACCTCTGCAAATAATTGACTTTTGCTTTTCCATGTGCTTAAACCCTCCTAATTGGCCCTGCTGTTAATCAGGGAAGAATGAGTGACTAAGCTGTCTCGCCTGCCCGGGAACTGGGGGCTCCTTTTTTCCCATGGACTGAAAGGAAATGAAACCTCAGAATGTCCTTTTCAATCTCAGCTCTCTGCATGGCTGCCCAGAGCCCTGGCCAGAATCACACAGCCTGGGAGACAGGAATTGCAACAGAGGTGCTGTGTGGAGGCCAGGAGAGCAGGCCAAAACCCAGCCTGAGGAATTCTGTGCTGGGATGAGCTGGGGTGTTTCATCCTCTGCTGTGAATTTGTTCAGTTTTGGGGGGATTTGCCCTGATCTGTGGTTTGCTCCTGTGGCTTGCAGTGCTGGCATCTCCTCAGGGATGGGTTTATCTCTCCCTGGGCAGCATTTTCCTCTGGAGCTGCTCACGCCATGGGGATTTGCAGCGCCCTGCAGCAAAGCTGCTCCTTGTGCTGCCTTGGCTGCCAGCACAGCTCCGGGCTGGCTCCTGCTGCAGATTTTGGCTCCCGCTGCAGATTTTGGCTCCCGCTGCAGATTTTGGCTCCCGTTGTAGGTTTTGGCTGCTGCTGGAGGTTTTGGCTGCTGCCAGGCTGTGCCAAGCCGGCGTGGGGGCTGTTTTGTCTGGGTTTGTGCCCCCAGCATCATGCTGGCTCCAGCGCTGGGATGCAGAGCCAGGATCTGTCCTCCCCGCGCCCATCGCCAGCGCTCCGGCCAAGCCTGAGCTGTCAGAAACTGTTGGAGGAGACTCAAATTCTTCATTTTTCACAGGCTCTGGGGCAAAGTTGACTGGGGAGTTCAAAGTCGAGGCTCTGTGTGCCAAAAGCAGCTCAGGGGGGAGTTGTTTCTGCAGCCTTGGGATGCTTCAGGATGGGGTTTGGTGTGGGACCCCCGTGTGGGGTTGGGGCAGGGGTGGGCAGGTGCTGGGTGGGTCAGGGTGCCCAAGGGGCTCCTCTGGCCACACTGGGGCTGGCAAAGCCCTGTCCCTGCTGCTGGGGGTGGGTTTGCAGTGTGCCCCCACCCCCTGCATCCAGGGGCTGCCTGTGGCATGGAGGGGATCTCCTCTAGTGTGGGGTGCAGGGGGATACCCAGCAGCTCAGGCTCTCCCAGCACCTTGCACTCATCCCAGATTGGAGTTTGGGGTGTTGGTGGGGGTCCCTGCCTCAGGTGGGTGAGTGTGGGGGGTCCAGGCTGTCCTTTCCCCTCACCCAAGCCCCAATCCCAGCCCTGCTGCAGCCCATGCTGGGATCCCTCTGTGGGATGTCCCCTGTGGGGCACAGGGGGGTCAGGGGGTGTCAGTGATGTTTGGGTGGGGAATGGGGGGCTCACCCCAGTCCCAGCCCTGCAGCCCAGGCTGGGAGCCCTTTATGGGACATCCCTTGTGGAGCACAGCAGGGTCAGGGGGTGTCAGTGATGTTTGGGTGGGGAATGGGGGGCTCACCCCAGTCCCAGCCCTGCAGCCCAGGCTGGGATACCTCTGTGGATGGTCCTTATGGGGCACAGCAGGGTCAGGGGGTGTCAGTGATGTTTGGGCTGGGGAATGGGGGGCTCACCCCAGTCCCAGCCAGCTGAGGTGGCCAGAGCAGGGCCAGGAGCTGCACAAGGCACAGGAAGCTCCAGCACCGCCGGAATCAGCTCAATGTCAGGAATTTCCTGCTGGGGAGAGGAATCCATGAAATTAATGTGAAAGGCCAAAAAAAGAGATCATCCTGACCCTGAATCAGGCCCTGGGCTGCACAGGGAGGGCAGGAGGCAGCGACTTCTACCTTGATCCCTGCCCCAAAGGCTGTTGCAGCATTGTGGGTAAACCAGGACGCTTGAATAATTAATTAATACGATTAAGTAGAAGTTGTTTATTGTTTATATTACATACACGTTATAGATTTTATAAATCTACGTTTCTCGACTGGTGTTTTCAGTTTGTTCTTTTGTTTTCTGCCTTCATTTTTTAGTGTTTGTGATTGGTTACTGTGTAGGTGTTCCACAGTCTTCTGTTATTTAGCTCTTGTGATCTTGGTATGCAGTGTCTCAGCTTCTTTGTTCTTATTTTAGTACAGTTCGTGTTTTAGTAACTTTGGTGAATTTTAGGTTGCTTTGAGACAATTCTAAGAACAGTTACAGACAGTGTGGCTGGTGCATAGTGAGGCTTCAGTGTTTGAATATATTGTTATATTCCAGCAGGCAGGAGGGTGGCTGGGGAGGGGTCTGGGTGGGCTCTGAGAGCTTCAGACCCCAAACCCAGCCTGTGCCTGATGTGGCTGTGCTGTCCCATTGCAGATGTGAAAAGTGAATATTATATGGCTCTACACAGATATTTACTACATGTATGATGTTGGATTGATTAGTAGTGTTGTATTAACATTTTGATAGTATGGTAAATGTAATTTTGTAGTTCAAATGTAACTTTTGTAGTTAAATAGAAACTATGTATGTAGGATATTTTTTTAAGGAAAGGAATGAGGTACTCCACTGAGATAGCAGCCGCAGGACACCAAAATCTTTCAGAGAAGGAGAATTTATTGCTCCATTATCAGAATAAATGAACTTCTTCCCACCTTGCTCTGCCATGAAGAGCTGTTAGGATTTAGAGGAAGAAGTTGACTCAGACCAGACAGAATCCTGTATTTGAATGGAATTTATGCATCATGTATGAGATGTATGAATATGCAACAAGCTGTTGCTTTTACAGGTTAATCCTCTGTTAACATGGGTCCTTTTGCAGGCTTATTTTGCCCAGAAAGAGGTACCTGGACTGTCCATAACTCTTTGTTTTTATTGTCTTCTATTGTCCTAATCTCATTTTTTTATTACTCTAAATTATTACTCTAATTATCACTCTATTCAAATTTTTATTACTCTGATTATATTACTATTTTTATAACCATTTTATTACTATGAAACTTTATAAAATTTTAAATTTTTTTGCCGTTTTTCCCACAGAGAGGACGGGGAAGGTGCTGGGCGAGTTCTGCCGCTGCTACAAGGAGCAGTTCGGGGTCGCTCTCTTCAACAGCGTCCGCTATGAGATCGAGGGCGCCGGGGGCCCGCAGGCCCAGCTGCTGCACCGCAAGGTGAGGGCCCGTCCCAGCTCCCTGTCCCTGTCCTTCTCCAGCTCCCTGTGCTTCCACAGCAAGGTGAGGGCCCGTCCCAGCTCCCTGTCCCTGTCCTTCTCCAGCTCCCTGTGCTTCCACAGCAAGGTGAGGGCCCGTCCCAGATCCCTGTCCCTGTCCTTCTCCATCTCCCTGTGCTTCTCATTGCAAGGTGAGGGCCCGTCCCAGATCCCTGTCCCTGTCCTTCTCCAGCTCCCTGTGCTTCCACAGCAAGGTGAGGGCTCATCCCAGCTCCCTGTCCCTGTCCCTGTCCTTCTCCAGCTCCCTGTGCTTCCACAGCAAGGTGAGGGCTCATCCCAGATCCCTGTCCCTGTCCTTCTCCAGCTCCCTGTGCTTCCACAGAGAGGTGAGGGCTCATCCCCAGGTCCCTGTGCTTTCACAGCAGGGTGAGGCCTCCATCCACAGCTCCTCTCCTTCCAACAGCGGGGTGAGGGCTCATCCCAGATCCCTGTCCCTGTCCCTTCCCAGCTCCCTGTGCTCACCACCGCAAGGTGAGGCCTCCATCCACAGCTCCTCTCCTTCCCACAGCAAGGTGAGGGCCCATCCCAGGTCCCTGTCCTTGTCCTTCTCCAGCTCCCTGTGCTTCCACAGCAAGGTGAGAGCTCATCCCAGCTCCCTGTGCTCACCACAGCAAGGTGAGAGCCCATCCCAGATCCCTGTCCCTGTCCTTCTCCAGCTCCCTGTGCTTCTCATTGCAAGGTGAGGGCCCATCCCAGATCCCTGTCCCTGTCCTTCTCCAGCTCCCTGTGCTTCCACAGCAAGGTGAGGGCCCATCCCAGATCCCTGTCCCTGTCCTTCTCCAGCTCCCTGTGCTTCCACAGCAAGGTGAGGGCCCATCCCAGCTACCTGTGCTCACCACAGCAAGGTGAGGGCTCATCCCAGATCCCTGTCCCTGTCCCTGTCCCTCCCCAGCTCACTGTGCTCACTACAGCAAGGTGAGGCCTCCATCCACAGCTCCTCTCCTTCCCACAGCAGGGTGAGGGTTCATCCCAGCTTCCTGTCCTTCTCATTGCAAAGTGAAGGCTCATCCCAGATACCTGTCCCTGTCCTTCTCCAGCTACCTGTGCTCACCACAGCAAGGTGAGGGCTCCATCCCAGCTCCCTGTGCTTCCACAGCAGGGTGAGGGCTCATCCCAGCTCCCTCTCCTTCTCACAGCAAGGCGAGGGCCCATTCCAGCTCCCTGTCCTTCTCATTGCAAGGTGAAGGCTCATCCCAGCTCCCTGTCCTTCCTACAGCAGGGTTAGGGCTCATCTCAACTCCCTGTCCATCCCACAGCAGGGCAAGGCCTCCATCCCCAGCTTCCTGTCCTTCCCACCCCAGGTCCCTGTGCTTCCCACAGCAAGGCAAGGGCTCCCTGTCTTTCCCATAGCAGGGTAAGGGCTCATCCCAGCTCCCTGTCCTTCCCACAGCAGGGTAAGGGCTCCCTGTACTTCCCACAGAAAGACAAGGGCTCATCCCAGCTCCCTGTGCTTCCTACAGCAGGGTAAGGGCTCCATCCTAGATCCCTGTCCTTCCCACTGCAAGGTGAGGGCTCATTCCAGCTCCCTGTGCTTCCACAGCAGAGTAACTGCTCCATCACAGCTCCCTGCCCTTCCCACCACAGGGTAAGACCTCCATCCCAGCTCCCTGTGCTTCCCCAGCAAAGTAAGGGCTTATCCCAGCTCCCTGTGCTTCCCACAAAAAGGTAAGGCCCCCATCCCCACCTCCCTGTCCTTCCCATAGCAAGGCAAGGGCTCCCTGTCCTTCCCTCCACAAGGTAAGGGCTCCAGGCCTCCATCTCCACCTCCCTGTCCTTCCCATAGCAGGGTGAGGGCTCGCTGTCCTTCCCACAGAAAGGTAAGGGCTCATCCCAGCTCCCTGTCCCTCCCACAGCCCTGGCATCTGGTTCTGCTGCCACTTTAGGGGGGCTCATTCCCCTTGGTGAGTCACTGCTGGGGACTCTCCAGAACTGGCACCTCCTTTCTGTCCCTCTCCCTGCTGGTGGCCCTGGGGCTCAGGTTCTCCTCACTCCTGGGTGGAATGTGCCCTGTGCTGCTGGCCCAGCCTGTCCTGGGGCTCCCTGGGCTGGGTCCCCTCCATGGAAGAGCACACAGCAGGGTCAGCTGTGTGCATGTCTGTGCTCCATGCCAGGGCTGCAGGAGCTCAGGGACCCCTCAGTGCCCCCTGAGCAGATGTGCCAGGCAGTGTCCTCCTGCTCCTGGGTGTGAGTGCTGCTCCCACCTGGGCACATCCCTAGGGAGGAGCAGGAACCCCCTGGCAGGTGACCCCAGAGGTGGCTCAGAGTCTGATTGCAGCAGGCACCTGAAAGACCAACAAGATACAACAGCAATGAGAATATGGAATAACCACATCTGCCTCTGGCCTCTCCAGCAATCCAGAGCTCCTAAAAATCCTCCCTGGCCCTGTGACAGGGATTTGGGCACCCCAGGGGCTCCCCAGCCCCACAGCCTGGCACACACCTGCCTGTCCCAAATATTTCCTGGGGCTGGGAGGAGCCCCCTGGGTGTGAGGGGACAGCTGTGCTGGGGCTCCCAGGGTGCTGGTGGCTCCCCAGGGTCCCCAGAGCTGTGTCAGGGCTCAGCCTGGGTTTTATTCCATCAGCAGCTGGTCTGCCACATGTCTCCTGCCTGGCTAAAGGGATGGAACTGGTGCTGTGGCTCTGTGGGATCCTGCCTTCCCCTCTTCCCCAAGGCAGATCAGCTCAGGTGGGGCTGCTCACAAGCTGACATGGCTTGGGGAGCTCCCTGGGCTGGTTTTCTTGGGGTCCTGCCTGGCCGGGTTGGTGCAGCTGCTGTCCTTGAAAGCAGCAAGAGCTGTGATTGCACATGGCCACAGGCTGCTGCTGCTTTTGTCCGGGGCTTAAAGGGGTGGCTCTGCTCAGGAATCTGGGCAATGCCTCCCTGAGCTCAGCCTCCAGCCTTGGGTGCTCACAGAGGCCGTGTCCCTGACCCACCCATGGAGGTGACACCTTGCCCAGGCGCCAGGACACGTCCCATCTCCTCAGGGACCTGCCAGGGCCTGGGTGTGTTAGAAACAACAAAGGAGTGGAGGTTCCTGGTGTCCTCTGCACCCTTGGGTGCCTCAGATGCCTTCGCCCCCCCTCGGGAGGTGCCTCCATCCCCAGGTTGGTTGCTTCATCCAAAAGCTCCAGCAAGCAGCCCAGGAATGTCTGAGGGACAGGAGCAGGGTCAGGAGGTCAGGGACACTGCAAGTCTTGGAAAAACCCCGTGTAGAAATAGGAATTCCTCCTGCTCAGTGTCCTGTCTGCTGCCCAGCCCCTCCCAGGGACACAGCAGTGCCACTGGGACATGTCCCATGGGCTGCCCACCCTCTTCCAAGATCCTGGCAGTGCCACTGGGACATGTCCCATGTACTGCCCAGCCCCTCTCAGGGACCCAGGAGTGCCACTGAGATGTCCCATGTGCTGCCCAAGCCCTTCCAGGGACCCAGCAGTGCCACTGGGATGTCCCATGGGCTGCCCACCCTCTTCCAAGATCCTGGCAGTGCCACTGGGATGTCTCATGTGCTGCCCAGCCCCTTCCAAGGTCCTGGCAGTGCCACTGGGATGTCCCATGTGCTGCCCAGCCCCTCCCAGGGTCCTGGTAGGGCCACTGGGATGTCTCATGTGCTGCCCAGCCTGTCCCAGGGTCCTGGCAGTGCCACTGGGACATGTCTCATGTGCTGCCCAAGCCCTTTCAGGGACCCAGCAGTGCCACTGAGATGTCCCATGTGCTGCCCAGCCTGTCCCAGGGTCCTGGCAGTGCCACTGGGACGTGTCCCATGCGCTGCCCAGCCCCTCCCAGGGTCCCAGCAGTGCCTGCTGGGGCAGGGTGGGATCCAAGCCCTCCCTCCTGGAGGCCACCATGGTTGAGGGTGGGTGGCCATGGCAGAAGCAGCGGCTGCCGCACGCTCCAGCCCTCACGAGAGCTCTCGGCTCTTGTTTATGTTCCTGGGATCATAAAAATTCCTGGGACAAATCGTTGGCTCCCTCAGGCAGGCTGTGTTTGGGATGGTGCAAACGCTGCAGGCCAAAAGGTGCTGCAGAGCTGGGGAGGGGCTGCACAGCCTGGGGGGCACGGGGTGTCCTTGGCCTGGTCCTGGCATGGAGTCCTGGCATGGAGTCATGGAATGTTTGGGTTGCAAGGGACCCTAAAGCCATCCAGTGCCACCTCTGCCATGGCAGGGACACCTCCCACTGTCCCAGGCTGCTCCCTGCCCTGCCCAGCCTGGCCTTGGGCACTGCCAGGGATCCAGGGGCAGCCACAGCTGCTCTGGGCACCCTGTGCCAGGCCCTGCCCACCCTCACAGGGAACAATTCCTTCCCAAAATCCACTAAAAATCTCTCCTAGTTTAAAAAAGCTGTCATTGGTCCCAGTGAAGTCCAGAGCACCTGAGCATCACCTCTGGGGTGGCTTTGTGCTTTTCCTCTGCCCTGTTCCATCAGAAGACCCTGCTGGGCAGGGTTTGGTTCCTGCCACCTGCAGCTGCCCCTGGCAGGACCTTGTGGCAGCAGTGGCACACAGCCTCCCCCAGCCCCAAGGCAGGCAAATTCCAGCTGGGGCTGGGAAGAGCTGCTGGAGAACTCAGCTCCACCTTTCCACTCAGCCAGGGGAGCTGGAAGGGTCAGCTGAGCTCGGTGTGTCCCTGGGGGACATGCCAGGGACAGAGGTGTCACCACAGGTGTCATCACATGCTGGATGAGCCACCCCTCAGAGCTTTTCTAGGGCGTGCCTGTGGTGCCCCTAAAGCATCTCCCAAATGCACCAATTCAGGCACCAAAATTTGTGCTGCCATGGGAGGTGATGCAGTGGAGACCTTCAGCATGGACCTGGAGAGGAAACACCCACCCAGACCACCATGGATGGACCTCACTGAGCTCCCCAGTGCAGAGCTGTCCCCTCTCTGATCCCCTGCTGTCTCAGCTTGAAAAGCCAGGTGTCTGCTAAGGAAGGCAGGAGCCTCCCCTGGAATGGAAAATGTAAACCCCCTTCCTCTGAATTATTATAAATTTGAAATTAAGGGGATCTCAGGCAAAGATATGGGAATAGGAATAATAGTTCTTTACTAGAAAAATTAAATTCAAATGAAATAGTACAAAAAAACCTCAAACCCCTGCCAGAGTCAGCCCATGCCCTGTCCCCTGTGTGTCAGGGTGGTGTCCCAGCCCCATCCCATGGGGGCTCAGCCCTCCTGCAGTGCCAGCTGTGGTTCTGCTGGAGCAGGGATCCTGCACAAGGGGGGAGTTTTCCTCTGCAGCTCCAGGGCTGCTGGAGATGGGCCTGGGCTCCCTCTGCCAATGCAGGGCAGCAGAAAGCTGCTCCTCTGGCAATGCAGGGGGCAAAGGCTGCTGTGCTGTGCCAGGCTCAGCTTGGATCCAGGTAGGAATGCTTGGCTCCTGCCCTGGGCACAGCATCTCCCCATGGGATGCTGGAATTGGATCAGCCCTGCAGGGACACTCAGTGGCCATGGACAGCAGAGATCTCCTGGAGGGAGGATTGGCTGTGGGAGAGAGAAAGGAAAAACTGCCCCATGGACAGCAGAGAACTGCCCCAGCTCTGACAGAGGGTGACAGAGCACACATTGCTTGGCAGTCAAGGACACCTGTGCTGTCCCCTCCCTGCAGGTTCCCCTGGAGGACCACGTCATCTACTCAGGCAACATCTTCCAGTACATCGAGGAGAACAAGAAGTGGAGGAACCGCTTCTGCGTGGTGCCCCACAACTACGGGCTGGTCCTCTACGAGAACAAACTGGTGAGAACTGCCCCCCTTTCACCCACCCCCAGCAGGGTCCACCCCAGGGGACACCCCAGGGGACACCCCATCCATGACCATTTCTCCTGCCCAGGCCTATGAGCGGGAGCAGCCGCCCCGGGTGTTGGTCAACAGCGCTGGCTACAAGGTCCTCACCTCCGTGGAGCAGTACCTGGAGCTGGTCAACAACAGCCTGCCTGGTGAGGGCCTTCGTGGGCACCTTTGGGTGGGTTTGGGGGTGTGATCCCTGAGGGACTTCAGAAAAGAGTGACTGTTGGGTGTTGTATCCTTGGGAACCTTCAGAAAAGGGTGATTTTGGGGTGCAGCATCCATAAAGACCTTCTGGAAGGGGCAGATTTGGAGGGAGGGAAGGAAGGAGGGAAGGAAGGAGGGAAGGAGGGAAGGAGGGAAGGAGGGAAGGAGGGAAGGAGGGAAGGAAGGAAGGAAGGAAGGAAGGAAGGAAGGAAGGAAGGAAGGAAGGAAGGAAGGAAGGAAGGAAGGAAGGAAGGAAGGAAGGAAGGAAGGAAGGAAGGAAGGAAGGAAGGAAGGAAGGAAGGAAGGAAGGAAGGAAGGAAGGAAGGAAGGAAGGAAGGAAGGAAGGAAGGAAGGAAGGAAGGAAGGAAGGAAGGAAGGAAGGAAGGAAGGAAGGAAGGAAGGAAGGAAGGAAGGAAGGAAGGAAGGAAGGAAATAGGAAAATGGGAAAGAAAATAATAGGAAGGGAAATAGGAAGGAAAATGTGTCCATCTCTCCATGAGAGCCACATGATTTTTAATTACTTTTAATTTTACTTCTCAATTTTCATTCTCATTTCCTTTTTGGGAAAATGAGGCTCTTGTTGCATTTTTTTTAGAACAACTCCCAGCAAATCCCTGGGAAGGAGCTGCAGGGTCTGTGTGTCCCTGCTGGACACCCCCAACCCTGCAGCCTCCCCGTCCCTGTCTGTCCCCCTCTCCCCCTGACACCACCCCTGCTTTTCCACAGGTGTGACACCAAAATCTGGGCACTCTCCCATCCTGAAGTGCCCCACGGATTTCCCCCTGGTGCTGTGGCACCCCTATGCCAGGCACTACTATTTCTGTGTGATGACGGGCAAGGAGCAGCAGAAGTGGCGGGCGGTGTTCCAGGACTGCGTGCGGCACTGCAACAACGGTGGGTGACACCTGGGGACACTGCGGCCACCTCCTGCTCCACAGGCACCTGCACAGGCCAGCCTGGGGCTCTGGGGAGAGGGGATGGCTTGCAGCTCACGAGGAGTTGGGTGGGAGTTGTTGAGGAACTTTGGAGAAGGGAAGTGTGGCCACTTTTCTCAGTTTTCACAGAGAAAAGCAAGGCATGATTCTTCCCAAGAATATTTCTGGGTTTCACATTCTCAGAACCCCACATTCTCTGAGTTTCCTTCCTTCAGAGAAAGGAAAAACGCAGAAATATTCTTGGGGAGAATTGTGCCTTGCTTTTCTCTGTGAAGAGAAGTGTGACCACAGGGAAGGATCCAGGGAGGTCCTGGAGGGGTTCCAGGAGAGTTGGAGAGGGATTCTGGACAAGGGATGGAGGGACAGGACACAGAGAATGGCCTCCACTGCCAGAGGGCAGAGATGGTTGGGATATTGCAAATCAGGAATTGTTCCCTGGAAGGGTGTGAGACCCTGGCACAGGGTGCCCAGAGCAGCTGTGGCTGCCCCTGGATCCCTGGCAGTGCCCAAGGCCAGGCTGGAAGCACCCTGGGATAGTGGGACATGCCCCTGCCCACAGCAGGGGGTGGAACAGGATGATTTTAAAAGTCCCTTCCAACCTAAACCAGTCTGGAATTCCATGACTGAGCGTCTCATCAATGCCAGCATCACCCCCAATTCCCTGGAGCATCCCTGTGCCCAGCTCCATCCTCTGCCCATGAGGAACTATTTCCAGGAGTCAGCACAGAGCCTGGCTGCAGACTTGCCCTGATGCCCATTTCCCACCCTGAGGGAGAAAATACTTGTTAATTAAAATCACCAAACCCCAAACCTCTCCCCTAAGGGCCGCCAGGAGTGTGGGCAGGGGTGCAGGGCAGGGGTGCAGGGCTCTGGGCAGGGGTGCAGGGCTCTGGGCAGGGGTGCAGGGCTGTGCAGCTGGGTGGAGGCAGGACCTGCCTCCCACATCAGTGATACTCTGGCAGGAAAACACGATTTTCCTGCTTGGCTGTGGCCTGGGCATTCCTGGGCTGAGCCCCAAGTCCTGGCCATGCTTGGGATGGTGAGAAATCTCCTGAGGAAGGCGGTGCCAGAGCTGAAACCTGCTGAAAATCAGGTGTTTTAGTGGGCATTTTAGACTCTGCCCAGTTTCTAAATGCTTCTTTCATTCCTGGGAACTCTGGGTAGCCTCAATTTTGCCTCAGTTTTGCCAGAGCTGCTGTAATAGGGTGAGATCTAGAGCCCGGGTTTCACTGAGAGTTTCTATCCCCCCATGTTGGATTAAATCTCCTGAAAATCTGCTCTTTTGCTTTTTATTTTGTGCTGGGGGTGTCTGAGCTCGTTGGGCTGTATGTGCCCCCTCCTTTGTGTGGGGCTGGGTGCTGTGACCCCTCATCCCCCTGAGGATCATTTCTGGGTGAGCTCAGCACCCCAGCACCCCCCGTGCTGGCTGGAGCAGCAGCTGTGAGCAAAACCAGCTCTGGATAAAAGAGGAATTGATCCCCTGCTAACAAACCCTCAATTTTCATTTCTAATTCCCCTCCCACCTGCTGCTGTGAGACACAGGGGAGGTGTGAGCCTCTCCACCACCCCCTCTGCCAGCCAGAAAATCCTCTCCTCCCTCTCTTCCTCCTCAGCATGAGATGGAAAAGCCTCCCCAAGTGGGCAGTGGCCAAGGAGGGCTCGGTGCTGCATTCCTCCAGCCCAGATTTGTCTGTGACTTTGTTCTTCCTGCCCCTCTCTGCTCCTGGGAGCTCCAGGATCTTGTTTCATATTCCATGAAGGCTCTTTTGTTGTTGGAAAGCACTTTAGTTGCTGGTTTTTTTTTTTTTTTCTCCCCTAAATTAGAGGCTCTGTTTCTGCCTCTGGTTGTGATTGGTGTGGGAATGTTCAGCTCCTGTCTCAGGCTGTGTTTGTGTAACAGCAGCTCCTCTGTAAGTGCTGGGGATGTGCAGCTCTGTTCCTCACACAGATGGGGTCAGTCTGGTGTCCCTGGAGCCCCTGGCTGCTCCAAAACTGTCCCTTGGCCAGTCTGGTGTCACCTGGGGCTGGGCAGTGCCCACCCCGAGGGCTCCTGCCCTTGTTCCAGGATGGTTTAAAGGGGCCTTAAATCCCACCCAGTGCCACCCCTGCCATGGCAGGGACACCTCCCACTGTCCCAGGCTGCTCCCAGCCCTGCTCAGCCTGGCCTTGGGCACTGCCAGGGATCCAGGGGCAGCCACAGCTGCTCTGGGCACCCTGTGCCAGGCCCTGCCCACCCTCCCAGGGAACAATTCCTAATTCCCAATATCCCATCCATTCCTGCCCTCTGGCACTGGGAGCCATTCCCTGTGTCCTGTCTCTCCAGGTCCTTAACCACACATTAATGAAGGAAACTCATTAAATTTGCCCTGGAAGTGGCTCAGGGGCTTCTTGCACCAGCCCTGCCTGGACAGGGCACAGGGCTGGGGACAGACTCAGGGATGTCCCCAGGTTCAGCCTGGAGTGAGTGACCTTGGGAAGGCTCTTGGGAGCCCCAGGCCTGGCAGGGACAGGAGGTGAGGATTGTCCCACCTGCTCCCATGGATGGAGCAGCTCCAGTCCCTGGAAGCTCAGCCCAGCTCTGCCTCCCACCAAAGACTGAGAAAGGAGCAGATTTTACTTTCTCAGTGTTTTTTTTTCCCCTGATTATTAAGCTGCCCCTTAGCAAAAGCTGCTTAGGCTTGGAGTTAATTGTAATCACCTTAGAAAAGTCTGTATGCACTTGGAAAGATCTGCTCACTGCCCTGGGCCGTCCCTTCTGGACACCTGCCCATGTCCCCAGCCCTGCAAGGTGCTGTGGGACATGTCAGCAGTGTCCCCAGCCCTGCCAGGTGCTGTCTGATGTGTCAGCAGTGTCCCCTGCCCCTGCCAGGTGCTGTGGGACATCTCAGCAGTGTCCCCAGCCCTGCCAGGTGCTGTGGGAGGTGTCAGCAGTGCCCCCTGCCCCTGCCAGGTGCTGTGGGATGTCTCAGCAGTGTCCCCTGCCCTGCCAGGTGCTGTGGGAGGTGTCAGCAGTGTCTCCAGCCCTGCCAGGTGCTGTGGAAGGTGTCAGCAGTGTCCCCAGCCCTGCCAGGTGCTATGGGATGTCTCAGCAGTGTCCCCAGTCCTGCCAGGTGCTGTGGGAGGTGTCAGCAGTGTCCCCAGCCCTGCCAGGTGCTGTGGGACATGTCAGCAGTGTCCCCAGCCCTGCCAGGTGCTGTGGGATGTCTCAGCAGTGTCCCCAGCCCTGCCAGGTGCTGTGGGATGTCTCAGCAGTGCAGGGATGATCCCCTGGAGCCTCCCAGCAGGCTCAGATGCCTCCTGATCCCCTCCTCGGGGCATGGGGAGGGGAGCTGGGCTGGAGGGTTCTCTCCCAGGGCTGTTTCCCTGTGTGGCAGGGACCTGCACAGCCAGGACAGGCAGGGACAAGGCAGGGACACACATGGGACATGTGGCACAGTCCTGGGCTGTCCTGCCTGCCTGCTGTCCCCATCTCCTCGCTGTGGAGGCTCCCAGCCCTGCCCCTCCTGCAGGGTGGGGGTGGCACCCGAGCCCCCCTCATGCTGCAGTGACTCACCCGGGGACAGCCCGGCCCTGGCTCACTCCTGAGGCCTCTTGGCCACTTTCCTCTTCCTTCCAAGCCTCGCTGCTCCCTCAGGGCCCCTCTTCCTGCAGCCCCCCCAGCTGGGGGCTCACTGGGTGCTCTGTGGGGTTGGGGGTCACTGAACCCCCCATCCCGGTAAGCCCCTGCTCCTGCTGTGCCTTTGGGGTCACTGAGCCCCCATTTCCCTATGCACCCTTTGGGGTCACTGAGCCCCCATTTCCCTATGCACCCTTTGGGGTCACTGAGCCCCCAGATCCCTCTGCACAATTTGGGGTCACTGGGCCCCCAGGTCCCTTTGCACCATTTAGGGTCACTGAGACCCCATTTCCCCATGCACCATTTGGGGTCACTGAGCCCCCATTTCCCTGTGCACCATTTGGGGTCACTGAGTCCCCATTTCCCCATGCAGAATTTGGGGGTCACTGAGCCCCCATTTCCCTGTGCACCATTTGGGGTCACTGAGCCCCCAGGTCCCCGTGCACCCTTTGGGGTCACTGAGCCCCCATCCCACCCAGCCTCCCTGCCCTCGGGGTGCCTCTGGAGGGGATCACTCTGGAAGCATCAGGAGCCCCCCAACCCCTGCTGCCCCCACCCTGTCAGGGGCAGTGCCTTGGGACAGCATCCCCCAGTCCCGGTGACAGCCCTGGGGACGTGCCCAGCTCCCGGGGTGTGGGGGAAGCACACAGAGGTGGGCTGGGGGTGCTGGGCTGCCCCTCGCTCCCAGTTCCAGGCTGCTGAGCCGTGTCCCCTCCGCAGGGATCTCGGAGGACTCCCGAGTGGAGGCTCCCGCCTTCACGGACGCCATCCGCATGTACCGGCAGTCCAAGGAGCAGTACGGCACCTGGGACATGCTCTGCGGGAACGAGACCCAGGTGGGCACCGCACCTCCAAACCGGGCTCAGAGGGCTGGGGGAGGCTCAGCAGGCTCCCCAAAACCCTCCTGCTTCCACAGGTCCTGAGCAACCTGGTGATGGAGGAGCTGCTCCCCGAGCTGAGGAGCACCATCGGCCCCCGGCTGAAGGGCAAAGCCCCGGAGCGCCAGCGGACCTGGATCCAGGTGTGGGGCTGGGGCTGCCGGGGGGTCCCCAGCGTCCTTGCCCTCCCCCTGCCCGCAGAGCCGGCTTGGGGAGCCTCTCTTCCCCGGTGGGCTCGGTGCCCACCTCCCTTCCCCGGTGGGTTCTGTGCCCACCTCTGTTCTCCACTGGGTTCGGTGCCCATCTCCCTTCCCCGGTGGGTTCACTGCCCACCTCCCTTCCCCACTGGGCTCAGTGCCCACCGGCTTTTCTGCCCCCTTCTCCCGGCCCCTTCCAAAGAATCCGTCCTTTCTCCAGAGTGGATTTTTCAAGCTCCTTCAGTGCCCCTGCCCAGCCCTGCCCAGCCCCGCCTGGGGCCAGCCGAGCAAACAGGAGGAAGCCCAGCCCCGGAGCGAAGCGTGTCCCGGCTAAATTTAGCGAGCCATTTTTAGAGCAGCGCGGGCTAAATCCAGCCCAAACCCTTGCGAAAGACTGAGGGCTCTTCAGAGCTGCCTGTTAAAACCTTAAACCCCGATAATTACCACCAGGCTCGTAAAGGGCCACTTGAGCGGCCTGAAAACACACAAACGCTGCTTTTCCAATAGCTGCTGTGGCTGGGAAGGAGGGAGGAGGGGAGGGCTCTGCATCCTGCCAGCCCCAAAATCGCAGCCTTTGGCTGAAAGTGAGCGTGAAGCCTCAGCGAGCGGCTCCATCCTGCTCAGGCGGTTGGCTCTGGGAGCCCAGGGAGGGGAACAGGGTAGGGAACAGATTTTAGGGGCTCTCCTGCTTGGACCACCACTGTCCCTGGACCTGCAGCATCCCCAGACCTGCAGCATCCCCAGACCTGCAGCATTCCTGGACATGCAGCATCCCCAGACCTGCAGCATCCCCAAGCATCCCCAGACCTGCAGCACTCCTGGACATGCAGCATCCCCAGACCTGCAGCATTCCTGGACATGCAGCATCCCCAGACCTGCAGCATTCCTGGACATGCAGCATCCCCAGACCTGCAGCATCCCCAAGCATCCCCAGACCTGCAGCACTCCTGGACATGCAGCATCCCCAGACCTGCAGCACTCCTGGACATGCAGCATCCCCAGACCTGCAGCATTCCTGGACATGCAGCACTCCTGGACATGCAGCACCCCCAGCCCCACCTGGGGCAGGTTGCCTGATGGAGGCAGCACTGACCTCTCTGTCCCTCCAGCACCACTTGGAAGCAGTTTGTGCACTGCAGGAGCTCCATCTCACCCCGCTGGGGTGTCCCTGGTGTGGCAGGCTGTGGGGAAGGGTCCTGTCAGGGCACAGGGGATGGCTCAGCAGGTCCTGCAGCCAGCTGGAGCTGCAGGCACTGTTTGGGGTGCAGCTGGAGGGTCTCTGACCCCCACTTGTGCCCCCAGGTGTCAGATGCTGTCTATAGGATGGTCTATGAGCTGGCCAAGGCCCAGTACGATGCAGCTGTGGCCAGATGTGAGCAGGAGCGGCCGCAGCTGGAGAGCACCATCCGCACGGACATGGACCAGATCATCACCTCCAAGGAGCACCTGGCCAGCAAGATCCGAGGTACAGGGATGCCCTGGCACGTGTGGGTGTGCCCATGGCTCCTGGGGGGGCTGTTCCCAGGGTGCAGCACAGCCGCTGGCACCCTTAGGGGGTGCATGTACCCACTGGCATTGTCCCAGGGGTCAGGTACAAGGTGGGCAATCACCCCCTATAGAGAAACAAGGTGACCCCCAAGGCAGGGAATGATTGGCAGCTGACTCTATTGATTCAGAATGCTGAACACTCACTTTATTAAAACTATATTATATTATAACTATATTAAAGAGAGATATTTATATTATATTATATTATATTATGTTATGTTATATACTTATTACTAACTGAAAAACTCATGACTCATGAAAAATATATTATATTGCATTATATTACATTATATTACATTATATTATATTATATTATATTAATCATATCATATCATATTACATTACATTACATTATATCGTACTTACTACTAACTGAAAAACTCATGACTTTCTGCAGACTGACAGTCCACACAGCTTGGACTTGATATGCTAATTAACATAATCCCCACCAGAATCTAATTACCAAATTCCTTCAGGTAAACAATAAACAATCTTCCCACCACATTCTACATGTGCAAAACACCAGGAGCAGCAAGCAGAGCTAAAAGTTGTTTTCTCTCTGTGCTTCTCCAGGAAAAAACCTGAGAGAGAGAGAATTATGTCTCTGTTCAGAGAATGTGAATGCCACAACCCCCTGGCATGGCAGTGGGGCAGGAGTGGGTTCAGGACAGACCAGGGGCACCCTGCAGGAGTTCCTTGTGTTCTTGTGAAAGGGGGAGACTCCTCCTGGAGGGCTTTGGGGGCAGGGGCAGCTCCTCCTCGCTGGGGTGGGTGTAGGATGTGATGTGAAGGGCTGGGAGGACAGAGGAGCCTCACCATCCCCATCCCTGCTCTTTCCCAGCCTTCGTCCTGCCCAAGGCCGAGGTGTGTGTCCGTAACCACGTCCAGCCCTACATCTCCTCCATCCTGGAGGCCCTGATGACCCCCACGAGCCAGGGCTTTGCTGAGGCACGGGAGGTGTTCTTCAAGGAGGTCACCGACATGAACATGAACGTGGTCAATGAGGGCGGCCTGGAGAAGCTGGTGGAGGTGAGACCTGGTGGTGCTGGTGGTGCTCCTTGCCAGCTCAGGGGTGACAGGGCCAGTCCTGCTTCCACCCCCAGTGTGGACAGCACTGGGAGAGCCCTGAGAAGATTCCACTCATGTGGGGTGGAATGTCCCTGCCCTGAGTACGTGGAGAAGCTGAGCTTGGCTTTGTCCCCAGTACATGGAGAAGCTCTCCCACCTGGCCTTCCACCCTGTGAAGATGCAGTCGTGCTATGAGAAGATGGACCAGCTGAAACTGGAGGGTCTGCAGCAGCGATTCGATGTCTCCAGCACGTCTGTCTTCAAGCAGAGGGCCCAGATCCACATGAGACAGGTGGGATGGGGACCAGGGTCCTCCCCCGTCCCCCTGGGCTGGGAACAGAGGTTTGGGGAGCCCAGGCTGGGTTGTCTGTGCTGTCTCTTTGGTCTGGAGCCCATGGTAGGCTTGGGCATCCTGGCAGAGCTGCCCCTTTGCCACAGAGGCCACTGGCACCAGCAAGGCCAGTGAGCCAAATCTGGGGTCTGATCCAGCCTAAGCTGGCATGGGGTGTAGGGGATGAGGGGGTGCAACACCAGCTCTGAGCAACCTCCTCTCCCAACAGCCTCGATCCTGGGGGCAAGGGCTGTGGATGCCATGCTGGGAGGTTGGGAATTAGTGCAGAGTGAAGGCTCTTTGCCTGTTGGGTATTGGGGAGGAATTCCTCCCTGGGTCAGGATGCCCAGAGCAGCTGTGTCTGCCCCTGGATCCCTGGCAGTGCCCAAAGCCAGACTGGACAGGGCTGGGAGCAGCCTGGGACAGTGGGAGGTGTCCCTGCCCATGGATGAATTCACTGTCTGGATGAATTTAGGGTCCCTCCCACTCCAAACCCGTGTGGGGCTCTGTGCTAAGTCTCACCTCGGTGTGGCATTGCCCAAGAGCCCCCTGCCCACCCTTTGGGTGCCCCCCACGCTGACCACGTGTCTCTGGCCACAGCAAATGGACGATGCTGTGTACACCTTCGAGACCCTGCTGCACCAGGAGCTGGGCAAGCTGCAGGGCAAGGACGAGCTGTGCAAGTCCATCCAGCGCATCCTCGAGAGGGTGCTCAAGGTGAGCTGAAAGAGGAGCTCTTTTGAGCTGTCTCATAAGCTTTTGGAGGTCTATTTCTCACCCAAGATAGCTCAGCTACCTTTGGAGGCATAAATTTAGCAGGATGGTTTCTGTTGCAGTGTTGGAAACAAAAAGGTTTTAATAAAAGGCAAAATAACAAAACTCTTTATAGAGAAAAACCGATCTAGGTGCAAGAGGTTCTTGCTCTTGGTAAAACACCTCACAAAAGCCATTGGGTTTTTTGTTCTCTTCTTTTTCTGGATAACATGGATGGATAACATCACTACTAGCCTCCTTCCTGGCCAAGGATCAAGGCCACCAAAGGCCTGACTCCCTGGCTCACTGTAGGAATGAGCCTCTTGTTGACAGAGTGACAAAACCATCCTTTGTCCCCTTAAAAAGGAAAGAAGCCCAGGAGTTTCTCTCCTCGATTAAGTGAAAAAGGCATCTCATAGGCCTGGGGGACTTCACCTCAAACTTAAGGATAGCCAATTGGACAGGAGCCCAAAAGTCCCACCTGAGCAAGTTATCCATTTCAAGTCTTTTGGGGTTTTCATGGATTTTGCTGGGAAATCACCTGGAAGAGCCAGGTCCCCTCTGAGCACATCTGTAAAGCCCCCCAGGGTTCAGACTGGCCCCCAAACCCTCCTGCAGCCAGCAGTGGAGGAGCTGGCTCCTACCCAGGCTCAGAAACACTGGGAAACAGCTGCAGAGAGGGATGTGAGGCCAGAGGGGTCTGTGTGAATGGGCTGGGGGCCAAATCTCAGGAGTTTGTGCCCGTGGGCAGGGCAGCCAGCCCACAGCCCTGGGTGACCCGGGGCACCTCTCACCCTGCAGAAATTCGACTATGACAGCAGCACCGTGAGGAAGAAGTTCTTCAGGGAGGCCCTGCTGCAGATCACCATCCCCTTCCTGCTGAAAAAGCTGGCACCCACCTGCAAGGGGGTAAGAGGGGAAGGTTTGGGGTGCAGGGAAGGACTGTCCAACCCCATGGAGGGGCAGGAGCATCCATCCCCTCAACCTGCTGGGCTGAGCCACCTGTCCCCTGGCAGGAATTAGCCAAGTTTCAGGAGCTGATCTTCGAGGACTTTGCCAGCTTCATCCTGGTGGAGAACACCTACGAGGAGGTGGTGCTGCAGTCAGTGATGAAAGACATCATGCAAGGTAGGCTCCTGTGGCACCTGCTGAGGAGGGGTGACCCCTGCAGGGTGCTGGGGGCTGTGTGAGGAGGGGGTCACCCCATGCAGGGTGCTGGGAGCTGAATGAGGAGACCCTCTATGTGACCCTCTGTGACCCTCTGCAGGGTCCTGGGGGCTGTGTGAGAAGGAGGTGACTCCGTGTAGGGTGCTGGGGGCTGTGTGAGGATGGGGTGACCCTCTGCAGGATTTTGGGGGCTGTAAAGGATTTTGGGGTCCCCCTGTGACAGGGGCTGGATAAGGAGGAGTGTTCCCATGCAGAACCAGCTGGGGGCTGTACAAGGAGGGGTGACTCCGTGCTGGGGGCTGTATCAGGAGGGGGTGACCACATGCGGGGTGCTGGGGGCTGTATGAAGAAGGGGTGACCCTCTGCAGGGTGCTGGGGGGTCTCTGAGGAGGGGTGATTCCATTTAGGGGATCAGCTCAGGGCTGTATGAGGTGGAGTGACCCCATGCAGGGTGTTGGGGACTCCATAAGGAGGGGTGACCCCATACAGGGTGCTGGGGACCCTATAAGGAGTGGTGACCCCATGTAGGGTGCTGGGGACTCCATAAGGAGGAGTGACCCCATACAGGGTGCTGAGGGCTGTATGAGGAGACCCTCTATGTGACCCTCTGCAGGGTGCTGGGGGTCCCTGAGGAGGGGTGATCCCATTCAGGGGATCAGCTTAGGGCTGTACGAGGTGGGGTGACCCCATACAGGGTGCTGGGGACTCTGTAAGGAAGGCTGACCCCATACAGGGTGTGGGGACTCTATAAGGAGGGGTGACCCCATGCAGGGTGCTGAGGTCTCCCCCAGAAGCAGCTTTCCCACCTGGCTCCCCCCTGGCAGGGCTGAGCAGTGGGTGGGATGCTGCCCCCCCTGCCCAGCTCCACAGGGGAGGACTGGGCAGGGTGCCCCAGCCCGGCAGTGCCCGCAGGCCCCCTGAGCCGTCCCTCGCTGTCCCCAGCTGTGAAGGAGGCGGCCGTGCAGCGGAAGCACAACCTGTACAGGGACAGCATGGTGATGCACAACAGCGATCCCAACCTGCACCTGCTGGGGGAGGGCCAGCCCATCGACTGGAGCGAGGAGTACAGCGGGCAGCCCGAGGAGCCGGCGGCCGAGCGGCGCCGCAGGGCCAAGCAGGTGGTGTCGGTCATCCAGGACGACGAGGGGGCCCTGCCCTATGGGGCTGAGGCCCTGCTGCAGCCCGGCTCCCCCGAGGCACAGGGGCCAGAGCAGGCACAGCCCGGGCTGCCCCCGAGCCCCCCGGACGCGGTGCAGGAGATCCGGGAGGCGCTGGCACAGGAGAGCCCGGGGGATGGTGCCAGGCTGGAGGAGCGGCTGATGAACGGCACCGAGGGCAGCGGGGCCAGCCAGGAGGGCGTGCTGCTGCCAGGGGCTGCCCCAGGGGCTGCCACACAGCACGGCCCAGCCCGGGATGGGGACGGGGTGTGCTGTGCCACAGCGGCAGCACCAGCACCTGGAGCTGAGGTCCCATCAGGAACGGGCAGAGAACGTGTCACACCTGCACCCTCACCTGTCCCTGGAGCCGAGGTGTCATCAGGAACAGGCAGAGAACGTGTCACACCAGCACCCTCACCTGTCCCTGGAACCGAGGTGTCATCAGGAACAGGCAGAGAACGTGTCACACCAGCATCCTCACCTGTCCCTGGAGCTGAGGTGTCATCAGGAACAGGCAGAGAACGTGTCACACCAGCATCCTCACCTGTCCCTGGAGCTGAGGTGTCATCAGGGGGGCAGCGTGCCACACCAGCATCATCACCTGTCCCTGGAGCTGGGGTCCCATCAGGAGCTGGGACACGCCGGGCTGCACCAGCACCCCCTGTGCCTGGAGCTGAGGTGTCATCAGGGGGGCAGTGTGCCACACCAGCACTGTCACCTGTCCCTGGAGCTGAGGTCCCATCAGGGACTGGGAGACAACGTCCTGCACCAGCATCTCCTGTGCCCAGAGCTGATGTTCCATCAGAGGCTGAGGTGCCCCATGTCACACCAAGGTCATCCGTGCCAGCATCCCCCGTGTCTGCAGCTGATGTCCCATCAGGGGCTGAGGTGCCACATGTCACACCAAGGTCATCTGTGCCCAGAGCTGATGTTCCAGCAGAGGCTGAGGTGCCCCATGTCACACCAAGATCATCCGTGCCGGCTTCCCCCGTGCCCAGAGCTGATGTCCCATCAGTGCCCAGCGTGCCACACGGCACAGCAGCCCCGGCCAGCCCCCGAGCCGATGTCCCAGCAGAGGCCGAGGTGTCCCGTGTCACAGCAGAGGCCGAGGTGCCCCGTGTCACAGCAGCACCACCCGGAGGGCAGAGCCCGTCAGCAGCGTGTCACCAGCGCGGTGACAAGGAGCCAGGCGAGCCCAGGGGCACCACAGAGAGCAGTGAGGGGGTGCAGACTGAGTTCTAGCCCCAGCCCCTGCCATGGACTGGCCCCGGTGACACTGGGGCTGGGGGAGGGGGACAGGCCCCCCGGGATGGAGAGCAGCACTGTGGGAGAGGGAGGGGATGGGGACACCCAGACCTTACTGCCTAAGGGGGTCCCACTGCCACAGCCCCACTGGGTCCGACTGGGGTGGCCCCAGCCTGGCTTGGGGCATCCCCTGCGCTCTGCTCTGTCCTTCTTCTGCCTTATTTTCTTTCCTGCTGAGGAGATGCTTTACTGAAGAGCTTTATCTGCCCCCCACACCAGTGCCTGGGGCTGCTGGGGGGGCTGGCACTAGCCCTGCTGAGGGTGGGTGTGTGGGGCACTCCTGGCTGTCCCCACAGCTGTCCCTGCCCCAGTCTGGGGTGTTTCCTCAGAGCCTGCCCACTGCCACCCACCCGGGGGGGGTCCTGGGAGCCTGCCCACTGCCATCCCCCCTTTTCTAGGGGGGGTCCTGGGAGTCTGCCCATTGACACCCATCCAGGGGGGTCCTGGGAGCCTGCCCACTGCCATCCCCACCTGGCCAGCTCCAGGAGTGCCAGTGGGAGCAGGGGCTGCAGGGGATGATGGCAAACAGGGACATGACAGGGACAGCAATGCTGAGGGGCTTGAGCCACTGCTGAGGGGGAGAGTGCTGGGACAGCCATGGGCTGCTGGTACCCAGGCTGGGCTCTGAGCATCCAGGCCGGGTTCTGAGCATCCAGGCTGGGCTCACAGCATCCAGGCTGGGCTCACCACATCCAGACTGGGCTCTGAGCATCGAGGCTGGGCTCAGAGCATCCAGGCTGGGCTCTGAGCATCCAGGCCGGGCTCTGAGCATCCAGGCTGGGCTCTGAACTTCCAGACTGGGCTCTGAGCATCCAGGCCGGGCTCTGAGCATCCAGGCCGGGCTCTGAGCATCCAGGCTGGGCTCACAGCATCCAGGCTGGGCTCTGAGCATCCAGGCTGGGCTCTGAGCATCCAGGCTGGGCTCACAGCATCCAGGCTGGGCTCACAGCATCCAGGCTGGGCTCACAGCATCCAGGCCGGGCTCACAGCACCCGGTGAGTGCCCACCCCCAGCCACCCTCACCCCTGGGAGCTATTTCAGGAGCTATTCTAAGTTCAGAGCTCAGTCTCTGGGGAAGGTGGCACTCAGGCCGTGTCCCAGCTGTGCCTGGCAGCACTGGGATAATTCCAGGCTCAGCTTGCTGGGCAGTGGAGAGATCCCAGCCCTTGCCCTCCAGATCTCCTCAGCACCTTCCATGGTTGGCTTCTCCAACTTTGCAGATTTTGGCACCTGCTGTGCTTGGCTGAGCAAAGAGCAGGGCTTTGCTGACCCCTCTGTGTGTGATGGGGACAGGAGTGCTGCAGCCCCACACAGAGATGCCAAAGCCCTGGAGGTGCTGGGGGTCTGCAGGACCCCTGGGGGTGACACCTGGAGCAGGGACCAGCACCCCAACACCCACCTGTGCCTAGGTGCCAGCACTGCTGTCTCAGAAGGGGGTGCCCAGCCTAACCCACTCAGGGGGGCCCCCAAAGTGCCTTGGGAGGCTCCCCTCAAAGTGCCTTTCTCTGTGAACTTCAAACCTGTCTCTTCCAGGATATTTTATTAAGAAAGTTATACAAATGTTTAAAGATATGCTTATAATAATTAATAAAATGGAAAAGCTTTATTTAAAGCCAGAGGAGACTTTCCTTATTGCTGAAGCATCTCCCTGGGCAGGGCTGGGGATCCCCAGTCCCACTGTGAGACCCAGGGGTGTCACATCCTGAGCCCACCCAGCAGTGACACAAAGCAGGAGTGGAGCTGAGATGATTTTATTCAAAGGGGTGTCCTGAGAAGCAGCAAGAGGCACCAGGAGCAGCATTTCCCCCCTGGCACAGCCACACCAGGGGCTGCTGCAGCCCCATCCCTGAAGCACAGGAGCGGGGTGGGGGTGGCAGGACCCCCCAGTGTCCCCAAAGGCACTGTGTGAAGAGGGGCTTGGTGCAGGGCAGCTCTGGGCAGGAGGGTCCCTGTCCCCAGCAAGTCACCAGGTCATTCCCGTTCCAGCCAGGATGAACCTCCTTGGAAAGCAGGGAGGGGAGGAAATGCCAGCACCCCCCCCCACTGTCACCACCCGGACAAAGGTCCCTGAGAGCCGGGGGACAGCCACCAGCTGAGTGGCAGCATGGCAAATGCTGGCCATGGGGCTCCCTGTCCCCAGAGCAGGGCCAGCCCCGAGGGGCCCCAGCAAGTCCTTGGGGTTCTGCGTCCCACAGAGCGTGGGGACAGAGACAGAAGTGACAGCAGCTATTCCAGACAAAGGAGCAGGAGGTGGGACACGTGTGCCACCACCTTGGGGGGCTCTAGCCCCGGCCCAGCAGGGGGTACACCATGAAGTAGCCCAGGGTGGAGCCTGCAATGGCCCCCAGGAAGATCCAGGCGTTGTAGGACATGACTGCCAGCATCACCATATAGCCCAGCACCACCTGCAGCACGTGGAACAGGGTCTGGCCCACGTGGAACCAGAACCATCTGGGGAAGGAGAGGGGAAATGCCATCAATGAGGGGCTGGGACAGCTGGAACCACCTCCCACCAGGAGCCTGGAGAGGCCAGAGGGGCTTTGGGCAGCAGGGAGAGGGGTGGGGGCTACAAACAGCAGCTCAGGGGGAAATCCTGCTCCAAGATCAATGAGGCTGGCACTAAGAGCAGCCTCAGGAATGATCTGGGATTAAAAACAACAGGAAAAACCCAGGGCTTGGCTCCAAAGAAGGAACTGCCAGGGCCTTATGGGGACTGAGTTGCTGCTTGTGCCCATCCCCAAACCAGTAGGACCCTCCTGCACCCTGCACAACAGCTCCTGGAGGGGAACATGAGCCTCTAGCCACCACCCTGGACACCTCCCAGAGGGTCTGGAGGGGCTGGACTGCCCCTGGAGCCCCCTCCCCAGGCTGTACACACCACCCCCCTTCCCCGGCAGCCTACAACTCCTTCTCACAGCCCTTCTGCCCCCTGTGCTGGCCATGGCCCCAGATCCATCCCTGAGCCCTCGGGTGGGTGCCAGGGGCTGTACACACCCTTCTTCTCTGGGAGTTCACATCTCCTCTTCACAGCCATGGCCCAACAGAGCCATCCCTGACCTACCAGGTGAGTGCCAGGGGTCCCTGTGGTACCTGCCCTGCGTGGGGTCTGGAGGGGCTGTACACAGCCCTCCTCCCTGGAGCCTGCAGCTCCTCCTCACAACCCTTCTCCCCTCTATGCTGGCCATGGCCCCAGATCCATCCCTGAGCCCCCCAGTGAGTGCCAGGGGTCCCTGTGGTACCTGCCCTGCGTGGGGTCGCTCTGTTCCCCCTCCTGGGGCTCGGTCAGGGCCTCGTGGCTGAGGCTGCGGGGCAGGGCCAGCAGCGCCCGCCGCAGCAGCACGGCCTTGCCCATCTTCACAGCCTCATACAGCACAGAGAGCAGCAGGATCACCAGCACTGACAGCACCATCCCTGCAGGAGAGACACCCCAACACTGCTATGGGATCACCATCCCTGCAGGAGACACCCCAACACTGCCATGGGATCACCATCCCTGCAGGAGAGACACCCCGACACTGCTATGGGATCACCATCCCTGCAGGAGACACCCCAACACTGCCATGGGATCCCTGCAGGAGAGACACCCCAACACTGCCATGGGATCACCATCCCTGCAGGAGAGACACCCCAACACTGCCATGGGATCACCATCCCTGCAGGAGACACCCCAACACTGCCATGGGATCACCATCCCTGCAGGAGAGACACCCCAACACTGCTATGGGATCACCATCCCTGCAGGACAGACACTCCAACACTGCCATGGGATCCCTGCAGAGAGACACCCCAACACTGCCATGGGATCACCATCCCTGCAGGAGACACCCCAACACTGCCATGGGATCACCATCCCTGCAGGAGACACCCCAACACTGCTATGGGATCACCATCCCTGCAGAGAGACACCCCAATACTGCCCTGCACGGGGAGAGTCTCTGGGGGTGACAGGGACACAGCAGGGCCCAGCACAGGGGGTTGGCAATAGCCATGAGTGATGTAGGGGGCTCCTGGCACTGGGCTGGGCAGCAGGGTTTTTAAATGTCAGGAAATTGTGTGTTTAGCTTTTTAACTCACAGAATTAGGTTGGAAAAGCTGTTTGAGATCATTAGCCCAACCTGTGACCTCACCCAACAGCACCTTGTCACCCAGACCATGGCACTGAGTGTCCCATCCACTGAATGTCCCATCCTTCCTTAAACACCTCCAGGGACACTGACTCCTCCCTGGGCAGCCCCTTTCAATGAAGATTTTTTCCTAAATTCTTAATTTAAGAAAATGAAGAATAAACGAAGCCTAAACTTCTCCTGGCTCAGCTTAAGGCTGTGCCCTCTTGTCCTAGAGAGCTGCTGTGAAACAAATACACAGCTTTGCATTGACTCCACAACAAACATGGGACTTAAAATATGATGAGAATAAACAACAGAAAGAAGAGTGTGAAAGTGGGAAGCTGAGCCATTCCTGAGGGATCTGGGGGTTGGCAGGCTGATGGGGGGGCTCACACAGCTCCCTGCCTGCTGCCCTTGGCTTGGGAGGATCAACCCCTGCCTGGAGCATGCCCAGGGTACAGCACAGGGAGGGGCAGGTCCTGCCAAAAACTGCTCCAGGAACTCACAGAGCTCTGCAGGGAGGGGATGGATGGATGGATGGAGGGATGATAGACAGGGATGGATGGACAGGAATGGATGGACAGGGATGGAGAAATGGAGGGGTGAACAGGGATGGAGGGATGGATGATGGATGGATGGATGGATGGATGGATGGATGGATGGATGGATAGGGTTGGACAGGGATGGAGGGATGGAGAGATGGAGGGATGAACAGCAACTGAGGGACAGGGATGGAGGGATGGATGGATGGATGGATGGATGGATGGATGGATGGATGGATGGATGGATGGATGGAGGGATGATGGATGGATGGATGGATGGACAGTGATGGAGGGATGGACAGTGATGGATGGATGGATGGATGGATGGATGGATGGACGGATGATGGATGGATGGATGGATAGGGTTGGACAGGGATGGAGGGATGGATGGATGGATGGATGGAGGGATGGATGGGGTTGGACAGGGATGGATGGATGGATGGATGGATGGATGGATGGATGGATGGATGGATGGATGGATGGGGTTGGACAGGGATGGAGGGATGGATGGAGGGATGTCCCAGTGCTGGCAGCCTACCTGTGGGGCTGTGGACATTCCAGAAGTCGAAGAGCAGCACTGCTGTGTCCGAGAAGTAGAAGGTCATCTGGAACAGAGGCCAGGGAAGGGCAGTGCAGGAGCCCCTCAGGGTGAGGGGTGCCCACACTGCCAGCAGGCCCTGCACCCCACCCTGGCATGCCCATCTGGGGATTCACCAAATGTGCAAGTTCCTCCCCAGTTCTGAAACGGGAAGAGGAACTTGCACAGACAATCACAGTCACACTGACTGGGCTGAACCCTCCCCGTGAGCTCCAGCAGGACAATTTCCACCCCCAGCAGCAGCTCCTGTGTCTGGGCTGTGACAAAAAACCAGTTTACCCCTGTGACAAAGAGAGACAAATCCAGGACTTCATCCACGTGGATTTGAGGAGGGAAGGTCCCTGGGGACAGGTGGAGGCTGAGGGGAAGCTGGTGGGCAGAGCCTCTGCTCCCCTGTGCCTTTCTCCCAGGGCAGAGACACCTCCTGCACTGCCAGGACACCCAAAAACTCAACCACCAAGGCACCCAGAGCCACAAGTGGGACCACCCAACAATGGGGACCAAGTCCAGAGGTGCCTCCCTGGCAGAGGAGCATCAATGTCAACACTGCCAGGACGTGCAAGGGCACCACTCCTCCTCCTTCACCCTGTTGAAACAGGAGGAGCAGGAATTGCTCTTGTGTAACAACAGCTGCAGAGCTCACACAGCTGCCTCATCTTGCTCAAATGGTGGAATTTTGCTGGGTTTTTCATGCTCCCTTTGGTGAACCTCCCTAGGAGGTGTTTGTGGAGCTCACAGCTGCTCCTCTCCTGCACAGATCCGTGTTTGGCTGCTCTTTCCTGCCTTTTCCAACACCAGCAGAGGTGAGTGACAGGAGCACGACCAGCCTCAGCCAGAAATACCATCCAACAGCCGTGGGTGTTCAGGCCACAGCCCAGCTCCAATTACAGCCCTCGGCCCTCCTTACCCACAGCACATTAGCACATGTAATTGGCTCACCCTTTTAAGCCTCCTTTGGCCACAGATTAATGATAATTAGCCTTTAAATGAAGCTATTTCTCCTTCACAGGCTTCACCCACAGGTGGTGGAAGGAGCAGGTGAGTGTTTTAGGGATGGAGAACAGAAATCATGGGCAGAATCAGAGTCATTAACTTTGGAAAAGCCACTCAATATAATGAAATCCAAATATTGCCCCAGCATGCCAAGGCCTCCACTCAACCCTGTCCCTATGTGGCGCCTCTCTGTGTTTTCTGAACAATTCTAGGCATGGTGATTCCACCCTTTCCCTGGGCAGCCTGTTCCAGAGATCCAGAAGATCCCTTTGCTGCCCCAGCCTGGGGTGGAGCCACATGTTTTTGGGGTGCCCAGCATGGGTGTGACACCAAAACGATGCTCCATGGGCCAACAGCGATGCCACAGAGAGATTTCTTGGTGGGTGGAGGTCAAGAGGCCAAAATCCTAAAAATCTCTGCCTTCTTCCCAACAGGGAAGAGCCACCATCACCAGGGAGATGTCCCAGGCTGAGGGAGGGGATCCTGTCCTCCCCCACGTGCCCTGCAGCAGGGATTGGATTGAGCAGGCTCCCGGGTGAGGCTGCACCCAGCTCCTCCCCCGCAGGAATTCACACCGGGAACAGAAACTTGTTGGGAAATCTCCTGTGCTCAAGGTGCATTTAGGGCTGGAGCTGCTGCACTTTTGGGGTTATTCTAGCAAAACCAGTGGTGCCTGCAAAGAGCAGGGCCAGGCTGCATCCCAGCCTGCTGCTCCAGCCCAACTGGCATGTCTGATCCCACACTTTGGGATAAAGCTGCAGCCCCCTGACCCCACTCTGGACGGTCCCAGCTGCAGCCCCACACTGGGGACACACTGGTTATGAGGGTGTCCCCAAACTGGGATCCTCCTTGGGACTGTGTCACCTTCCAGGCCTTGCTGCTTCAGGGGGCTGGGAGCCTTAAACATCAAACAGAACCATGGAATGGTTTGGGTTAGAAGGGATCCTAAAGCTCATCCTGTCCCAGCCCTGCCATGGGCAGGGACACCTTCCACCATCCCAGACTGCTCCAAGCCCTGTCCAGCCTGACCCTGGACACTTACAGGGAGATTTAAAAAGTTCTGGGGGGATTCATGGAGTTCCAGGGGGGATCCACGGGGTTCCAGAGAGATTTAAGGGGTTGCAGAGTAGATTCTCAGGGCTCCAGAGGGGATTTAAGGGGATCCAGGGGAATCCATGGGGTTCCAGGTGGGGATTCATGTGGTCCCAGGGTGGGGATCATGGGCTTCCAGGAATATTTAAGGAGTTCCAGGGGGGTAATCAAGGGATTCCAGGGTGGAATCATGGGGCTCCAAAGATTTAAGGGGGTCCAGGGTGGAATCACGGGGTTCCAGGCAGATTTAAAGGGCTCCAGGCTGGAATCACGGGGTTACAGGGGGGATTCACGGGGTAACAGGCGGATTTCTGGAGTTCCAGGGGGGTTTCACGGGGTTCCAGGGAAGATTTAAGGTGATCCAAGGGGATTCACGGTGTTCCAGAGGGGTTTCACAGGGTTCCGGGTTGGAATCATGGGGTTCTAGAGGGGATTCACGGAGGTCCAGGGTAGAATAGGGGAAAACAGGGTGGAATCAGGGGGTTACAGAGGGGATTTAAGGGGTTCCGGGTTAGAATCACGGGGTTGCAGAGGGGATTCACGGGGTTCCAGGGGGGAATAGGGGAAAACAGGGTGGAATCACGGGGCTCCAGGCAGATTTAAGGGGTTCCGGGTTGGAATCACGGGGTTCCGGGGGGATTTCCGGGCTTCCAGGAAGGTCTCCCGGTCCCGGCAGTGCCGAGCCCGTCCCGTCCCGGGGCTCACCTGCATGGTGGCGGCGGCAGCGGGCGCGGGGCCCGGCCCGTTCCCCCCGGGGCCGCTGTCCCGGCGCTGTCACAGCGATGTCACGGCGCTGTCACGGCGCTGTCACAGCGATGTCGCGGCGCTGTCACGGCGCTGTCACGGCCTGTCACGGGGATGTGGCGGCGCTGTCGCTGTGCCGGGTCTCGGCGCGGGGCTCTCCGGGAGCTGTAGTGCGGGGCGGGCCCAGGCCCGTCCCCTCCTCCCGCGGCCCTGCCGGGCTCCGCGCACTGGGTACGGCCCGGCCCGGCTCGGCGACTCCGCGGCTTCGCTCTCCCTTCGCTCCCGGCTCCATCCCGGCCCCGGGGCTGAGCTAAGGACCCCAAGGGGTTTTCTGCTGGTCACCCCCGGCACTCTGAATGTGCTGAGAGATTTTTGGGGGTGCTCACCTGGAGAGGAGAAGCTCCAGGGAGAGCTCAGAGCTCCTAAAGGGGCTCCAGAAGAGCTGGAGAGGGACTGGGGACAAGGGATGGAGGGACAGGACACAGGGAATGGCTCCCACTGCCAGAGGGCAGGGATGGATGGGATATTGGGAATTGTTCCCTGTGAGGTGGGCAGGCCCTGGCACAGGGTGCCCAGAGCAGCTGGGGCTGCCCCTGGATCCCTGGCAGTGCCCAAGGCCAGGCTGGACAGGGCTGGGAGCAGCCTGGGACAGTGGGAGGTGTCCCTGCCATTGGATGGTCTCTAAGTTCTATTCCAACCCAAACCATTTAGGATTTTGTGATTTTATCTTTCCTACAGACAGGCAGGACAAAGGGGAGTTTTTCTTCCAGCTGTGACTAGAAGCATACAGATGTTTGCTCCATGCTGGGACATTCCAACCATCCCCATTACACCTGGGAACAGGGAGTGCTGAGCTGGCCCTGCCTCAGTTTCCCCAAGTGCCAGCAGGTGCAGATGCCCACAAAGGCACCCAGTGCTGCAGTGCCTGGCTCTACACCACTAAAATCCCTCTCAGTGAAGTGGAGACTCAAAACCAACATAGGATTTGGGGAGGATTAACATTTTCACCCCTTTGCAGCACTTGGTGCCTGGCTGGGAGAGAGGTGCTGGAGCAGCAGCACACTGGGCTCTCCCAGGCTCACCAGGGCCACTGCCCAGCCCAGTCCTGGGCCATCAATGCTCCAACCATTTGTGCACTTGACCCTGGCAAAGAAAAGCTCATTTCCTTCCCCTTTTCCCAAGCTGACATTAGTTTTGTTCCTTGTTGTTTTTTTTTCCTTTACAGACAGTTCCCAGCAATTATAATTCTCAAACCTCCCCCAAGCCGTAATTAAATCAGCACCTTCTCATATATAATATATACATATATAATATATATATAATTTATAGAGAAATTACTTCTGTAAACAATATTCCTCTACTCCAGAAGGAAATGGAGTCCGGGCATAACACAGCTCCAAACACAGCAGCTCTGTGGAGCAGCTGGGAGCCCTGTGCCACCTCCAGCTCCACTTGTCCCCACTGGGATGGCTCTTGGGTGGGGATGGAACCAGCTGGCTCGGTTTGGGTGGCACCACTTTCAGCTGAAGCAAACTGGTCCAACTGTGAAACCAAACTGGTGCGAGGCGTCGCCGTTGTGGAACACAGCCAGGTCCCGCAGGGGCAGCAGCCACAGCTCCTCCGTGCTGAACTGGAAGATGGTGTCGCTGATGGAGGACTCGTTGTCCAGCTGAAATGACCACCAGGGACAGCTGAGTGCCACCAAACCCCTCAGCTGAGGGCCTGGAGCTCCCTTGGCTCCATCCCCAGCTCCCCCTGGCTTTTCCAGGCTGGTTCCTCCCCCTTGCCACATTCCCAGACCAGGAAGCTCCTTGGGCCAAAGGAATGGATGTTCTCCATCTCCAGCCCACCCTGTGCAGCCTCATCCCCCTGTCCATCCCAAACTGCAGGGCTTCAAACACTCTCCAAAGGAATGGATGTTCTCCATCCCCACCCTGTGCAGCCTCATCCCCCTGTCCATCCCAAACTGCTGGACTTCAAACACTCTCCAAAGGAATGGATGTTCTCCATCCCCAGCCCACCCTGTGCAGCCTCATCCCCTCTGTCCATCCCAAACTGCTGGGCTTCAAACACTCTCCAAAGGAATGGATGTTCTCCATCCCCAGCCCACCCTGTGCAGCCTCATCCCCTCTGTCCATCCCAAACTGCAGGGCTTCAAACACTCTCCAAAGGAATGGATGTTCTCCATTCCCATCCCACCCTGTGCAGCCTCATCCCCCTGCTCCATCCCAAACTGCAGGGCTTCAAACACTCTCCAAAGGAATGGATGTTCTCCATTCCCACCCTGTGCAGCCTCATCCCCCTGTCCATCCCAAACTGCAGGGATTCAAACACTCCCCAAAGGAATGGATGTTCTCCATTCCCATATCACCCTGTGCAGCCTCATCCCCCCTGTCCATCCCAAACTGCAGGGCTTCAAACACTCCCCAAAGGAATGGATGTTCTCCATTCCCACCCTGTGCAGCCTCATCCCCCCGTCCATCCCAAACTGCAGGGATTCAAAGAGTCTCCAAAGGGCTCTCCAAACATCAGGAGCCTTTTGCAGGTGTGATATATGTTATAAAATACTTCATGCTAAAGGAAATTAAAACCATGGCATTTTTGTGTAAAAAGCCAGTGTCAGGCCACAAGCAGTAATAGGCAAAGTGATAAAAATGGAAATTCAGGTGTCATCAGATGACTGTCTCCAGGGATGGATATTTCAAGGGATTTTTTCTGTCTGACAAGAACCCAGCAGAAGGCATTTTGATAGGCAACATCAGAAGTTTATCCCAGAAAGTTTTCACCTGACAGGATTCCAGCAATTATACACCAGGAAATGCAGCAGCAAGAAAGAAAAACTGCAATAATATGCTAAAATATGCTAAAGAAGAGCCCCTTCCAGAGCCCAAAACCGGTATAAACCAGACCCCTTAGAAATGACATTTGGAGAACCACAGGGACTTTGGTGCAATAGAGACAAATCCTGAGTCTCCCTGACCCTGATCGCCTGGCTCAGAGTTGAAATTGCTTGTGGATTTTTCCAAATTTATACTTTGAGAATGTAATAAAGTATTAAATGTAATAAATATATAAATATATAAAAATAAATATATAAAATATATAAATTATATATATATCTCATATAAATATATATGATATATAATATATTATATAAATAAATATACAAATGATATCAATTTTAATATAGATATTATTTATATATAAAATACATAAATAATTAAAATTTAAAATTAAATTTCAAATTACATTTAAATTTTAAAATTAAATTAAAACCAACTAAAAAATAACATAAAATAAATATTAATTATTTAATTTATAATTATTTTTGTAATAAATAGTTATACTTAATATTATGAATTATAATTATTTATTTAAAAATAAATATAGATTATTAATTACAATTATTTATTATAAATATAATATTTATAATAAATAATTATTATTATAAATATAATATCATAGTATTATAAATAATGGTAATTATAAATAATTAAAACTATGAAAATATAAAAATTGATCTAATACTTAATGTAGAAATAGAATATACATTATATAATATATAAAAACATATAATTTTATATAAAAATATTACAATATAAAAATTAAAAAGAAACTAGAAACAGAAAAATAAATTATAAATAATAGTATATTATAATAGTTATTTATTATAATTATTTATTAACTTAAATAAATAATTATAATTAATAGTTATTATAATAATTTAGTATTATTTATAATTTATTAATTTATTTAGTTAAAGAAATCATTCCTTAACTATGAAATTGCAGTATTCATTTCTGACACGGGCACAAGGGCTGCGCGGTGGCTCACCAGGCAGCCGTGCAGGCTGGCGCTGTAGCTGTGCTCCCGGGAGTCGCTCCGGAACCGGATTTCCTTGCGGGGCTGGGGCCGGCGGCGCTGCGGGGCCGCTCTGCAGGAGTACGAGACCTTCTGGGCGGCGCGGCGGCTGTGCAGGCGCAGGAAGCGGAGCTGCACCGGGCTGGCCCCCGCGTATTCCAGCTGCAGGGAAATCCGGTGCGAAAATGCCTATTTTATCATTGGCTTTTGCAGATATTATAGTGAATATTGTATGTGTTGTGTTAGAATGTTGTGCTGAATTAATTTTCTTAAGTAGTGTGTTAAATATAGTTTTGAGTTATAATATAATGTTAAAATAGAAACTATGCTATGTAGGATACTTTTTTAAAAGAAAGGACTTGCAGCGAGATAGCAGTCACAGGACACCTTAATCTTTCAGAAAAAGAGAATTTATTGCTCCCTTTGCCAGGATTTTTCTCCTGAGAAGCTGAGGGGCCTCAGGAACAAAATGTAAACAATGATTATGTGCTGCTGTGGAATGCAACAGGTGCATCTGTGATTGGTGTCATGTGGTTGTTTTTAATTCATAACTAATTATAGTCAGCTGTCTTGGACTGTCTGGTCAGTCACAAGACTTTGTTATCATTCTTTTCCTTTCCTTTCAAGCCTTCTGATGAAATCCTTTCTTCTATTCTTTTAGTATAGTTATAATATATAATTTTCTTTTAATATAATATATATCATAAAATAATAAATCAGCCTTCTGAAACATGGAGTCAAGATTCTCATCTCTTCCCTCATCCTGGGACCCCTGTAAATTCCCACACTGTCCCAGCACTGCAGGGTGGCACTTGGAGACCCCAGCCCAGCTCTGTGTCCCCGTGGCTGTTCCAGTTGGGCACTCACCAGGAAGCCCCCGGGCAGGGTGCTGAACCACTCAAAGGTGTTCTCAGAGCTGTAGGTGCTCAGCCAAGCCTTGATGGGGACCTGAGGGGAGCAGGGACAATTGTCACGCTGTCCCAGCAGGGGACAGTGGCACTGACAGGACAAGGAGCCAGCACAGAGCTCCTGTGTGTCCCTGCAGCCTGGCACACACTGTGACCAGGATCCTCACTCCCTGCCAGGGCAGTGGGCACCACAGTGAGGGACTGTCACTTCAGCAAGAGACTGGGCACCACAGCCAGGCACTGGTCACCACAGCAAGGGACTGGGCACCACAGCCAGGGACTGGTCACTACAACGAGGGATTTGTCACCACAGCAAGGGACTGGGCACCACATCAAGGGACTGGTCACTACAACGAGGGATTGGTCACCACAGCAAGGGACTGGTCACTCTGTCCCTCTCCAGCCCCACCAGCCCTTGTCCCCACCCATGCTGAGGGGTCCCTGGGGCTGCAGCTGCCCCATAAAAGCCACCCCATACCTGGTTGTGCACGGGGGGGATGCAGGTCTCCCCTCCAGCTGTGAAGTTGCAGAAGGCTCTCAGTGCATCCTGGGGGCTGCCCTGGTTGGGGTCTATGTAGTATTGCCCTGGAGGGAGGAGAGGACAGCCCTGGCACCCAGGTTTGGCACAGGGAGGGTGCCACACAGTGCCATCCCACCCCAGCTGGTGGCCTGGCTGCCTGCCTGTTTCTCCTGGGATGCCCACTAAGCCCATCTGATCTCATTCCCCAAAATTTCCTTATTTCAAAGAGCTGCCTGTCTCTTCCCAGGCTGTGGAGACCAGGCCAGGCCCAGGGGTGCCCCCCATGCCCCTGGTACCATCAGGCAGGCCGGGGTGAGCCAGCAGCAGCTCCTTGCAGGTGGTGGCCGGGTTGGTTTTGGAGCCATTGGGATGCTCCACGAGGGCTTGGAGCTCCCGGCTCAGGGTGTCCAGCAGAGCCCAGACCTGGGTGTAATTCAGGTGGTTGGAGGAGTAAATGAGGTGCTGGAAGAAAAAGGAGGAGATATCACCAAGCTGACCATAGATCTCCCCACCAGGAGCATCATCAGGGATGGCACTTGCAGGGGACAAGGACAAGCAGGGGGGGAGAGGGAGTAGCTGGATCTTGTTGGTCCTGGTGCACAGGGGACCTCAGAAGGAGCAGGACATGGGACAGCATCCCTGGCAGCCCCTTCCTGTCACAGACATATTTTCTGAAAAAATTTTTCATTAAGATCTTTTATCCTGAGAAGCTGAGAAAGATCAGAGGAAAAAAAAACCAACAATAATTATCTGTTGCTGTGGAATGCAACAGGTGCAGTTTTCATTTGTTTTATGTGGTTGTTTTTAATTAATAACTAATTACAGTCTAGCTGTCTCAGACTCTCTGATCAGTCACAAGATTTTATTATTATTTTATTCTTTTTCTTTGCTAGCTTTCTGATGAAACTATTTTTTAGTGTAGTTTTAATATAGCATTTTATTTTAATATAATATATATCTAAAACATAAAGTCAAGATTCTCATCTCTTCCCTCATCCTGGGGACCCCTGAGAACACCACCACACCTTCCCTCCTGGGGGGCAAGGGTCACTCACCTGCAGCTCCTCCTGGGACAGCATCACTGCAGGCCCGCTGGGACCAGGGGGGCCAGCCAGACCCTGGGGGACAATGACAGTGCTGGTGGCACTGGCTGCTGCCCACGAGCCCCTCAGCAGCTCCTCACACCAGTGCCAGCAGCTGGGCATCCCCATGGAATGGCAGCATGGCATGGCAGGGCCTCACTGCCAGGTTTAGGGGAGTGGGTGACCCAGATTTTGGGCTGGGGGAGTTTGTGGCTCTGCTTACCGGCATCCCTGGTGTGCCCCTGGGGCCTGGCAGGCCTGGGAAGCCTCTGAGCCCCTGCCAGAGGAGGAGGTGCAGAAGGGAAGGAAAGCAAAGGGGGGGATGCTGCTGTGCTGAGCTGCACCCCCAGAGTGGGAAGGAGGGAAGGGATCCCACTGATCCCCCTCCAGCTGCTCCCCACCACTTACTTTGGGTCCAGACAGGCCCTGGAAAGAAAGGACAGGACCAGGATAAGAGGGAGGCAGGTGGGATCAAAGCTGCATCCCTGTGGGGGGAGGAGTGAACCCCAAAGCTGCGGGAGGGGGAAGGACTCACCGGAGTCCCAGGAATTCCAGGGTGTCCCTGTGGGCCAGGGGGGCCAGTGTCACCCTGCAAGGACAACAGGGAGCTCAGGACACTGCACGGGACATCCCCCAGCCCTGCATCCTTCTACAGCCCAGCCCCACATCCTTCTACAGCCCAGCCCCTTCCCCAGGTGGATTTTATATGGAAAAACAAGAAATTCACCCCAAGTACTCATTTCAGTCCTGAACATTCCTCTCCACCCTGCCCTTACCTGCCTTCCCTTGGGTCCTGGCCTCCCAGGGACACCGTGGGGTCCTGGCTTGCCCTGGAAACGTGACAGGATGTCACACAGGGTGACAAGGGACCAGGGGGAAGGAAAAGAGCAAAATTTGTCACACACCTTGAAGCCATCGTCCCCTTGCTGGCCCAGGTCACCCTTGCTGCCCTTCTCGCCCTAGGAGAGAGTCAGGGGGAGCTGTGGTGGCAAAGGGAAGGACAGAACCCCCAGGACACCAGTCATGGCTGGCTGCAAAATTTCTGGAGCAAAAACCCCCAAACACCAGAGAATTGTTCCGGACAATTCACTGCACCCACATTGCTGGGACAGAGGCAGCAGCAGGGATGAAAGGATCATCCCAGACTAAAACATCTCTCAGGAAAACCTTGGAAATTGCAAGCAAGCTCTTGCAGAGAATAAAGAAGATTCTTGGTGTGCTGAAACCAGCAGCAGGGAAAAATCCCAGCACAGCCTCCCCTCTGCCTGCTCTCCCAGGAGCTGCTCACTGAGCTGACAATAAATGTAAAGTTTTAATGATTCCCAAAGTTTCATTTTCCTGAAGGCTCTGAGCAGCTTCCTATTGCCAGGGATGGGATGGGATCAATGAGATGAGATGGGATCAGTGGGATAGGATGAGATAGGATGGGATCCATGGGATAGGATAGGATGGGATCAATGGGATGGGATGGGATGGGATGGGATGGGATGGGATGGGACCCATGGAATGGGATCGATGGGATGGGATGGGATCAGTGGGATGGGATAGGGTGGGATGGGATAGGATGGGATCAGTGGGATGGGATAGGATGGGATGGGATGGGATCAGTGGGATGGGATGGGATGGGATGGGATGGGATGGGATGGGATGGGATGGGATGTGCTCGGTTTCTCCAGCCAAGGATCCATCAGGAATGGCACAAGGGAGGTTCAGCTCATGGTGCATGAGCATCAATGCTGAGAGCAGGGATTGAAAGGCTCCACACTGCTGCTTGCAACTCCAGGAGGATGGAAAAGCTGCAAAGGGACTGGATTTTGGAGAAAATCTAAAAGTTCCATCTCCCAGCACCCGGGGACAGGGCGGCCAACCCCCAGAGAAAGATGGTGCAGCCATCAGGGTTCAAAAAGAGGGGAATGAGGGATGGCATTCAGCAAATTAAATGCCACCCTGTGCCCAGCATCCTTGCTGTGCCTGGCACGTGTCCCCCCTACCTTGTGTCCTTTTGGTCCAGGGTCTCCTTTGATGCCCTTCAGCCCTGGGAGGCCCTAAGAGAGAAACATGGAACTGCCTCACCCTGGGCTGAGCTGCTCCTGTCAGCCCCTGGCAAGGAGAGCCCTCCCCACACCTGAGGATCCTGAGGATTTCAGGCAGTTTTAGCAGCTTTGAGGCATTTTCTCATTGTTTCTTTGATTTTTGCTTTCAGGAGGATTCCTCAGCAAAGCCCATTAAAAATGCACTGAAGGTGCCTTGGCTGGCTGAGAATATGTAGCTTGGGGTTTTTTTGTGAAGTGGCCAAAGTTGGGCTTTTTTATTTTCAAAGTTGGGCTTTTTTATTTTCAAAGTTGGGCTTTTTTATTTTAAGCATAGAAAAAAGTAATTTCTAGTAATTAAAATAAATATTTGTGTCCTTTTTTCTGGCAGCTTGTCCCTCCATGACAGCTCTCTGGGCATGTGGGCACAATCCCACCAGTGCTCAGCACTGCCTGGCATCAGACATATACCTAAAAGAAAGATTTGGCTTCCAGAACCACATTTTGGGAATGATGTGATTTGTCTGACTGCACACACCCTCCTGGGATGTTCATTTGGGAGGAGAAGACAGGAGGAGATGGATGAACCATTTAAAAACTCCCTCATTTTAATCCCTGCAGAGCTGGCTCACACAGTGGGGTCAAACAGGGAGCAGCCAGCACCCCAGAACCCCACAGTGATACTCACATAGAGTCCCTGGGGGCCCTGGGGTCCTGGAAGTCCTTTGTCACCTGGGTAGCCCTGAAATGCAAAGGGAGAAGCCCTGGCTGTGCCCAGGGTGATGCTCCAGGGCAGGGAGAACAGCCCATGGGGGCTGTGGGTGATGCCCCTGTTGGGCTGGGAGGCTCTGGGGGGCTGAGCCCTCAGTTATCCTGGTTTATTCTTTTCTAACCCGTGACTCAGGCAGGTGGGAGCACCCCCAAACTGCCAGGGGTGCAAGGCAGCCTGACAAAGCCACCTACCTTGTGTCCCCAGGGACCCCGTGGGGGCTGCTGGCCCATCTTGCCTCGCTTGCCCTGCAGACCACAGGTGAAAAACTCACAGGTAGTTCCAGACTGATCCAGCCACCCCTTGTCCCTCCAGGATCCCCTCTCCAGGGATTCTGAGCCCCCAGAAAACTGGGACCACCCTGCAGAGCCCTGCAGGGGCTCCAAGGAGCAGCTCCCTGCCACCCTGCTGGGGACAGCAGTGCCATTTACCCGTCTGCCAGCTTCTCCTGGGACACCTTGGTCCCCTTCCTGCCCTGCATCACCCTGGGGGAAGAGGAGAGGAGGGATGAGGGTCTCCACCAGCTCAGCCACATCCCAGGACTGGTCAGGAGGAGATGGGGACAGAGCCCAGCAGGCACTGGGGGATTCTGGAGATGGGCACCAAGAGCTGGGGAGGCCCCTGTGCCCCTCTAGCCAGGCTGGAGGCAGGATCTGCCAGCCCCTAACCCCAAAACCAGCCCAGGAGCATCCTGTGCTTGCCAGGTGGGGAAAAACAGATCCTTGTGGGCAATTCCCACTGTTTGCTCTCCATGGTCCCCCCAGCTCAGGCCTGCCCACCCTATGCCCACTGGGCAGACCCCTCAGGTGCCATCCCCAGGGCAGGAATTTGGGGTACCTTATCTCCTTTGCAGCCCTTCCGTCCTTTAGGGCCAGCTTGTCCAGGAGCCCCCTAAAATCCCAAAGGAGAAGGAAACCCCTCTGTGAGGATGCTGTGCCAGGGATGCCCCTCCTGGCTTCCCCCCCTGCCTTGCCCCAGGGTGCTCAGGAGGATGCTCTAAGCTGGAATCTTCCCTTTGGGATTTTCCCTCTGTCTGGAGCAGGGAGGGTTCAGCAGGAGCAGGAGATGGTGCCTGATTGGACTTCTGCACATCCAGGACATGCCAGCATCCCCCAGCCTCTGTCAGGGAGAACCACCACTCCCACAATTTGTCCATTTCATTGGCTCCATCCCACTCCTCACCATTTGTCCTGGTTTTCCTGGCTCTCCTGGCTCTCCTTTTGCACCCACCAGGCCCTAAGAAGAAAAACAGAATTCAAAGCAAATCCAAACCTTTGGGTTATTCAGATATTTGGCTTATTCAGATATTTGGGTTATTCTGTGAGAGACACAGATGTGGGAGGTTGGAAAAGCTGGGGCAGGGAATGGGGCAGAGAGGAGCCCGCTCACCTCAGTGCCACTCAGCCCAGTGGCTCCAGCTTCACCCGGTGGCCCCAGAGTCCCCTGAGTTCATTTGGGGACAAAACATGAGGCTGGCAGCAGGGGAAGGCACAGCTGGGGCTGCTGTCCCCAGGGAGAGCTGTGCCAGGGATGTCCCCATGGAGCAGAGGCGTTACCTGCCGGCCTGGCTGGCCCTTGGTGCCCACCACTCCTCTGGCTCCCTCGTGCCCAGCGTAGCCCCGGAGCCCAGGGGCACCTGCCAGGCCCCGAGCCCCCTGTGAGCCCTGCAGGGCACAGAGAGGGGACACTGCTCACCCCTGTCCTCAGCAGGGCCTGAGCAGCTGCCCCTTGAGGGACTTCAGCTGCACTGAGCTTTGCAAATCCCCCTGGAGTTTATTCCATAGCAAAGTCCCCCATATCACAGACACATTTATGAAAAATCCTTTCATTAGGATTTTTTCTCCTGAGAAGCTGAGAGACCTCAGGAACAAAATGTAAACAATGGTTATCTGCTGCTGTGGAATGCAACAGGTGCATCTGGGATTGGTCCATGTTGGTTGTTTCTAATTAATGGCCAATCACAGTCAGCTGGCTTGGACTCTCTGAGAGTCACGAGATTTTATCATTCCATTCTATTCCTTACAAGCCTTCTGATGAAATCCTTTCTTCTATTCTTTTAGTATAGTTTTAATATAATATATGTATCATAAAATAATAAATCAGCCTTCTGAAACATGGAGTCAGATCCTCATCTCTTCCCTCATCCTGGCACCCCTGTGAACACGGTCACACCCCTGCAGTTTATTCCACAGAAAATCCCCCTGGAGTTTTTTCACAGCAAACCCCCCTGGAATTTATTCCACAGCAAATATGCCCAGAGTATTCCACAGCAAATCCCCCTGGGGTTTATTCCACAGCAAATCTGCCCAGGGTTTATTCCACAGCAAATCTTCCCCGAGTTTATTCCACAGCAGATCTCCCTGCAGTTTATTCCACAGCAAATCCACCCAGAGTTCATTCCAGAGCCTGACCTCTCTCAGCAAATGACCCAAGCTAAAGGCTTGGAGCAACCTGTGGAAGGTGGCCCTGCCCATGGCAGGGGATGGAATCCAAAGAGCTTTGAGGTTCCTTCCAACCCAATTCTGGGATTCCATCAGGGCATGTCTTGCCTGGGCAGAGTGGCACTGCAAGGTGGGAAAACTGGGATGCTGGTGGGATTGATCCTGTAGCTGAGCTCGGGGCATCCATAACACATCTGGGGCTCTCTGCATGCCCAGAATGCCCGTCCTGGAGCACTGGGCAGCTCCTGGAGCCACAGGGACGCCTGTGGATCTGCTCCAAGGAGGGGAAATGCAGAGCCCTGGAGCTGCCTCAGGCAGATTGCAGCAGCCCAGTGCTACCTGTGTAACAGCCCTGGCACTTTGGCATGGCTTTTAACAGCTCTATTAAAATTCCTTTTTTAACAGCTCTATTAAAATTCCTTTCTGGAGCTTTTGCTGTGGGAAATCCAAGGAAGCAGTGAGTCAGTCCCAGAGCCGGGAGCCATGGCCAGGCTGGCAGAGCTCACTTTGCAGCCACCCCCAGGGTGAGGCACATCCCAAAATGCCACCAAACCTCTTTCCCAAGGGAATTTTTGGGGGCAGAGCTGGTACTCACCACTGGGCCAGGCTTGCCACCATCTCCCTTCACTCCATCATCTCCAGCCTGTCCCTGTGGGGACATGGGGGTTCAGAAAAAGCCCCTCAGCATCGTGTCCTTCACCTCTGAGGGGACTTTGAGCATCCTGTCCCACATCCCACGCTCAGCTGGCCAAGCCAGCCCTGGGAACCACGTGGGAGTGAACAGGATTCAGCAGCAGGAACAGGTTTTCCATGAAGCACCACTGAGTGCTGGAAAGGGTCTGATTTTGGGGGTTTAGGTGCTGGGAGTTTGGAGTTTTAGGGCTTTGGGAGTCAGTGCTGAATATGAGATGTTAAACCCCCTCCTCATTTCTGAGCCCCCTGACCTGGCCAGTGAAGGGGCAATAAATCCTTTGGGTTGTACTGGAAATGGGGAAGAGCTGGGGGAGCCTTTGGTAATTCCCAGCTCTTGAACATTTCAGGCATCAGTACCTCAAATCCTGCAGCCCCAGCAGGTCCATCCACACCTCGTGGCCCTGGATCTCCCTGGGGAAGGAGGGGAAACAGCTCTGTCCATGGAAAACCCTTCCCTGCCTTGCTGGCTCTGGATCCCAAGGGTGTCCCATGACAGGTCCCCCTGTCACCAGCCTGCCCAGGACACCCAGTGCCAGCACATTCCCACTGGGAGAGCTTGGGAAGAGGCCAGAAAAGGGAGTTTCACCCGGAGATGAAGGGTTGGAGCCATCATCTCTCTGTACCTTCTCTCCCTCGGGACCGTCGAGCCCAGGAGGACCTCGGAGTCCTGTCCCCCCCTGTTCAGGGCACAAGCAGAGGAACACGGGTCACCCAGCCCTGCCAGTCACACCAATGTCCCCTGGCAGGCCTGTGACAGAGGCAGGGCCCTCCCAGTGCTCCCAGTCACACCAATGTCTCCTCACCAGGTCTGGGACAGAAATGGGGCCCTGCCAGTGCTCCCAGTGATACAAATGTCCCCTCCCAGTGCTCCCAATCACACCAATGTTCCCTGCCAGGTCATGAGGCCCTCCCAATGCTCCCAGTCACACAAATGTCCCCTCACCAGGTCAGTGACAGAAATGGGGTCCTGCCAGTGCTCCCAGTCACACAAATGTCCCCTCACCAGACCCATAACACACACATGCCCTGCCCAATGCTTCCAGTCACACAAATGTCCCCTCACCAGGTCTGGGACAGAAATGGGGCCCGGCCCAGTGCTCCCAGTCACACAATTGTCCCCTCCCAGTGCTCCCAATCATACCAATGTCCCCTGGCAGGTCTGTGACAGAGATGGGCCTTGCCCAGTGCTCCCAGTCACACAAATGTCCATTCCCAGTGCCCCCAGTCACACAAATGTCCCTTCACCAGGTCTGGGACAGAAATGGGATCCTGCCAGTGCTCCCAGTCACACCAATGTCCCCTGGCAGGTCTGGGACAGAGGCAGGGCCCTGCCCAGTGCTCCCAGTAACACCAATGTCCCCTGGCAGGTCTGGGACAGAGGCAGGGCCCTGCCCAGTGCTCCCAGTAACACCAATGTCCCCTGGCAGGTCTGGGACAGAGGCAGGGCCCTGCCCAGTGCTCCCAGTAACACCAATGTCCCCTGGCAGGTCTGGGACAGAGGCAGGGCCCTGCCCAGTGCTCCCAGTCACACCAATGTCCCCTGGCAGGTCTGGGACAGAGGCAGGGCCCTGCCCAGTGCTCCCAGTCACACCAATGTCCCCTGGCAGGCCTGTGACAGAAATGGGCCCTGCCAATGCTTCCAGTCACACAAATGTCCCCTCACCAGGTCTGGGAGACAGAGGCAGGGCCCTGCCAGTGCTCCCGGTCACACAAATGTCCCCTCACCAGATCAATGACAGAGATGGGCTCTGTCCTGTGCTCCCAGTCACAGACATGTCCCCTCACCAGGTCTGGGACAGAGGCAGGGCCCTGCCCAGTTCTCCCAGTCACACCAATGTCCCATCCCAGTGCTCCCAGTCACACCAATGTCCCCTCACCGGGTCTGGGACAGGTTGGAAAGGGACAGGGGACATGATCTGACTTACAAACCATCCTCTGGCTCCAGCAGGTCCTGCAGCTCCAGTGACCCCGCCCTGGCCCTGGCACACAGAGGCAGACATGTTCCCAGCCTGGCAGGGCTGGGGTTTGCCTGGAGCCAGCATTGCCCCAGAGCACCCCACAAACCCAAACCACCCTTTTGTGCCAGCAATACCCAGTTATGGTGTCATGCCTCTGAGACGTGAAACTCCCTAATTATGGAGATTTGACAGTTCCTAGGGTTTTCTGCAGCTCCCAGAGCCCAAGGTTTCCCACCAGGGCTGAGTGCCCTCCTTGGCAGCCCCAGGCACCCTCCCTCACTGGAGGGTGAGGGAGCCCAGCCCCAGCTGTACTTGCCACAAAACCTTCTCGGCCCTTCTCTCCCTTCTGTCCTTTGCCTCCAGTTTCACCCGTGGCAGCTCCTGGACCAGGAATCCCAGGAGGGCCCCTGGGACCAGCATTGCCCTGCTCAGGGATGGAGAAATTGTCACCACAAAGAGGGAAAAGGAACAGCAATAAATGAGCTTCTGCATGGAGGTGAGCTGTGTCACCCTCTGGCCAAGTCCCACACAGGGCAGGTCACCCTGGGCTGCTCCTCAGCCATGGGGACACCCCTGTCCTGCTGTCCCCACCATGGAACAGCAGAGCTTTGTCACAGACAGCTTTTATGAAAAATCCTTTCCTTAGGATTTTTCCTCCTGAGAAGCTGAAAGGCCTCAGCAACAAAATGTAAACAATGGTTATCTGCTGCTGTGGAATGCAACAGGTGGATCTGTGATTGGCCCACGTGGTTGTTTCTAATTAATGGCCAATCACAGTCAGCTGTCTTGGACTCTCTGTCCAAACCACCAACATTTGTTATTCATTCTTTCTTTTTCTATTCTTAGCTAGCCTTCTGATGAAATCCTTTCTTCAATTCTTTTAGTATAGTTTTAATGTAATATATTTAATAAAATAATAACTTCTGAATATAATAATAACATAAAATAAAACTTCTGAAACATGGAGTCAGATCCTCATCTCTTCCCTCATCCTCAGACCCCTGTGAACACGATCACAGAGGTTGAGCAGGCCAAGGGTGTTCTCGAGGTGCTGCAAAGAGGGACAGGGTTAGAGACACCCCTCACCTTCCGTCCCCGCAGTCCTGGCTCGCCCGGGTCCCCAGTGTCACCAATGTCACCCTGCCCGGCAAGAAATGCCCACATCAGACACAGCAGCTGCTCCCCAGCCCCATTCCAGGGCAGGTTAAAATCTGGGCTTTGATTTCCATGGGCTTTTCCACCCTCCTCTGGCCAGGATTTTGATGCAGGGTAAGGCACAGCCTCACCTCCTGCGCTGGGAGATCACCCTGGTACCCCAAAAGCGAGAGGGGACAAAATGCTGAGCACACCTTGCCCAGCGTGGGGACCACAAATCATCAACCCCCAGGGAGCATCCAGGCTCTGTGGGGCAAAGCCATGGCAGGGGCAGGGTCCAAAAGGCAGCACCATTCCCATTCCCTGTGGGCACAGCCCCACACGTACCTCCTTGCCTTGCTTCCCAGGCCGTCCTGGTGACCCCTCTGTCCCCTCATCCCCCGGCTCCCCAGGGCTCCCTCTGATGCCTGGAGCTCCACGGGTTCCTGCCTCTCCCTGGACAGGATGAAGATGACCAGGATGATTCCTGGATGCCTTTTCCAGCTGAGCCTGGCTCTGCCCACCATCATTTCCCATACTGGCACATACATTTCCCATATCACAGATATATTTTCTGAAAAATCCTTTTGCCAGGATCTTGTCTCCTGAGAAGCTGGGAAGCTTCAGCTTCTCCATGTTTTGCTGCTTTGGAATGTAATTTGGAGAATTGTTTACCCAGCATGTGAATATTTTTACTTGATGACCAATGACAACCACCTGTGTCGAGGCTGTGAGCAGTCACAAGATTTTATTATGATTCCATTCCCTTCCTTGCTAGACTTCTGATGTCTCCTTTCTCTTTCTTTAGTATAGTTTTAGTATAGCATATATAATATAATATATAATAAAATATATAATATATAATATATAATGTATAATATGTAATATAAAAATATAATAGATGAGATATAAAATATGATTAATATAATATAATATAATATAACATAACATAACTAATATATCAGCCTTCTGAAACATGGAGTCAAGATTCTCATCTCTTCCCTCATCCTGGGACCCACAAACACCACCACACTGGGAAAATCCCAGTTTTTTTATGGGACCTCCCTGCCATGCCCAGCAACGTCAATCCCCAGGCATGAGGGATGCTGGGGAGGGGTTTCAACCACCTGCCATGGATTCAGGTGCCTGTGTGACCCTGCAGGAGTGGGGTGAGCCCAGCAGCACCCCCAGCACCCACCTGCTCACCCTTGGGCCCCAGCTGACCCTCTGCTCCCGGTGGTCCTGGTGGTCCCTGTGGAGGAGAGAACAGCCCAGCCCTAGCACAGCTCACAGCTTTACCCTTCTGGCTTGTTTGAGGATCAGCAGCCTGCTCCCATCCTTGGAGCAGGGAGCTGGGGAGGGGGAGGCTGGAGCAGCCCCACTGGGGTGGCACACGGGTCCCAGCTGCTGTACCTGCTCCCCATCCAGCCCACGGACTCCAGCTGCCCCGGGAGCTCCCACCTCGCCCTGCAGAGGACACAAAGGCAGGACAGGACAAGCAGCCGTGGTGGTTCTCTGTTTTTGCAGCTCCCCAAGATGCAAATCCCCATCCCACAGTGATGGGGCCAAGCTGGGAGCAGTGCTGACCCCCCCAGCCTGGGGAGGTCAGTGGGTGAGCCCCAGGCTCTGGGCAGCTCCCAGGGAAACCAAATCCTCTCCTCTGTGCTCACCTTGTCTCCTCTCATCCCTGCAGGTCCTTCACGTCCATTTGGACCTTCCTGGCCCTGAGAACAAACAGCCCACATCAGCAGAGGGGCTTGGCCTGAGCTCAGGAGGAGGGTCTGGGATGTCCTGACACACCACACATCACCACGGGAAGGGAATCCATGCCCCAGCTCCTCAAGCCTCCTGCAACATTTCCCTTTTCCCTCCCTTCCTGCAGGTGCTTCAGGGAGCTCCCCAAAGGTGCAGCTGCAGGAAAACCCCCAATCCCTGTCCTGTGAGAGGCTCAGGGAGGGCTCCCAGCAGCACTCACCGGGTAGCCAGGTGGGCCAGCAGCCCCAGCTGCTCCAGGAGTGCCCCTTTCTCCACCTGCACCAGCCTTCCCGGGCATGCCATCCAGCCCTCTTGTGCCAGGAACACCCTGCAAGGCCAGAAAGCCCCTTAGGCCCCCCAAAACACAGCTCTGGGAGGGCTAAGCCAGGGAAAGCCCCGTGGCTGATGCCCTTGGGTCACCTCAGGGTCCAAAGGTGCCACCTGCGCCATCCCTGCAGGTGTAGGACCCTGCTGTCCCCACATCCTGTTTGTCACCACCCACACACACACAGGGTTTGGGGTGTTCCCTGCCCCACAACCACCCCAGGGATGAAAATGCCCTGAAGTGGGCACCAATGTCTGTTGCGTTTTATTTTTGCCTCTAGGGTCAGGGTTAAATGTGTGAGACAGTATTTCTTGTTTGGACTCAGATGTTTATTAGTTCTTATCTATATTATAGTCTCACAAACTGTGAGTTCTATAGCACTTCACTCTAACAAATTAAAAATGGAACTGTATTTCTCTTTCTATGAGGTTTTTTAAGGATAAACTCTCTAATTAAGAAATGACACTTCAATTATTTTTACTTTTAACCTAATAACAAACCACTTGTGGCCTGCAATGTGGATTTTTTTATCTAATTACACAATAGTACTTAAACTATGAAGAATAAGGTGAAGAAGAAGGCCCAGTCTTTGCCCTAAAACCCCCATATTGCTATATATTTATTACTATATCCTAAAACTTTAATAAGTTTTCCACCCTGTGGTATCACACACTTCTATTCAAACTCCACACCCACAATCCCAGTTCTGTCATTCCATTTTGGAAGCCTCCCCATGTCCTCAGGTCAATGCAGTGTTCTCTTGGGGTCAGTGTCTGTCAGCAGAGAAAGGCTGAAATTCTCAGTAACCAGGGCTCCAACAGATTCCCAACCCAGCCCAGCAAGGTTCACTCTGCACTTACAGGCAGCCCTGGGAGCCCTCGAGGACCTGGGTCACCTGTTCTGCCCTGGGAAAAGAAGGATGATCAGCACTGTGTCCATGGAACTGGGACCAAGGGAAGGCTTTGCTCAGAGAAATCTTGTTTTGGGACTGTGGCATTCACATTCTCTGAAAAAAATCCCTTTACCCAGGATTCTTCTCCTGGCAAGCTGAGAGGCCTCAGAGAAAAGGAAAACAATTCTTATCTCATTTGCTTCTCCTGTGTTGTGCTCATGTGGAATGTGTTTGGAGATTGTTCACCCACAGGTGATTGTTCCATTGCATTCTGCTGGGAGTTGTTTTCACTCTTTGGCCAATCAGGGCCAAGCTGTGTCAGGACTCCAGAATCACAAGTTTTCATTATTATCTTTTTAGCATTCTGTAAGTATCCTTTCTGTGTTCTTTGTTATAGTTAGTGTAGTATTATAGTATACTAATATATTTATATTAGTACACTATAACACTTATATTTATATATCTTTTATATATTATAGTATTATAAAGTAATAAATTAGCCTTGTGAGAACATGGAGTCACATTCATCATTCCTCCCTGCACTGGAGGTCCCTGCAAATACAATTGGGACCCTCTCAGCAGTGTCTGTGCTGCATCAGGACAGAGCCCAGCCAGCAGGGAGTGGGACAGGGTCCTGCCTGCCCCCAGCAAGGGCTGTGGGATGGATCCATGCTGCAGCTCACACACCCATGCAGAAGGATTGGAGCAGCAGGGAGCAAGGAGAGCCCTACCTGGGAGCCTGGAGCACCACGAGGACCAGGAGGACCTGGCAGGGCCTGGGGGACAAAAGCACCATGGGTGACACAGCCCTGGCTGAGCTCCCTGCCAGTTTAACTGCAAGACTGGCACAAGTTCCCTATTGTAGCAGCTGAAAAAGCTGCTAATAAAGTCCAGGGTAAGGAAGCAAAAAGGGGCTTTGTATTGTATCCACAGATGTTTAATTCAGCTGCACAGTGAGATGGTCAGGGTCCAAAGCCAGCACTCAGGGGGAGCCCAGGGGTTTGTGTCCCCAGAGGCAGGGGCTGATCAGTGGCATGGGGGCAGTACAAGTATGGGGGCCAATGGGGGAATGAGGAGGGAGTGGCTGAGGGAAATAGGAACAAGGGGCAGGAGCCAATGGGACTGAACAGCTTTTGAGGGAAGCTTTTTATGTCTCCCTAACCCAGGGAATGTCTCTCAGGGTCTGCACACCCTGAGATGGTCAGGGTCCAAAGCCAGCACTCAGGGGGGAGCCCAAGGTTTTGTGTACCCAGAGGAAGGGGCTGATCAGTGACAGGGGGGCAGTAAAAGGATGGGGGCCAGTGGGGAAATGGGGACGGAGAGGCTGAGGGAAATAGGAACAAAGGGAAGGAGCCAATGGGGTCAAACAGCTTTTGAGGGAAACTTTTTATGTCTCCCTAAGCCAGGGAATGCCTCTCAGGGTCTCCACACCCTATGGCAAAGCTTTCCCATTTTTCCCATTCCCAGCCCAGCCCAGAGAACTTGCCTGGTGCTTTCCAGGGGCTGGAGCTGCCAGAACAGCAGCAAACAGGGCTTACCTTGGGACCAGCTTTTCCTGGAAATCCTGGTGGACCTTGAGCTCCTCTTTCTCCCTGTTAGGAGGCAAGAAAGATTTCCTTTCCTCTGTATGCTTTAATGCAAAATTTTTTTTTTTTAAATTTAAAAAGCTCAACAAAACAAACAAAAAGCAGCTTTTAAAACAATCCAGAGGTGTTTGGGCAGAGAAGGTGCTGGAGTGCCAATGGTTCACCTGCTGTGGGAGGCAGATCCAGCTGTTCTCCTCCCACCATGGCTGCTGGAGACTGTGGACACCTCCAACCCCATCCACTGGCTTCAAAACTCACCCCAGCAATGCTTCCAATGCTCCCAGGGCTGCAGGGGGTGTCCCATCCCTACCTTGTCTCCCCTGCGTCCCAACCTCCCGCGGTCTCCAGCAGCTCCTGGGTAGCCCTGGGAAGAGCTCGGGGTTAGGGGGCAGCTGGGGCTGCCTGGCATTGCTGTATTTTTGGGAGAAGGGAAAGGCCAGAGCCCTGGGAGGGTGGGGAGTGCCCAGCTGGAGGCTGCTGCAGCCTCCTCCCAGTCCAGCCCCTGCTGTGCCCCCTCCATCACTTACATAGGTGCCCACAGGTCCTTGTGGCCCCTCCAAGCCAGGCTTCCCAGGCAGCCCCTGGCAGGAAAACAAGGGAATCAGCGAACCCCCAGTCCTGAGATGCATTCAAGACCCTTTCCTTCCTCAGTGATCCCACAGGATCCCCTGGGCTGAGTCCATGGATCCCCCCAGAGCAGCCCAGAGCCTCTGGGGGCTGTGCAGCACCATCACTGCCCCAAGCAGCCCCCCAGACCCCAGCTCTCACCTTTGGGCCCAAGCAGCCCGGGTCTCCATCAGGTCCTGGCTTTCCTGGAGAGCCCTTGGGGGTTATTGGGGAGGAGGTGTCAGTTAGAGAGGAGAGGAGCTGAGCCCCCCTAAGCCCCTACTGCTGCCCCTGAGCTCGTGGGGTCACAGGGGGCAAACTCAGCCATTGTGCCTGGTCCTGGTGGCTCCTGCATGCCAGCCCCCATGGCTGGCAGGGCTGTCACCAGGGCAGGTGACAATCCTTGCTCTCAACATCACCACCAAGTCCAGCTGAGTGCAAGCTCTAAAGGAGGAGCTGCTCCAGCTGCAGGAGCTGTTCCAGGTCTCCATCCCAGGTCACTGAGCTGGGAGGGACTGAAGGGATCCCCCAGCCCAGCCTCCCCAGCAACCCCACCCTGTCCATCCCTGGCAGCGCTGCCCAAAGGCTCCTGGAGCTCTGGCAGCCTCGGGGCCGTGCCCATTCCCTGGGCAGCCTGGGCAGTGCCAGCCCCCTCCCCTGAACCTGTGCCACCCTCTGCCACTGGGATCTCCTCCCTGCACCCAGAGCCAGCTCCTGCTCAGCCATGGAGGGTTTCCCTGAGCTGCCATTGCCCGTGGACACCCTGCCAGGCTCAGGGAGGCTGCACAGTTCCTGGAGCAGGCTGATTCCTTGGGGGAATGATGCTGCTCTTCCTCAGCCCCAGTTATTTCCACCACTGAGGCTTTTTCATGTCTTTTATCAACCAGGTATGGTCAGGTCCTACAGATGCCCTGATTCCCAAGGAAATTCCCACATTCCCCACCAGCAGCACCAGCCCCGCTGACATCCCACCTAGGAAAACACACACAGTTCATGCAGAGGAACATTTTCTTTTTTCCTTACTATGGATCCAGGAGTTCCAGTGTGCCCACGGCCCCCTGGCAAACCAGGAAATCCCTGGGGGAAAAGAGCAGAGGAGCCATGGAGGGAGGGCAGGAGAGGAGGATGGAGAGACTCAGCCCCAGGTTTGAGCCCCACCCAAAGCACAGGGGAAGGGCCCAGCCTGGTCAAGGCAGCCCTGGGGCTTTTCTTTAAAATCCAGCTCCTGGATTCCTGTGGAATCACCACAGCTGTGTGTGGACAGACAAACACCCACTCGTGCCCCCAGACACTCTGTGTGATGCTGGCAGCACTCAGGGGTGTCTCTGACCCAGTTTTCATCCTCTTTTTTGAGGGAAGTGCCAGATTTTTATTTTTTAATTATAGTTTTTTAAATCTCAGAGCAAAGATAAATATATGATATCCTGCAGAAGGGAAAACCTGCTGCCAGCCCCAGTCCTGCTGCTGGATCTGCTCATGCAAGCAGTGCCAGGGGTGGGAAATGCCCCTGCCCTGTTCCCAATCCTTCCCCCTCAACAGGATTCCCAGAGGAGTACCCCCAGCTGCCCATGGACATGCTTTGGAGGCACATTCCCAAAGGATAAAGCTCAGCAGAGGGGTGGAAGGGCAGAAATCAGCTCTACTCACCAGGGCTCCCCTCCTGCCTGGGCTGCCCATGATCCCTGGGTGGCCCTGCAGGAGAAGAATGAGAATGAGGATGGAGAACAGCAGCTCCCAGTCCCCATCATGGCAAATCCATGGAATCAGGTCTTGTCCCACAGGGATGGAATTTGGGAAATGACCCCAGTGATGATATCAGGTCTTATCCCATATGGCCATGGGATGGGAGGTTGGGAAGTGACCCCACTGATGGCATCAAGGTCTTGTCCCACATGGTCACAGGATGGGAGGCTGGGAAGTGTCCCCACTGATGGAATCAGGTTTTGTCCCATATGGCCACAAGGAAGGGAGGTTGGAAAGTGACCCCACTGACAGTATCAAGGTCTTATCCCATATGGCCATGGGATGGGAGGTTTGGAAGTGACCCCACTGATGGCATCAAGGTCTTGTCCCACATGGTCACAGGATGGGAGGTTGGGAAGTGACCCCACTGATGGCATCAAGGTCTTGTCCCACCCTGTCACAGGGCTGGGAGGTTGGGAAGTGTGGGAAGTGTCCCCATTGATGATATCAGGTCATGTCCCACACTGCCATGGGATGGAAGGTTGGGAATTGACCCCATTGATGGTATCAGGTCTTGTCCCACACTGCCATCGGATTGAAGGTTGGGAATTGACCCCATTGATGGTATCAAGGTCTTGTCCCACAGAGTCTCAGGGAGGGGAGGCTGGGAAGTGACCCCACTGATGGCATCAGGTCTTGTCCCACACACCCACAGGGATGGGAGGTTGGGAATTGACCCCACTGATGATATCAGTTCTTATCCCACACTGCCATGGGATGGGAGGCTGGGAAGTGACCCCACTGATGGAATCAGGTCTTGTCCCACACAGCCACAAGAATGGGAGTCTGGGGGGTGTCCCCATGGGCTCAGCTGCCCCTGCCCAGCCCTGCCAGTGCCCTGTCCCCAGGCAAGTACAGATGCAGGATGGGAACCTGTGTACCAGGCTTTCCTTCTGCGCCCTCCGCTCCCGGCGCGCCCCGCGAGCCCTGCAAGGAGAGTTTGCCTCAGGGTGGCCCCACAAGGGCTCCTGCAGCCCCACAGCCTCCCCTCAGGGTGACAATGGGGGACATCAGCTGTGGATTCCTCAGTGCACAGCTCATCCCACAGTTCCAGCAGCTCCTCCCTGCTCCATCCCACCTTGGGATGGGAAATAACATCCACGTGGGAGGGGAGCTGTTCCCACCAGGAACACCTCAGCTGGGTTTTCCCTCCTCCTGCCACAGCTATTTATTCCTGGCTCCTTCACCAGCCTCAGCCCTGAATAACAGAGCTTCCTTATACAGTTCTTTCCTGGAATTTTCTGTGCTCAGCATTCTGGAGGAAGTCGTGGTGTTGAGCAGGTGGTTTGTCAAAATGCAGCGTGCCACAGCCTGAGCTGCTCATCCCCAACTTTTCCTGCTCAAATTCCTGACCCTCCGGTCTGACCACATCCCAGGATGCTGCTCCCACATCCCAGAGCTCCCCATGGCAGCACAGGGATGTGGGATATCCTCTACTTACAGGCAGTCCAGGCACTCCAACCAGCCCACGCTGCCCCACACGGCCCTGCAAAACACCAGGAATCACCAAACCATCCCTCTGCCAGCAGCAGAGCTGCAGATTTAGAGAAAAATCTTGTGCCTGAAGGATGTGCACAGCCCAAACCAAGCAAGGGATATTTCAATCCAGGCTTGTTTCAATCCCCCACAGCCAAAGCTGCTCCAAGATCCAAATTGCAGCACCCTGTTAGTTACCCGGGCTCCCCGTGGTCCTGGAGTTCCCTTGGGGCCATCAGGTCCTTGACATCCCTAAAATCCACACAAAGGGAAACACAGACATTGCAAATCTACAGGGACAGGGCAGGGGAGGGGGCCAAGAGGCTGGAGCCCCCCCAGGATGGTGCCCTGGGAGCCTGGCAGGGTGGGCACATCCCTGTTTGCCATGCAAGGCAGTGGGCAGCCCCTGGGAAAGCAGCAAATTCTGGCACTGACCTTGGGGCCCTCACTGCTGTTGAGCCCTGCAGGGCCAATCTGACCTTCTTCCCCCTGCCAGGAGAGAGGGGAGGGATCATCCAGGGAAAACACTGCCCCAGGTCCCGGGGGAGTCACCAGCCTGCTGCTGGGGTAGGGAAAAACACTGAGAGTGTGACCAGAGGTGACATAATAATGGCACCAGCTGAGCTCTGGTGGCAATGGGGACTTCCTCCACTCCCCAAGGTTAAAAAAACAGGCAGAAAGAAAAATCTCAGCAGTTTGGTTGAGGATATTTTTGTTTCCTAGTGGACAAGTTAAAGGCAATTCCAAGGAGTGCTGTGCCAAGGCTGCTCCCTGCTCCAGCCCAGCAGCACTGCCTGGAGGGGGGACAAGGCAGGAGAGGATTCCTGCTGCATCCCCAGCTCCTGAGAGGTGGGAGAAGCTGTTGCTCATCCTGGAGAGCCAAAGAGCAGATGCAGGAAGGTATCCCAAAGGCTCTGAGAGTTGCAGGGCAGTCCCTGCAGACTGCAAAGGTGGGTGGGAAAATAATCCTCTTTTTCCTGAGAAGCTGGGAATCACTAGGGATCAGCAGCCAGCCTCAAACACGGGGCTGGAGGTGGCTTCAGTCTCCCAGACAGCTCCCTCAGAGCACACACTGCAGGAAAAAGCATCCCCAAAGCCCTTCAGGCTGCCAGCACAGGCTCCAGGAGCCTGGCAGGAGCCAGAGAGGGGCACAAAATGAGCAATCCACGAACCCTCTGCTCCCAAAAGCTGCAAAGGAGCTGACCGAGAGTGGGATCCTGCAGAGCTTTGGGGAGGGCTGGCAGTGCTGTGCCTGAGGCTGCTGTGGCATCAGTGAACCCAGCAGAGGATTTTGGGGTGCAGAGCTGTGGAGCACCCAGGGCACAGCTCGGTTTGCAGCCCCAAGGCTGGGGCCCAGGGCCGAGCTCCCCAATGCTGTTCAAGGGATCCCTTAGGAGAGATCCCATAAATCAGCACTGCCTGACCCCTCAGGGCTGTCCCCATGCTGTGACACAGGTCACACACATGTGCTCCCCCCCATGGCACTCCATTCCAGCAGTGACACTCACGTCTGGTCCCCGTGGCCCTGCAGCCCCTCGGGGGCCAGGGAAGCCCTGCAAGCCCCCCTGGCCTCGGGCTCCTGGAGGGCCTCTTGCTCCTTGTGCTCCTCGTGGGCCCTTGGAGGAACAAAACACAGAATGTCACAAAGCAGGGACAGCAATTCCCTGATCCACGGGCAGGAATTCCCCAGAGAACCCATAACTGGCATGGGGAGCACCCCAAACCTCCTCCCACAGCATCCCTGGGCCACCAGGATGGGGAAATTCACTGCTGAAACAGCCAAAGGAGGTGGAGCAGGGAAGGATGGATCAGGTGGTGGGATCAGCACAGAATGAGCTGCCTGGCTGTCACAGAGCCCAAAACCCAGCAAGGCCCTGTCATAGACATCTTCCTGAAAAATCCTTTCCTTAGAATCCTTTTCTCCTGAGAAGCTGAGAGGCCTCAGAAACAAAATGTAAGCAATATTTATCTGCTGCTGTGGAATGCAACAGGTGCATCTGGGATTGGTCTCATGTGGTTGTTTCTAAATAATGGTCAATCACAGTCAGCTGTCTCAGGCTGTCTGATCCATCACAAGATCTTATTATCATTCCTTTCCTTTTAAGCCTTCTGATGAAATCTTCTATTCTTTTAGTATAGTTTTACTATAATATGTATATATAATAAAATAATAAATCAGCCTTCTAAAACAGAGTCAAAATTCTCGTCTCTTCTCTCATCCTGAAACCCCTGTGAACACCACTTGGATTGGTTTGGAGTAGAAACAGACTGTCTAACATAGGTAATAGGTATTGGAAAATTATTGTAAATAAAGTACACATAGTTCTTAGTATAAAAAGATAACACCGCCCTGAGGGTGGTCAGTGTGCCATGAACCAACTTTTTCTATTCCTGTCAAGCCTTCTGATGAAATCCTTTCTTCTATTCTTTTAGTAGAGTTTTAGTATATCATTTTCTTTTAATATAATATATATAATAAAATAATAAATCACCCTTCTGAAACATGGAGTCAGATTCTCATCTCTTCCCTTGTTGGGGTTGCCTGCAAATTCAGCAGGGCCCAGGGTCCTCGGGCAGCCACCCACAGCTGGTAAAGCACATCTGAGCTACAGAGGGAGCAGCTCCATGAGCCATGCCCATTCCCTGGGCAGCCTGGGCAGTGCCAGCACCCTCTGGGGGAAGAACCTTGCCCTGAGCTCAGCCTGAGCTGCCCTGGCCCAGCCCCAGCCATGCCCTGGCTCCTGTCCCAGAGTGCAGAGGGGTCTCATTCCAGCACCCAGCCCCTCCATGTCCCCTCCCCAGGGTGACCAGGGACCTCCAGGTGGCATTTGGAGGCACCACAGCCTTGGGAATCAGTACCTTGCCTCCTTTGGCTCCCAAATCTCCCTTGGCTCCACCGGGACCTCGGCAGCCCTGCAAGAGCAGCAGCAGTGGGGGTTACACTGAGAGCTGTGTCTGATCCTGGCTCCAAATAAAGGGAATTTTGCCCTGCCCCTGTCGGGGCTTTTCTCTGGATGGGCCCCTCTGAGCTGGGAGCAGGGACCAGCTGGATCTGCCTCCAGAGCTTTTGGGTTCAATCCCCACCAGACCAAGCCCAGCAGCCATGCCAGTGCCAGCTCCCAGCTGGTGATGGCACCTCTGGCAGCACCAAAACAATGCCAAGTGTTTTATCCTCAGTGCTCACTTAACTCAGGCCAAAGCATTCCCACTTCCCTGAGCTCCCAAAGGCAGGAGACCCCTGAAAATTCCAGCAAAAGGAGCCCAAGCTCAGCTCTGCCTCCCCAGCCAGCTCCAGCTGGCACCTACTCAAACACCAAATCCAGGCACACATAAAGAACATGGAGCTGCAGCTTTGGGCTGCTCTGCCACAGCTCTCCTGCCTCCAAAGCAGGATCCCATGGATGCCAGCACTCACCTGCTCTCCTCGGGTGCCTTTTGCACCTGGCAGGCCAAGAAAACCCTTCAGAGAGAGAGAGAGAGAGAGAGAGAAAGTTGAAAAAGAAAAACACAAAGAGAATTACTGCACGTGCTGCTGGAGGTGACAACCCACCCAGAGTACAGGGATGGCATGGGCTGGGAAATGGGGGAACTACTTTGGCTCTACAGGGATGCTGGGATGCCTCAGTGGGATTTGTTCCCAAAAAGGGACCAGAAGAGTCACAAACCCTCCCAAGGCTGCCCCTAAGATGAGGGTGAGGTCTTTGTTCAATCCAAAATGCACCCTCACATTCCACCCCTCATCCCTCATCCCATTCAGGCCCCAGTTCTCAGCTCTGTGGGTTGGGGTCCCAGGACACAGACAGGGACACCTGAGCCAGGCAGGAGGAAGGTCAGGCTGTCCCAAGCCTCTGGAGCACCCAAACCCCTTGGGAAAAGGGTGTCCCAGGGAAAGGATCAGCAGGGCTGGGGGGTCTCTGCAGATAAATCCACAGGGAAAGAATAAAAATGGAGGTGCCTGCGAGCAGGAGGGGCAGAGGAGCTTTGGGGATGAGGACAGGGGCATCTCCAGCAGCCCTGTGGGAGCTGGGGAACCAGGGCAATCCCTGCAGGATTGTGTGGGGCTGCAGGGGGAGGATGAGTGTGGCCCAGCTCTCCTCACAGAGAGCAGCAGGCACAACTTCCCAGGGATTTTTCCTGGGAAGGCAGTGAGAACATCAGAGAAAAGAAGAGAAAACAATTCTTGTCTCTATTTGCTGCTCCTGTTTTTGCACATGTGGAATGTGTTATGGAGATTGTTTACTGAAAGTGATGTCGTTAATTGGACTCAGGTGAAAGTTGGTTTGAGTGATTAACCAATTACTCAGAACTGTGTCCTGGCTGTCTCAGACTGCCACAGATTTTCTGTAGTATAGTTTTAATACAGTATTAATGTAATATAATATAATACAGTATTAATGTAATATAATATAATATAGTGTTAATGTAATATAATATAATACAATACAGTGTTAATGTAATAAAATATAATATAGTATTAATGTAATATAGTAATAATATAATATAATATAATATAATATAATATAATATAATATAATATAATATAATATAATATAATATAATATAATATAATATAATATAATATAATATAATATAATATAATATAATATAATATAATATAATTCAATATAGCAATTGTTCAGCGTTCTGAATCATGGAGTCAGAGCACATTATTCCCTGGCTGGGGGATCTCCTGTTTCTGCTATAGATGAGACCACCTCACATCCAGGCACCCCCTTGCCATGCACTTACCCCAGGGCCCTGCTGTCCCAGCTGTCCCCTCACCCCAGGGGCACCAGCTGTACCCTGCAAGAGGAATCCTGGAATCACAGACTGTCCTGAGCTGGAGGGACCCCCCAGGATCCCCCAGCCCAGCCCCTGTCCCTGCCCAGACCCCCCAGCAGCCCCACCCTGTCCATCCCTGGCAGCGCTGCCCAAAGGCTCCTGGAGCTCTGGCAGCCTCGGGGCAGTGCCCATTCCCTGGGCAGCCTGGGCAGTGCCAGCACCCTCTGGGGGAAGAACCTTGCCCTGAGCTCCAGCCTGAGCTGCCCTGGCCCAGCCCCAGCCGTGCCCTGGCTCCTGTCCCTGGCCCAGAGTGAAGAGAGCTCTCATCAGAGCACCCAGCCCCTCCATGTCCCCTTCCCAGGGTGACCAGGTGGCATTTGGGAGCTCAGCTGGAAGTGCTGCCCTCTCTGCCCTCCAAAAACAGGGTCAGGGACCCCCTCAACCCCACATGTCAGGTCCTTCCAGGGAAATCTCTCCAACCTGGGCTTCATCCCCACCAAGATCCCCAAAAATGCTCTTACTGTGTCTCCTTTGGGACCAGAGGGTCCCTCCAGGCCTGCTGGACCCTGGGAAAAGCAAAGGCAGGAGAAGGGGGATGTGGCTCCCTGTCCTGCTCTGTGGATGAGACCCCAGCCCACAGGAACCCACCCAGGAGCTGCCTCACAGCTCAGGGACAATGTCCTCACCCAGGGGACACAGCCCTTCCCACCCACCCACTCCTGAGGGCCACACGGACCCCCAAGGTCAAGGATTTCCCATCCACTTCCCAAATACATGGGGGACAAACCCCAGCAGCTCCTGGAACAGAACTGGGGGATGCACCCAGCCAGGACAGCCCCACTCACCTGAGAGCCCCGGGGGCCAGGGGGGCCACGCCTGCCCTGCAAGCCCTGGGGTCCCTGCACAGGGGGGACAGGGAGCTGCCATTAGCATCAACCCCTCTCCTGGGAATCCCCAGCCTCTGAGGAGCCCCAGAGTGCCCAGCTTAGGGCACACAAAGGGCTACAGAAAGGATTCCAACCCCTGAGCCAGCCCCTGCAGCTTTTGGGGTGGCTTGGGATCACATCCCAGCTGGAGGAGACCACTCGAGGCTGGGTGAGCCTGGGACAGCCTCCCATCCTGGGACACCCACCCCGGGACACACCATCCCAGGACACCCCATATCAGGACACCCCATCCTGGGGCACCCACCCTGGCATACCCATCCTGAGACACCCCATCCCAGGATACCCATCCTGGGACACCCATCCTGAGACACCCACCCTGGGACACCCCATCCCCGGACACCCCATCTTGGGACACCCACCCTATCCCACCCCTGGACACCCCATACCTGACACTCCCTCCTGGGACACCCCATGCCAGAACACCCATCCCAGGACACCCCATCATGGCACACCCTGTTCTGGGACACCCCATCCCAGGATACCCACCCTGGGACACACCATCCCAGGACACTCCATCCCATCCTATCCTGGAACACCCATCTTGGGGAGCCCCCACCCTAGGACACCCCCACCCTGGGAACCATCCTGGGACATCCCATGCCGGGACACCCCACCCTGGGACACTCCACTCCATTCCATCTCAGGACACCCGGAGACACCCATCCCAGGACACCCACCATGGGACATCCCATCCCATCCCATCCCATCCCATCCCATCCCATCCCATCCCATCCCATCCCATCCCATGGATCCCATCCCATCCCATCCCATGGATCCCATCCCATGGATCCCATCCCATCCCATCCCATGGATCCCATCCCATGGATCCCATCCCATGGATCCCATCCCATCCTATCCCATGGATCCCATCCCATCCTATCCTATGGATCCCATCCCCTCCCATCCCATCCCATGGATCCCATCCCATCCCATCCCATCCTATCCCATGGATCCCATCCCCTCCCATCCCATCCCATGGATCCCATGGATCCCATCCCCAGACCCTCACCCCAGGGATCCCCTACCTTGGGGCCGCGGGGCCCGGCCATCCCAGGAGGGCCCAATTCCCCCTGTGGAGAGAGCAGGGCAGGGCAGGTGTGGGGTGACAGCAGCGACCCCAAAACCCCAAATAACAAAGGGTGGGCACTGGGGCACACCCACCTGAGAGCCATTGACGCCTCTGCACCCCACAGGTCCCGGCTGGCCGGGCTCTCCCTGCAAGGCAAGACCTGCTCAGCCCCTCAGGGGTGGTGGGACAGGGGCTCCTGAGCATCCCAGGGATGCTGGGGGCGTTACTGGTGAGCTTTAACACCATGGATGGGTGGGACAGGAGTTCCTGAGCATCCCAGGAATGCTGGGGGGTTACTGGTGAGCTTTAACACCATGGATGGGTGGGACAGGGATTCCTGAGCATCCCAGGGATGCTGGAGGCATTACTGGTGAGCTTTAACACCATGGATGGGTGGGACAGGGATTCCTGAGCATCCCAGGGATGCTGGGGGGGGGGGGGGTGTTACTTGTGAGTTTTAACACCCTGGGTCCTTTTGGAATCCTCCCCCCCATTGCTAGCATGGATGGTTTTAACCAAATGCAGCAATTTTAGGTGTAAATAGAACAAGGGATGAACACAGTGGCACTCTGGGCAGCAGCAGCTCCACTGCCTGAGCTTCCATCTGTATCAAACCCTGAGACTCACCATGGGACCAGCAGGGCCCGGGGCACCCACTGAGCCACCTTCTCCCTGCAGCAGGAGAGAAAAAAATGCCATTTTTTGCTTTGATTCTCTCCTTCAGCCCAAACCCCTTTTTTTTTTTTCACATCATTTTCACATTCCTTCACATCAGCTGCTTGATGCCCCCTTGGACATTTGCTGACCAACCCCAGCTCCCTTTCCTGCTGGAGAATCCATCCATTCACCACCAAACCACTTCAGTTTTCCTTTCAAATCCTTTTCCAGCCCTTTTCTGGACAGGATATCCCTGAATTATGTGGCAGCCCTGAGCTGTCCATCTGCTGAGAGAGCCTGGAAAAACCAGGTGCTGCCAGCCTGGGATTCATCCCAGCTGGAGGTGGCCACTTAAAATAAACCCCAGAGCTCTGGAAAAGCTCATTTCTCTTCATTTCTCCTCATTCCCAGCAAGAACAGGGATGGGAAATGCTGGAGGAAATGTCCCAACGTGCCTGGGATGCAAATCCCTGCTCAGACCCCTCTTCCCAGGGGAATCCCTGGCCCTTTTGGGTGGCACAGAGAGGGGAACAGCACTCACCTCTGGCCCTGCAGGGCCCTGCAAGCCCATGGCACCCTTCAGCCCCGTCAGCCCCTGGGAGAGAAGCCAGCAGCGAGGTATCAGCACCCTGAGGTGACACTGCCTTTGTCCCCTCCCTCCCACAAAGGCTTTGTGAAAGGCAGGAGAGCGTGGGCTGGAGCTTGGGGACATCACAGAGAGGGACAGGGTCAGCAAAAGGGGATGGAGGGAAGGGTGTGGACACCTCCAGTTCCCCAGGTGACTCACCTGGAGCCCTGCAGGACCTGGCAGCCCGTTCTCTCCCTTCACCCCCTGGAAAAGCCAAGAGCAGCCTGAGTGATGGAGGGGAGCAGGACCTGGGGCAGGGAAGGAGAGAGCCCTGCCCACCCTGGCAGGGCTGTGAGGGGCAGGGACAGCCACCCTCACCTTCACTCCCTTCTCTCCTTTGTCCCCAGCTGGTCCAGGGTCTCCCAAGAAACCCTGAAATGGAACAGGGATGAAATGGGAACAAGGGTGAGCCTCACCTGGAGCCACAGCACGAGGCTGCTGTGCCTCAAAGGACACAGTCAGGGTGGGACAGGAGGATGGGGACCCTCAAGGTTGTGCTGCATGGGGCAAAGCCTGGCTGCTGGTGCCCAGCATGGTGTCACCTCCCTGCAGCTCCTGTGTCACTCACAGCAGTGGCACAGGGCTGGCACAGGCAGGAGGGCACAAAGTGTGGCCCAGAACAGGGGTCTGATTACCCACGTGGGACTGCTGCTGCAAAAAGAAGAAATTGGGTCTCAAATCCACCAGGATGATCAGACCTTGGAGGAGCCCAGGAATCTCCTGGGCAGCTCCAAAAATGCTGGCCTGAAGAGGACCAAGTGATGGGAAAATTAAAAAAGTTAAAGGATGACAAACCACCAGCATTCTCTGGTTTATGGACATTTTCCATCCTGGCTGCCAAAGCCCTGGAAGAGCCTGGGGAGGAGCTGCAGGAGCAGTGCTGGTCCCAGTGGAACCAGTATGGAAGGAGCTGGGTTTGGCACTGCTGGGGCTGGGGCTGGCAGCTCATGGTGCCCATGGCTGTGCCAGCCAGAGCCAACTCACCTCTTCTCCCTTGTCCCCTGCCAGCCCTCGGTCACCCTGGAAGCCCTGGAGGCCCTGGGGAGAGGGAGGAAGGAGCAGGGCAGGCACTGAGGGGCTGCCACCCGTGCCCACCCTGCTCCCCACCCTGCTGAGTGTGGCATTCACATTCTCTGGAAAAATCCCTTTGCCCAGGGGTTTTCTCCTGAGAAGCTGAGAAGCCTCAGAGAAAAGGAAAACAATTCTGATCTCATTTGCTTCTCCTGCGTTGTGCTCATGTGGAATGTGTTTGGAGATTTTTACCCACAGGTGATTGTTCCATTGCATTCTGCTGGGAGTTGTTTTCACTCTTTGGCCAATCAGGGCCAAGCTGTGTCAGGGCTCTGGAGAGAGTCAGGAGTTTTCATTATTATCTTTTTAGTATTCAGTATCTTTTCTGTATTCTTTAGTGTAGTGTAGTATTCTTTAATATAATATAGTATAATAAAGTAATAAATTAGCTTTGTGAGAACATGGAGTCAGATTCATCATTCCTTCCAGCCTTCTGTAAGTATCATTTCTGTATTCTTTAGTATAATTTTGTTTAGTATTCTTTAATATAATATAGTATAATAAAATAATAAATTAGCCTTCTGAGAACATGGAATCAGATTCATCATTCCTGCCTTTGTTGGGGCATTCCCTGCAAACAGAACAGGTGAGAGCCCCAAACTTTGCAGCACCCTGCAGTCCCTGGCCTCTAAACCCCCTGAGCAAGCTGCCAAGCTCAGGGGCACTACCTGTGTTCCCCAGGTGTCTGCACAAGGGCAGGGACCAAGGACCCAGATTCCTGGATTGGACACTCTCCAGGCATTCTGGAATTACTCTCATTTCCTGGTCACCCTCACAATTTTGAGCTCTCAGGGGCTCAGAGCACCCTGGGATAGTTGAAGGTGTCTCTGCCCATGGCACAGGGTGAAATGAGATTATTTTTAAGGTCCCTTCCCACCCAAGCCATTCCAGGATTTGCAATTATTTTCCACGAGGAACTCCAGGTGCAGCAGCCCAGCCCTGCTGCTCAGACCCACCACAGCTCTGGATATCCCAGCCTTTAATGCCCATGTGGGATGCCCCACAACCCTTTTATTCCTGGCAAACCTAAACCTCGAGGCACTAATCCAGGCCTTCCTGGTTTGGGGGCTGAGGAGAAATATCCTAAAGGAGGCAAGAGAAGGAAGAGCAGCTTTAGGAACTCCCTGTCTCCTTTGAATCCTTTCTTCCTGAGGTGGGATGGTGGGGTAACTCTAACAAGGGGTTTAGTCTTCAATCTTTGGCTTACAAGACCAATGTTTTTATAAACTATTAGAGTTAATTAGAGTTTGAGTATTTTACTCTCTAGGGAGGCCACAAGGGGGAATAAAACTAGGATGATTGTGAAGCAGAGCCTGGGGTTTGGAGCTCCATCTTCCCCCTGATCCTGAGCCCCCCCTGGCCCTGCCTGCCCATGGCTCACCTGCTCCCCTGGCAGCCCCCAGGGCCCAGGTTTGCCATCCAAGCCAGGGAAGCCATCAGAGCCGGGGTATCCCACACGTCCTGGCAAGCCCTGCAGCCCGGGCTCCCCCTGGGGAGAGAAAGCCAAGCATGGAAAATTAAAATATCCACATTATGAAAACAATAAAGGAAACTCTGAGCTCTGCCTGCCTCTGAAGCTGGGGCAAAGCTCTGTGCATCCAGGGGCAGGTGGATCCTTCCAGGTTCTCCACCAAATCCCTGGGATAGCTGGAGCCAGGGGTTGTACAGCAGGAACCAACACAGAGGGCAGGGAGGAAGAAATGCAGTGAGAGAAGGTGGAGTGAAAGCTCCTGCATCAGCTCCTGGGATCCCATCTGCCTGGCAGGACAGGCAGCAATGCCCATAGGGGACCTTGGGAAGGGCAGAGTGGCAGAATTGACATCCCTCCATCAAAGCCATTCCTGATCCTGTCCCATGTGCAGGGGTCAGAGCAGATCCCCCAAAGGATCCAGCACCAGCTAAAGCTTCAGCTTTATTCCTGAGCCATTCCTGATCCTGTTCCATGTGCAGGGGTCAGAGCAGATCCATCACCAGCTAAAGATTCCTCCTGACTCCTGAGCCATTCCTGGTCCTGTCCCACATGCAGAACTCACAGCAGATCCCTCACATGCTAAAGCTTCACCTTCACCCCTGAGCTCGCTGCAGTCCTGAGTTCAGGCAGGCTGAGGGGCAGTGTGGAGCAAAGCTGCAGTGATGTGGGACAGGGGGACATTGCTCTCCTCTCCTTCTACCCACTGGGCACCTGAACCCCACAGGAGAGATGAACCCCCAAGGAGGGGCACAGGCAGAGCTCACCCATCCCATGCAGAGCTGGGGGGGTCTAGAGGATGACAAAAGGACTTTGGGATGGTGTAGGAGCGTTGGGGGTAGGACGGTGGGGATGGACAGAAATGAGAGATCTCTGCAGCCAGGTCTGGGACTTGGGGTTTATTGCAAAGGGCCTGGGGGCAGGGCCCTGCTGGGAGCTGCCAGGCACAGCTCAGAGCAGGACTGAGAGAAGAGAGGGGGAGAGAGGGTGAGAGAGAGAGAGAGTAAAAATGGCAAGAGAGTAAAAAGGGTAAAAGAGAGTGAAGTTCCCATTCCAATACAATAAATCTTCTTCTCTGTTGAATATTCTAATTCTCACTAACCAATCTAGTACAAGATACAAATCCTATAGCATTTCCATACAGCCTATAAGAATCATTACATTACCATCCTGTGTTACATTTTAAACCCTAAAAACTCCTCTTTGGGCCCCTTCTGCCAAGCTGTAGGGTCTGCTCTGACCCTTGGGCCTGTCTGCAAGCAGAGGGTGTTGTTCCATCCAAAGGGGATCACCTTCAGCTGGCCATGCCATTGTTTTCCAGTTGTTCAGTAACTGAGGGATCTCAAAGCTTGCTTTCATTTCAATCTCACTTATAGTTTCCATATTCTCAAAATCTTTAGCCAGGCAATCATATTTATAAGGCTTTCCTGTTTCATCTTCCCCAACAGGATGGCATCACCTGGAGGTGTGCAGCACCCAGAGGGGCAGTGCTGAGCTGTGGCTGAGCCATGCAGCACAAGAGCAGCAGCAGGGAATGACTTTGGGCAGAGCCACCCCTGCCTGGCACAGCAGGGAGGGCACCAGGACATCGATCCCATCACTCCAGACCAGGCACAGCATTCCCAAACTCTCCCCAAACCCATCACGACCCTCCCTCACCTTGATCTAAGAGGGGCAGGGGTGCTGAGGGTGCCAGGGCAGCCCTGAGGGCACCCTGGGCCTGTGCCAGGTGTCCCCAGAGCCCTCACTCACCGGGTACCCCCGCTGGCCTTTGTCCCCCGGCTCTCCCGGCGCTCCGCAGGGTCCCTGTGCACAAACACAGACTGGGTCCCCAGGTGTCCCCCAGCCTGCCCGAGCCCTGAGGAGGCTGGCAGGACAGGCAGCAATGCCCAGAGGGGACCTTGGGAAGGGCAGAGTGGCAGAATTCACATCCCTGGCACCCCCACCATGCCCAGGGCAGGTTTGGGGTCAGCAGCAGATCCATTTTCCCACTGCTTTGGTTCCTGATGGGATTTCAGAACAGGGAATTTTGCCCTTTTCCTTTGCCTTATGGCCAGATGAGGGGGAAGCATCACCCAGCAATGCCAGGGCAGTGGGCATGGGCTGGGATCCCCCACACAAATCCCACCCCAGCCCTTCCCTGCCTTGTTTTTGTGCCTCTGGGAGGGATCCACGTGGTCCCTTCCCCAAAAACAAGGGCTGGAAGCTGATGCCCCAGGAAAAGCAGCCAGCCCTGCCCAGCTGGCCAGGACAGCCCTGGGAGTTGGATATCAAACATCCTGGGTTTCAGGGGGAAGCAGACAAGAAATCCATTAGGCTGCTTTGAAACCCAACCCCAAAGCCCCTAATTACAGCCTGAGTGCTTGGGGACACCCACCCTGAAAGTGTCCCCAGGGCAGCCAGGGTGGCAGCAAGGCCACCAAAGGGACAGCAGGGCTTTTGTACTTACAGGTGCTCCTGTTTTCCCAGGGTGGCCTGGGGGGCCAGGAGCTCCAGGTTTTCTCTGGATTGAAAAAAAAATAAAACAAGAAACATTGGTAAAGCCATCAAGTGCTTGGAGCAAGGAGAACTCAGCTGCCAACAAGGAAAAATCCAAACTCAAAGTGAGCAGAGCAGAGCAGCACTCACCGGCCAGCCCGCGTGCAGGAGTTGGTAAAATGATGATTGCTGGAAGAAAAATGAGGGGGAAAAAGCAAAATGTTAAAAAAAAATAACCCCAAATCCCTTTTTGTTTGCTTTAAGGAGGTTCTCCCTGTCTTGGGAAGATGCAGCAATGAACCATTTCTTTAATTAATTTATTTATTTCAGACTTTGTGCATGCAAGGCATGGGAGGAAGGACAAGCTGAGGAAGGAGATAAGGAAATGTAGGAAATAAGGAACTACTTCAGTAGAAAATGAGGCAGAGAGCTCACTTCTCCTAGGTTTGGTGAAATTCAGCTCCTCCATGGGTTCCCTGCAGCCCTGGGACACCAGAAATGTTTGGGATATGGAAAGGTCAGAAACGTGGTGGTGGTGAGCACAGGGACTGCCAGGTTTTAAACTAAAATCAGCTGTTTGATCCTGCAGGTTACTCCAGGTGGGGAAGCTCCTCCACGCTCTGGAAAACCCAGAGGAGCAGATGCCAAGAAGGTTTTCTCCTCTTGCTGCTCCCAAATCCTGGATGCACTTCCAATTTTTCCAAAGAGCAGATGACCACAGAGAGGGGAAAAGCCACCTGCAAGGCCCAGGGTGGGTTAATCTCACCCCAACCAGGTAATCCCATCCCATTTCCAAACCAGCAAAAAGGTCCTGAGACCACCTGGTGCAGCCTCCTCTCTGCACACTTCCAAGCCAGGTTTTCCCAAATTTTGGGAGGTGTCCAGGAAATAAAATGTCCATCTGCAGCCACCAGCAGCACAGGGAGCAAAACCCATCCTTCCTCCTCCTCCTCCTTCCCACAGTGACCCCAGACCTGCAGTCCCAGCAGCTCCTCCAAATCCTGGCTCACATCAATGGCTAAAAATTCCCTTTGCTTATCCATCATCCCAGTGCCAGGCAGCTGGAGGGGCAGCATTCCTCTGTTCTCCCCAGTTTCAACCTCGAGGGCACTGGGAAACTCCTCCTGTGCCCTGCCCCAGGGTCTGTCCCCCACTAGCAGTGGGGAGAGAGGGGAAAAGCCAAGGAACTCATGAAGGGAAATAAACCAGAGCTTTGAACAGCTGGAAATATTCCTGGCAGTGGGCAGATGATGGGGGGCATCCCTGCTCCTTCCAGGCTGATCCCAAACTGATTTCTCTGGGTGAAGGGGTGCAGCCACTGGCAGGACCATGTTCCTCCTGTCCTGCCAAGTTCTCATTTCCCTCAAAATCCACTCCCCAAACCTCTCTGGAGGAGGTTGGAGCATGGCCAACGCTTTTGCCTTGTCTCAGGAATCGGTGAACTCAGGACAGGATATTATTTCATCCAACCTTTGACAAAGAGGGGAGACAAAATCCCACGTGAGACTCGGATTTCAGAGCAGCAGATGCCAGGGAGGGGCAGAGCAGTTCATGTGCTCTGCAATTCCAGCAGGGACTGTCAGAGCTCTGCTGCTGCTGCTGCAGCTCTGGGAGGGGGAAACAGCACAAGGGGAGGGAAGGGAGGGGAGCAGGAGCCACAGGGATCTGTGCTCCTGGAGAACTCCAGCCTGGGAGCAGGGCAGGGGAGACATTCAGGGCAGGGGAGCCCTTCAGGGCAGGGGAGACATTCAGGGCAGGGGAGCCCTTCAGGGCAGGGGAGGCATTCAGGGCAGGGGAGCCCCTCAGCAGCCCTGGGGGAGCAGCTCAGGCCTGGCAGGGAAGCTTTGGCTGCCCACCCTGTGCCACCCTCTGCAGTCAACCCATGACCATCTTCATTCACCCTTTGCCACCTCTGCAGTCACCCCATGCCCACCCTGTGCCACCCTCTGCAGTCACTCCATTCTCACCCTGTGCCACCCTCTGCAGTCATACCATGGCCATCCTCACCCTGTGCCACCCTGTGCAGTCATACCATGGCTGTGGCCACCCTGTGCCACCCTGCAGTCACCCCATGACCATCTTCACCCTTTGCCACCTCTGCAGTCACCCCATTCCCACCCTGTGCCACTCTCTGCATTCACCCCATGCCCATCCTGTGTCACCCTCTGCAGTCACCCCATGGCCATCCTCACCTGTGCCACCCTCTGCAGTCACCCCATGGCCACCCTGTACCACCCTCTGCAGTCACTCCATCCTCACCCTGTGCCTCTGCACTCACCCCATGGCCATCCCCACCTGTGCCACCCTCACCATGGCAGGTGCCACCCCTGCAGTAGCAGCACATCCCTAACAATTCCCTTTTTCTCCAGGATCAGTTTTTCCTTTCCCTCTGAGGTTCCCAGGCTCCCTGCCCAGCCTGACCCCCTGTTTCTAAAGCACCAACCCAGCGCAGTCTGGTGCAGCAGATTGAGCTCTCCAACAGCTGTGGGAGCCCCAGCTCTCCTTCCCAGGGCTCTGGCACTGCCCCACTGCTGGAGCCAGCTCCAGAACAAGCCAGCAGCAGTTCCTGCCCTCCAGCCACTCCCAGACAGCTTCTTGGCAAAGCCCACATCTGTCAGCACATGGGGAACACAAACACAGCACAGGGTTTTGGAGCCACGGCGGCCTTGGGCTGCTTTTCCTTCATTCCTGTTCACAACAGAGGGAAGGGAGAGGCTGGGAGCAGCACAGCAGCCAGAGCTGCTCTGGGACAGCCACCACAGCCCCAGCACATCCTCCTACAGTGCCCCTGAGCCTCAGGGGCACCTCCCCTGCCCTGCATTCCCATGGGCTGAGCCAACACAAACCCCAGGGTACCCCAAATCCCCCAAACCACGGGGATCTGCTCCAGGGGGCCAAACCACAGGGATCTGCTCTATGGGGGAAACACCACCCCAAACCACAGGGATCTGCTCTATGGGGGAAACATCACCCCAAACCACAGGGATCTGCTTTATGGGGGAAACACCACCCCAAACCACAGAGATCTGCTCCTTGGGGCACCACCCCAAACCACAGGGATCTGCTCTATGGGGGAAACACCACCCCAAACCACAGAGATCTGCTCTATGGGGGAAACACCACCCCAAACCACAGGGATTTGCTCCAGGGGGACAGAACTGCCCCAATCCAAGGGATCTGCCCCTTGGAACAGCATGACCCCAAACCACAGGGATGTGCTCCTTGGGAGCAGCAGCAACCAAACCACAGGGATCTCCATGCGCCCCAAACCACAGGGATCTGCTCCATGGGAACAGCACCACCCCAAACCACAGAGTTGTGGGAGCTGCCAGCCCCATCCCCAGAGCAGCCAGCTCCAGCCCAGCCTTATCTCAGCTGAGATTAGCAAATCCCAGCCCAGGGCTCTGCGTTTTCCTGCTGCCGCCAGCAGCACCGCCGGGGTCACAGGGGCACAGACACAATGGGGCACAGACACAATGGCCTGGGTGGCTTTGGGGTGGCCCAGGGCCCCCTCGGCAGACACTGCCCTCCCCTGAGATGGGCATGGGGCCAGCCCTGTGGGGACAGGGCCAGCACAGAGCCAGGGAACAGCACAGAGCCCGGGGACAGCACAGAGACCAGGGGACAGGGGACAGCACAGAGCCCGGGGACAGCATAGAGACCAGGGGACAGGGGACAGCACAGACGTCCTGGTGAGTCACAGGGGACAGAGGGACAGGGCACATGCACACGCTGATCCCACTCCACCCACAGAGCCACCCCCAGTGAGCTGCACCTCCCTCCTTGGCATCTCCCCTCTGCACCCAGCTCCCACCCAACAGTGAGGAATCTCAGCCACAGCAAACCCTTCCTGCCACCCCATCCCACCCCACCCCATGCCATCCCATCCCAGATCCCACCCCATCCCATCTCCCACCCCAGGGAGGCAGGGAGCTGCTGTGAGTGCAGCACTGCCCACTGTGGCTGTAACTCACCATGAACGACTGCCAGTCCTCCCTGGAGTTCCTCCAGAGGACGATGCTGGGGACACCGGGGGTGCCAGCAGGGCCAGGGTCACCAGGGGGGCCCGTCCTGCCCATGGCCCCCGGGTAGCCCTGCAGGGACAAGGACAAGGGCAGCTCCTTAAAACCAGCAGGGATTTGGGCCCTGGACACTGAGCCAGGGGCTGGGCAGGGAGGGCAGCCTGGGGCTGCAGGACAAATGTCCCTGCAGTGACCCCATGGGGAACTGGGGCTGGGCTGGGGGACACAGCAGGGTCCCCCCTGCAGGTGACCTGAGCTGAAGCTGCTCCATCTCCCACTGAGAGCTCAAAGGGAAGAGAGCAGCTGGTGCAACAGCTCAGCCACAGAATCACAGAATGTCCTGAGCTGGGAGGGACCCCAAAGATCATCAAACCCAGCCCCTGTCCCTGCCCAGCCCCCCCAGCAGCCCCACCCTGTCCATCCCTGGCAGCGCTGCCCAAAGGCTCCTGGAGCTCTGGCAGCCTCGGGGCCGTGCCCATTCCCTGGGCAGCCTGGGCAGTGCCAGCACCCTCTGGGGGAAGAACCTTGCCCTGAGCTCCAGCCTGAGCTGCCCTGGCCCAGCCCCAGCCGTGCCCTGGCTCCTGTCCCTGGCCCAGAGCAGAGATGGGAGCTGCCCCTCGGGAGGAGCTGCAGCCCCGGGGAGCTCTGCCCTCACTCTGCTCCAGCTGAACAACCCCAGAGCCCTCAGCTGCTCCTCACGGCCCCTCCAGACCCTTCCCTTGTTCCTCTGAACCCTCTCTAAAAGCTCAATGTCAATTTTTATATTGTGGTGCTCAAAACTACCCCACAACTCAAGTCTGGCTTAATCCTGAGGCTGAGTTTAAAGTACCAACTAAACCCAGCTCCTTCCTTTTCCACACCCACAGACAGGGCCACCACCCTGCTGTCACAGACAAGTTTTATGAAAAATCTTTTCTTTAGGATTTTTCTCCTGAGAGGCCTCAGGAACAAAATGTAAACAATGGTTATCTGCTGCTGTGGAATGCAACAGGTGCATCTGGGATTGGCCCATGTGGTCGTTTCTAATTAATGCCCAATCACAGTCAGCTGGCTTGGATTCTCTCTCCAAGACACAAGCCTTTGTTATTAATTCTTTATTTTTCTATTCTTAGCCAGCCTTCTGATGAAATCCTTTCTTCTATTCTTTTAGTATAGTTTTAATATAATATATATAATAAAATAATAAATCAACCTTCTGAAACATGGAGTCAGATCCTCATCTCTTCCCTCATCCTCAGATCCCTGTGAACACGGTCACACCCTGCAGTGGAGCTCCCACTGCCCCCTGGATGAAAAACCCCCAAACCAACCCAAAAAAACCCCAAAAAATCAAACCCTTACCATGGGTGGTGTTTGCCCCACACCCTCCACCCTCCCTGGTTTTTTTGGTGCTCACCTTGTCTCCTTTGGGTCCCACCAGTCCCCGTCGGCCAGGACAGCCCTGAAAGGCAAAGGAGCAGAGCTGAGACCCCAAAGGGGAGATCCCACAGTGACTGACCCCAAAGGGGACATCCCACAGTGACTGAGTGACCCCAAAAGGGACATCCCACAGTGACTGAGCTGTGACCATAAAGGGGAGATCCCACAGTGACTGACCCCAAAGGGAGATCCCACAGGGACTGAGTGACCCCAAAGAGGGGATCCCACAGTGACTGAGCTGTGACCCCAAAGGGGACATCCCACAGTGACTGAGCTGTGACCCCAAAGGGGACATCCCACAGTGACTGAGTGACCGGGCCCACAGCCCCAGGGAAGCAGGGACTGCAATGGCTGATTCAGACCAGACCAGCAGCTTCCAGTCCCTGAGAAATACCCCAAAAACCAGTGTGGGGTAGGAAAAGCCCCCTGGCACCAGCAGCTGAACTGTGCCACCCTGAGTAACCACAGAAACACCCCAGAGCAGGCAGGGGAGAGGGGAACATCCCCTGGCACCTGGAGAGGACAGGCAACATGTTAGGGAAAGAAAATAATCCCTAAAGTTGAATCATATCCGCACTCCAGTAGGTGTTTGGACAAGGACAAAAATATCTGCTGCTTTTAATGGCTGGGAGATGTGATGTGGGTAAAAATTGCACATTTTGGCCAAGGGCTGGCCCCACCTCAAGGCAGAAGCAGGGAAGTGGGAGACCCTGGCCTTTTGGGGTGACAGCAATTCCTGCTGCAGCTCTGACAGCTTCAATTCCAGACACCAGCTCTGTTCTGAGCCTGAAGGTCACCAGGGCTGAGCCCACAGAGCTCAGCTCCCTCTCCCTGGGGGCCCCAGAACCCCTCAGTGCTCAGGATGTTTCTAATTAATGGCCAATCACAGTCAGCTGGCTTGGACAGAGAGACAAGCCACAAACCTTTGTTATCATTCTTTCTTTTCTACTCTTAGCCAGCCTGTGACTGTGTTCACAGGGGTTCTTGGATGAGGGAAGAGATGAGGATCTGACTCCATGTTTCAGAAGGCTGATTTATTATTTTATGACATATATTATATTAAAACTATACTAAAAGAATAGAAGAAAGGATTTCATCAGAAGGCTGGCTAAGAATAGAATAGGAAATAATGATAACAAAGGTTTGTGGCTCGGCTTTCTGTCCAAGCCAGCTGACTGTGATTGACCATTAATGAGAAACAACCACATGACACCAATCCCAGATGCACCTGTTGCATTCCACAGCAGCAGATAATCAATGTTTACATTTTGTTCCTGAGGCCTCTCAGCTTCTCAGGAGGAAAAATCCTAAGGAAAGGATTTTCCATAAAAGATGTCTGCAACACTAGCCTTCAGATGAACTCCTTCCTTCTATTCTTTTAGTATAGTTTTAATATAATATATATCATAAAATAATAAATCAGCCTTCTGAAACATGGAGTCAGATCCTCATCTGTTCCCTCATCCTCAGACCCTGTGAACACGGTCACAGTTCCCTGGCTGGGTCCCTCCTGCAGGCTGACAGCAGGGCTCTCACACCTCGTGACGTTTCCTCTGCTCCTGGGATTTTTTTCAGCCTCCAGCATCTGTTCCTTTTGCCATTTTCTTCTATTTTTGCAGGCAAGAGAGATGGCTTGAGGGGGAAGTTAGCAGGACTAAATTTAAACCAAGCCTGGCTCAGGGATGATGGGTTTAGTGCCAGGTCCCTCAAGCACAGCCATGGAAATGGCCCTGCAGGACCCCACAGCTTCCACAGGGATGGAAGGAAAGGGGAAGAGAGGGTGCCCAGGGTCACTTTGATGGGGAAATAAAATAAAATTTTCTAAAGAAATTGTTGAGAAAATAAAGCCAAAAGAGGGGAATAATTTTGTCAAGATAAACAAACATGGAAAAAAAATTTAAACCATTTTTCAGCTACTCCTCAATGTAGAGAAGACTCCTCTAAAGCTTTTTCTATTTCTATCTTCTATTATAATTTTGGCAGGATAAACAAACATGGAAAAAAATTTAAAACCATTTTTCAGCTACTCCTCAATGAAGAGAAGACTCCTCTAAAGCTTTTTCTATTTCAAGTTTAACTTTTTTTTTTTACAATTTTCCTTTTTTCATCCTCAATGAAGACGTGACTCCTCTAAACATTTCTCTAGTCTAAATTTACCTTTTGTTTTTTTCTAAATTTCCCTTTTTTCATCCTCTACAATGACTGAATGACTTGCAAAACAGTCAGAACTTATTACAAGATAAATTCAGTGCTCTGCTTTGAACCTGGCATCAGTTTGGGGGTGAAGAAGCCCAAACCAACGAAGCCAGCTGGGTCCATGTGTGGGTGCAGGGGTTTGTGTGGGGACTGCAGGAGATGGCTTGGTCCCCTCTGAGCCCTCAGCCTAATTCTGGGCTGGACCAGTGTGAAATAAAAACCCACACTGAGATTAAATGATTTGAGACCATCTCTAGAGCAAGGAGGACAAGGCAATCATCTTCTGTCCAGTGAAGTTTCTCCAGAAATATCAAAAACCTTTTCAAAAGGTCAATGCACAGCCCCACTGTGCCTGCACGGGAAGGGTTCCCCAACCTGGAGAAAGTTTCCCACCCTGTGGAAGGTCTCCTATTCTAGGGAAGTTTCCCCATCCTGGAGAAGGTTCCCCATCCTGAGGAAGGTTCCCCACCCTAGAGAAGGTTTCCTGCCCTGGGGAAGTTTGTCCATCCTGGAGAAGGTTCCCTACTGTGGAGAATGTTTCCTAGCCTGGAGAAGGTTTCCCATCCTGAGGCAGGTTTCCCACCCTAGGGAAGTTTTCCCACTCTGGGGAAGTTTCTCCATCCTGGGAAACGTTTCCCAATCCTGGGGAACATTTCCCTGCCCTGGAGAAGGTTCCTCACCCTGGAGAACATTTTCTACTCTGTGGAAGGTTTCCCGTCCCAAAGAAGGCTTCCCACCCTGGGAAAGTTTCCCCATCCTGGAGGACATTTCCCACCCTGGAGAAGTTTCCCATTCTGGAAAAGGTTTCCTACCCTGGAGAAGGTTCCCCATCCTGAAGAAGTTTCCCCACCCTGGAGAGGTTTCTCCATCATGGAGAAGATTCCCCATCCTGGGGAAGTTTCTCCATCCTGGAGAACATTTCCCACCCTGGAGAAGGTTCCCTACTGTGGAGAATGTTTCCCCATCCTGGAGAAAGTTTCCCATCCTGAGGCAGGTTTCCCACCCTAGGGAAGTTTTCCCACTCTGGAGGAGTTTCTCCATCCTGGGGAATATTTCCCCATCTTGGAGAAGGTTCCCCATCCTGGAGAAGGTTTTCTACCCTGGGGAAGTTTCCCCATCCTGGAGGTTCCCCATCCAGGAAAATGTTCCCCCACCCTGTGGAAGGTTCCCCAGCCTGGAGAAGGTTCCCCATCCCAAGGAAGGTTTCCCACCTTGGGAAACGTTTCCTACCCTGGAGAAGGTTCTCCATCCTGGGGAACATTTCCCACCCTGGGGAAGTTTCTCCATCCTGGAAAAGGTTCCCCACCCTGGGGAAGGTTTCCTATCCTGTGGAAGTTTCCCCACCCTGGGGGAAGTTTCTCCATCCTGAGGAACGTTTCCCCACCCTTGAGAACATTTCCCACCCTGTAGAAGTTCCCCATCCTGGGGAAGTTTCCCCACCCTGGGGGAAGTTTCTCCATCCTGAGGAACATTTCCCCACCCTGGAGAAGCCCTCCCTGTGCAGTGTCCCCACCCCACAGCCCTTCCCACCCCTCCCTCCCTCTCCCTGCACTCACCGGCAGCCCCGGCGGTCCCGGCAGCCCCGGTGGCCCCGGTTTCACCACACAGCCCTGCTGTGCCACCCACAATCCAGGATGTCCCACTCCAGGAGGAGCCTCCGGGCCACCCAGCCCTGCTCCTGCCCTCGGGGGACCTTTGGGGACATTTCCTTTGGGAGCAGCCCCTGGATGAGCAGGGGGGGACTCCTTGGGGAAGGGTTTGCTGGGCAGGAGCCGCCGTGTGCCCGCGTCCCCCGACGGCTTCTCCATCTTCTCCATGGTGATGTTCTCCTCCTGGTCTGAGCCATGGTCCTTCTTGGCTGCTCGAGGGGGTTTGATGGAGGCTCCTGGGTGGAGGAAGCACTGTCAGATTCCCAGCAATTGTGATGGAGAAAAGGAAAAAAATCGTGGACTCACCTGAGGTTCTCCTGGGCGCCGGCCTGCCGGGGCCGGTGATTTTATTGTAGGTGGAGTTCAGCAGCTCAAAGCCTTCATCCTCGATGGAAAGGCTGCCCTCATCCTCCTCCTCCTCAGCTGATGGCATCTCGTGAGCAGACAGGGAAGCCAGGGCACTCCCATCAGGCTGGAGGTTGAGGGTGCCCTGGGTGTCCTCCCATGGCCAAGGTGGCCCCGGGGCCAAATCTGAACTGGTGAGTCTGGAGTCCTGAAAAAGGAGAAGGGGAAAAATGAAGTTTGAAGGGTTCACTTATTTTTTCCTTCTTTGCTGGCCAGGGAGGTGGTGGAGTCACCAGCCCTGGGAGTGTCCATGGAATGAGTGGATGTGGCACTGAGTGCTCTGCTCTGGGTGGCACGGTGGGGATCGGTCACAGGCTGGACTCGATGGCTTTGGAGGTCATTTCCAACCTTAATGATTCCATAATTCCTCATTTCCCACACACAGGAATGCTGCTGGGGGAACAATGCAGGGCACAGTTTGTGAGCACCGGGCAGGAGCCCTCAAATTCTGGGACAGTTCGTCCAGAACGAGCAGGACTCTGCACCCACCTGCAAACCAAAACTGACCTTCAACCAGGGACACCTGGGCACCCTGTGCCAGGGCCTGCCCACCTCCCAGTTTTTGGCATCAGTTCTCCTCCCCCTGAGCCACCTTTGTGCCAGGCACACATCTGATGTCTGGGTTATCAAAGCTCACAACAGGCACCAGAGCTTTAGGATCTTATCATCCATCTAAGAAGTAATAAATTAGATTTGGAAAATCATTTCCCCCTGGCCTGTCAGTATTTTCCTGGAAAAGGAAGGGCTGGTACTGAAGGGAGCCTGGGGGTCTGGGCCAGGCACTGCCACCACTTCCCACAACAGGAGATGGCATCCCTGAAGAAAACTGGGGAGAGTGGGAAACAGGGAGAATAAACACCTCTGATAAAGAGCTGCCCTTGAAGGCTGCCCCACCATGGGAGCCTGCTCTGTTACCCCTTCTTAGGTTGTTTTCATAGAATCCCAGAATAGTTTAGGTTGGAAGAGACCTCAAAGCTCATCCAGTGCCACCCCTGCCATGGCAGGGACACCTCCCACTGTCCCAGGCTGCTCCCAGCCCTGTCCAGCCTGGCCTTGGGCACTGCCAGGGATCCAGGGGCAGCCACAGCTGCTCTGGGCACCCTGTGCCAGGGCCTGCCCACCCTCACAGGGAACAATTCCTCATTCCCAATATCCCATCCATCCCTGCCCTCTGGCAGTGGGAGCCATTCCCTGTGTCCTGTCCCTCCATCCCTTGTCCCCAGTCCCTCTCCAGCTCTCCTGGAGCCCCTTTAGGCCCTGCCAGGGGCTCTGAGCTCTCCCTAGAGCCCAATGACAGAAATCCAATCTGGAGAGCAATCACTCAGGAGCTCCAGCAGATGTATAAAGTGGCAGCAGGGATCAGTGTGTCCCCTCAGCCTCTGGATTCTGCTGTTCCTGCACATCCCAAGGCTCCTGGTGCTCTCCTGGGGCAGTGGTGCCAGCAGGTCAGAGGATCTCAGAGCCTCCATCACACAACTTCCCCCTGGAGCAGCTGAAAACCTCTGAGGGCTGGGAGGGGGAGGCAGCACAAGGCCAGGAGGAGCCTCCTGGATGCTTGCACCAATTTAATTTAAGGCAGTGACTGTCACAGACATCTTCTATGAAAAATCCTTTCCTTAGGATTTTTCCTCCTGAGAAGCTGAGAGGCCTCAGGAACAAAATGTAAACAATGGTTATCTGCTGCTGTGGAATGCAACAGGTGCATCTGGGATTGGCCCATGTTGGTTGTTTCTAATTAATGGCCAATCACAGTCAGCTGACTCAGACAGAGAGCCAAGCCACAAACCTTTGTTATCATTCTTTGCTATTCTATTCTTAGCTAGCCTTCTGAGGAAATCCTTTCTTCTAATCTTTTAGTATAGTTTTAATATAATATATATCATAAAATAATAAATCAGCCTTCTGAAACATGGAGTCAGATCCTCATCTCTTCCCTCATCCTCAGACCCCTGTGAACACGGTCACAAGTGACTTGCCAGGGCTCTCTCTGACCTCAGCTGTCACCTTGAATGGTCCCTGCAGGTCCCAAGGGCTCTGTCAGCCCTGCAGCCTCCCAGGCACTGCCCTTGGAGGGGGGAAACTCCAACACTGGGAGAAATATCCACACTCAACACCCAAACACTGACTGTGGAAAAGGAATGAAACTCCAGAGTTCCTGCATTTCAAAATCCCACCAGCACCACTGGAAGCACCTCAGGCTGGGCTGGTGGGTGTGCAGGTCCTGGAGCTGCTCTCCTGGAGGAGCTGCGGCATTTCAGCAGCCTCCATGGCCACCAGCCCTGCCTGGAGCTGCTCTGTGCTCCCTTTGCCTCCATGGGGACAGGGACAGTGTGTGACACCTGGAGTGGTGGCACCAGCCCTGCCTGGAGCTGCTCTGTGCTCTCCTTTACCTCCATGGGGACAGGGACAGTGTGTCACACCTGGAGTGGTGGCAGCAGCCCTGCCTGGAGCTGCTCTGTGCTCCCTTTGCCTCCATGGGGACAGGGACAGCACATGGAACCCAGGGCTGGTGGTACCAGCCCTGCCTGGAGCCTGCTCCATGCTTCCCTTTGCCTCCATGGGGACAGGGACCTGAAGTTGGTGTCACCAGCCCTGCCTGGAGCTGCTCTGTGCTCCCTTTGCCTCCATGGGGACATGAATGCCACATGGCACCTGGAGCTGGTGGCACCAGCCCTGCCTGGAGCCTGCTCTGTGCTCCCCTTTACCTCCATGGGGACAGGGACAGTGTGTGGCACCTGGAGCTGGTGGCACCAGCTCTGTCTGGGGCCTGCTCTGTGCTCCCCTTTACCTCCATGGGGACAGGGACAGTGTGTGACCCCTGGAGTGGTGGCACCAGCCCTGCCTGGAGCCTGCTCCATGCTCCCACCAGACTCCATGGGGACATGGACAGTGTGTGACACCTGGAGTGGTGGCACCAGCCCTGCCTGGAGCTGCTCTGTGCTCCCTTTGCCTCCATGGGGACAGGGACAGTGTGTGACCCCTGGAGTGGTGGCACCAGCCCTGCCTGGTGGCTCCTGGTGCAGGAGCTGCTCGAGGAAGCCGCTGAGAGGAGTCACTAGAGGGAGATGCAGCCCCACGCTTGCCTTGCAGGGCCGGGAGGGAGAACCTGAGAGTCCTTCCCGTCCTCCTCCCCACATTCCATGGGCTGAGCCCTTCACCCAGCTCCCATTCTGGGCAAGAGTATTTACAGCAATTTCTGAGAGCCAGAGAGAAGTTTGATAAGAGGATCCACGTTCACCCGTGGAAGAATTTCCCACCAAGGTCGTTGACACAGAAACCAAGAAAGAAAGAAGGAGAAATAAGAGAAACCTGCAGCTGCCTGTTCCAATGAGCACTTTGCTTGTTTCTGTGACCAATGAGTAAAGTGCAAACTGATGAGTTTTGTAGGAATGCATAAAAAGCATCCATGCTAGAATAAAAGCAGTTTGAAGCCTGCTGAAAATGGAGTGTGTTGCTTTGCATTGTCTCCATCTCAACCATGACACCATTCTGCTCTGCTCCATTGCCTTGGGAGCACCAAGCAGCCAAAACAACAATTTCCCAGCCAGAAGGGGATCCTTCAGGTGAGAACCCAACGGGCCAAGCCCCATTTGGGATGACCCCAGGAGGCAGAGGAGCTCCAAAGGCAGCAGGAGCTGCTGAAGCTTTGACTCTGCTGCCATCACATCGGAGATTTCCCAGCTCTTCCCATCCCAAATGCAGGAGAAAAGGGAAATTTTCACTTTTAAGTGTGCAGCTTTTAGGTTTGAAGAGATTCTTTTGTAAACACCTGAAGGCAGGAGCTGAAAGAAAGGAGTTGAAATAAAGAATTTTTCTTTAAGAAATTACACCATGAAGCAGCGCGGTTTTGATGTTACATTTTTGGTGCTTTGGGGGGTTTCTGATTAAAAGCAGGTCTTGAAACACACCTTTAATGGTGAAAAAAAATAAAAGTCAATGTATTTCAGCTTCCCAACCTGATCTGTATTTCTCCCTCCAACCAATTTTTCTAGTTTTGATCCAAAGTGGTAATTTCCTTACAACACATTTTGCAATCCCCAGGACTGGAAAGTTTCAGCTACAGCAACTTGGTGCCCCATTTTGGACACCTTGAAGTGAAAAATCAATGGAAGACAGCAGCACCTCTCTGCTCCACAGGGCTGGCAGATCAACCCCAGGGGCAAAACAGCCAGAAATTTAAAAACCAGCTCCTCAAAGGACAGCTACATGTGGGTAACAGCTGGCAGAGGTGTCAGGGAATGGTTTGGCTTGGAAAAGACCTCAAATCCCATCTCATTCCACCCCTGGCAAGGGCAGGGACACTGTCAGGACCCAGCACATCCCTCTGGCTGTCCTGAGCAGCCCAGACCCTGCCAGGGGGCTCAGAGACCCTGGCACAGAGCCCAAAACACCTGTGGGTTTGATTATGATCATGGAGCAAATTACCAACCTTAGATGAAGATAAGCAAGCCATGAAAAATTAAGTAGAATGATAGTCAATTTAGCACAAGGTGAAAAAGTAGATTTTGGGGTTTTTGGAATGGGGGTTCAGGAGGCAAGATGGAGGGATCTGGGTGTGTCCAGCCTTTCTCCTCCTTCTTCTTGGCCTCCATCTTCTGCTGTGATGGTGGCACTTTGGGATTGGTTTAGAGTAGAAGCTCACTGTCTAACATAGGTGATGGGTATTGGGAAGTAATTGTAAACATTGTACAGGTAGTTTTTAGTATAAAGACAAAACACCACCCTGGGGGCAGGCAGAGTGCCTGGAACTGTCCTGCTGGATGGACCTCGGCAGGGCAGGAGGAAATATTTTATAGATAAGGAACAATAAACAACATTGAGACCGAGAATTGAAGAGCCCTGACTCCTTCTTCAAGTGCCAGGCTGGGAAAAGAGACTTTCCTACTTTTCTTGGGATCACTCTGACCAGCTAGAGATCCCAACAGGACACCTTCCATGGGCCAGGCTGCTCAGATCTCCACACAACTCAGCCAGCAGGTGAGGAAAAGCGTGGTGAGAATTCCCAAATCTAATTAAGCACGAGCTGAGAGGAGCTGCAGGAGCTGAAGAGCTCAGGTTCCCAAGAGGTGATGTTGGTGCAGAGCAGCCCCACAGGATGTGCCAGCCTGGGAACCCCAGTGGGAAGCCACATCCAGGCCTGGCAGCTGGCACTGGGAGCCCAGAATTCCCACACAGTAAAGAAAACAAGGGGTTTTAATTCAACTTCAACACTTGACATGGGAAAGGTCCATTCTGGAAACTCCCATCTGGCAAGGCTCAGGGGAGAAGGGGCTCTAAGGAGAAATTACTGAGGCACAAGGCTGAATCTTACTGGTTTGTGTAAACACAACTAAAAGCCAAAATCAATACAACCCATCCTTGCTCTTCCAAAGTGGCCAAATTTAGAGGAGAACCAGCTGAGAAGGAGAAATTGGGAACAGCTCTGAAGCTGTCCAAAAGCGTGAGAGCCGAGTGAGGCATGTGGGGCTGAACTCCCAGAAATTCCAGCTGGGAGGTGGGGAAGGAGCCCAGATTGAAAGCAGCCATTAGGACTGACAAAACAGAAGGGAAAAAAGAAGGAATTGGCACGTGGCAAGCAGTGCAGGGTCTGTGATTTGCAGAAAATTGGATTAAAGAAGGAAAATAAAGGCTGGAGAAGTGTCTGCCCCAGCCACATGTTGGGTCCCCATTGTCACCTGCCACGTGGCACTGACACAACCACAGCAACCACCTGGGAAGAGCTGGAGAACCCCAGCTCTGTCCACACTTAGAAAATCCAGATGACATAACCAAATGACAAGGAAATACTTCCCATTCCAGAGGTTTCTCAATCCCAGCCCCAGAATTCCACCCCAAAAGCATTAAAACCTCAGGCTCTCCCCAGGATGAGCACTGAAATCTCAGTTTGGCTCAGAGAGCTGGGGAAGCTCCAGGGGACTGGCTGGGAAAAGGCTTTGTGTTGTGCCAATATGGAATTTAAAAAAAGAAAGGCATAAAAAAGGCAAATGGGAAGCTTTGAGTAATTACAGACCTCTTCTCTCAAGCTGAGCCCAAGCAAAATAACAGAACAACTGATATGGGGCTCATTAATAAAGAAACCACAGATATGCAATTAATGCCGTGGTTTTGGAAAGGGTTTCTCACTTGGTATCTTGCCTGAGGAGCCTAGGAGTGTTTTATTGACAAAGATAACAATGCTGCTGCACCTCTGGAGGGCTTTGCAGCTGGAGCCACGCTCCAAAACCTCCTCAGGGGCAAAGGGGTTAAAGCCCAGCTTGGAGCATCCCTGTTTCCAGCAGCCCAGATAACCAGAATAACATTCTGCCCTAATTTTCAGCTGGGTCAGGATGGGTAAAACAGAGTTCAAAACTCAGGGTCTTCTCCCAGGAAACAGAATTTTTGTTAATAGAAGTCTCTTCCATCCAACAGCCAAAGGTACAATGTGATTCACTCAAGCTCAAGGTCAGAGATAGACAATTTTAAGCTATTTTTTTTCTAGCACTTTCTAGTATCAAGCCCTAGAAGAGGCTGGATTATAGGAAAAAAAAATCAAAAATCAAGGTTGTACTGATTTAAAGGAGGAATAAGTGCCAGGAAATGCCATGGGCTGTGGTGGAAGGGGATCCCAGGTCAGGTGCTGGTTGTAGCTGAGGAGCTGCAGCAGCCACAGCAGGGCTCTGGAGGGGATAAACCCCTCCTGGGGCTCAGCACAGCCCCTCTGCTGTGCCCTCAGCCCTGGCACAGGGCCATGGAGCTGCAGCAGGACACGAGCCACTGGTGGGAAGAACAACACCCTGGGAATCTTCTGGAAAAGCTGATGACCAACCAAAGCCTCACTGCCACACTTCCGGCATGTGACAAGCCCTAAAAGCCAGCAAGGGCACAAAAGCTGCCCCCAGCTCAGAAAATTACTGCCCTCAGTAGTAATTCCAACCAGAGGCTCCTCACAGCACCTCTCTTCCCAAAACAACATTTATTTTCATGATTGGGCAGGATAAACTCAGCAAAGGTTTGGAATTGTGCAGAGGGCTTGGGTTGGGTGGAACAGCACTTGGGTTTGGCATTAAAAACCTCGAGGGTTCAGCTCAATGGGTTCCTGTCATTGCATTTATCCCACAGTGGGTTTGTGGGACAATCATTTATCCAGAAATAAATGATAGAAACTGGATTATAAAATAAATGGAGAAAGTGGATTCTGAGTGTGGCCACAGCTCTCCTCACAGAGAGCAGCAGGCACAACTTCCCAGGGATTTTTCCTGAGGAAGGCAGTGAGAACATCAGAGAAGAAGAGAAAACAATTCTTATCTCTATTTGCTGCTCCTGTTGTTTGGCACATGTGGAATGTGTTATGGAGATTCAAAGTGATTTGTTAATTGGACACCAGTGAAGGTTGTTTGGATTGATTGGACAGTTGGGTCAAAGCTGTGTCCTCAGACAGTCACGGCTATTTCTTTTAATGCTTTTTTCTTTTTTCATGGTTTTTTCTTTTCTTTATCTTTAATATTTTTTTGTATAGTATCTTTTTAGTATGTAATAAATTACATACTAAAAAGATACTATACTAAAAATATTAAAGAAATAAGTACAGCATTAGTGTAATCTAGTACAGCTTAATAAAGCAATTGTTCAGCCTTCTGAATCACGGAGTCAGAGCACATTATTCCCTGGCTGAGGGAACCCTGCATCAATATCTGAGCTCAGCAGGGGCTGAGATATCAGAGCTGTCAGGAACAACATCTCAAGATAAGGCCTGAGAGCAGGGAGACAGAGCTGGGCTCCAGCTGCCAGTCACATCCCCACAGGGATATTTGGTGTTATCCCAGCTTATCCAAGGAACCAGCAGCCCCAGCATCCAGGGAAACTGAAGGTGGAGGAGGGACAGTTCCCCATGAGGGCTTGTCTTTGATAGTGAGGATAGGCCAAGACTAAGCCTTTTGTGATGGGTTTTAAAGCCCAGCACCAGGAGTATGTGCAAATCCTGACTTCCACAGGCTCCAGGCTGCTCTGACTGGACAGGAAGGATGGAATTTTAGGACTGAGTGAGCCTGAAGGAGTGATTCCCACACCAGCTGTGCTCACTGGCAAACCCAAGCATGAGAGAACAGAAGTGCCACGACCCAACCAAGCATTTCCACAGAGCTTTCACAGCATTTTAAAATCAAGCAGGTATTTCCCAGCTAGTCTGGACTGCCCAAGAATTAAACCAGTGAAGTTTTGTCTCTGTGGGATTTCCGCTTTGACTGTTTGGTGAATGGCTTTAGGATCCCAGGTGAAGCTGCCTTGGAAAAGCCATTCAGTTCAGGAACCCTCCTGCTCACGTTTAGGACAGGCAGTCTAAGAGAAAACAAAATGCAGCAGAAGTGGCTCAGCACCATCCACATCCCAAAGACTGCTCAGAAATGGCAATTTATTCCTCAGAAAAACCTGCCAAAAGGAGTGGGCTGCAATTCAGGTACCACTGCCAGTGACAAACTCATCTATTGCCTCCCCCCATTACATCTTCCTCTGCCATCACCTTGAGCCTCCATAATTATTTAGCTCTAATTAACAATCAAGGAATCCACCAATGTACTAATTTACTTCTAAATGAACAAAGGAACTAGAAAGCAGAGCTGTATCCTGTGCCTGCAGCAGAGCTGGGCTGCTCCTCATTACTCCCAGACTCCTTTTTTATTCCTAATAAATCTCAATGCCAAAGATTCCAAGGCGTCTCTGCTCCTTATTAAGTGCTTGAAAAATAAACTTGTCCCAAATCCAGAATATTGTTCGTTTTCCCCTGCAGACCCATGAATTTCAGCACTTTCCTTGTTATGGCAACTTCTTGCCAGGGTCTGGAGGAACTCACAGGTGAGAATTACACCCCAAAGAGGATCCAGCAGGATGGCAGAGCCCTTCCATAAGTGGAGATGACCTCCCAGAAGTGCCCAGGAAAGGTGATTCTGCCACCTCAGTTCATTACAAACCCACAGCACATCCCCCTGAGCTGCTGAGCCCAGCGCAGAGGGATGGACCCGGCTGCCAAAGGCCACTTGGCCACTTCCAGTTTGGAATTATCCAGGTGTAGCCAGGCAGTGGAAGCCAGCTGAGAGAAGACAGACTGTCCCCAAAGAGTTAACAGGCAGCAGGAAGGTGAGGGAAATGAAGAACTCCAACTGTTCACACACATACAAATCTCAATTTGCATTTGGGTTTTCCCCTCAGTGTGACAGTGTTCACAGGGGTCTGAGGATGAGGGAAGAGATGAGGATCTGACTCCATGTTTCAGAAGGCTGATTTATTATTTTATTATATATATTGTAATAAAACTATACTTAAAGAATAGAAGAAAAGGTTTCATCTCAGAAGGCTGGCTAAGAATAGGAAAAGAAAGAATGATAACAAAGGCTTGTGTCTGACCAAGACAGTTGGATCCAGCTGACTGTGATTGTCATTCATTAGAAACAACCACATGAGACCAATCCCAGATGCACCTGTTGCATTCCACAGCAGCAGATAATCAATGTTTACATTTTGTTCCTGAGGCCTCTCAGCTTCTCAGGAGGAAAAATCCTAATGAAAGGATTTTTCATAGAAGATGTCTGTGACAGCCTCAGGATGTGTTTGTGTGACTTGAACAACAAAGCTTGGCTAAAAACCCCAAATAAAGCAGGAACATAAGGCCAGCCTCAGTCAGAGCACTCCCTCATGTCCCCAGCACATGCACAAGAGCTGGGGACACGCTCCAGGCTCCAGCTGGGGGACAGCAGCTCCAGCGAGGAGCTCAGCACCAGGAGCTCCAGTGGGACTGGGGGACACCCGCCCCTCTCCCAGCCCCAGATCCCAGGAAGCCACACCAAGGAGGCCCCCAAAGCACAACCACCCCTCCCAGTGAGAGCTGCAGCCCTTCCCAGCTCCCCAGTGACAGCAGGGAGGTGCTGGGGCTGCTGATCCCACTGTGGGCTGGAGCAGTGGGCATCCTGCTTTATCCCAAACCCTGCTGACCTCCCCTCCTTCCCTGCAGGATAATCCAGCCTTGCTCAGCTCCCAGGCAGATCCACAAATCCCCTGGGCAGGCATTGGCCTGATCCACCTCATTCCCTGCCCCATCACCACCCCTCTGGCTCTGTGCAAACACTCAGGAAGGTGAGCTGAGCCCTCACCACGACCTCCACCAGCTCTGGGACACGGCAAGGAACCTTCAAACCATTAAAGAGAGAGCTTGCAGTAAAGAAAATAACACCAACAGCCAAGAAAATCATCATTAGTGGCATTGTCTGGCTATTTTGGCTTTGCCTTGTTGCTTATTAGAGCCAGCCTGGGGGTGACAGCACAGGGACACAGGAAGGACAGTGCAGGGGCCATACCTGAGTAGATGAATCCTGGATTTCATTGGTTTCCTTTGGCACCTGGAGAGTTGGAGAGAGAGAAGAGGGAAAACATCAGTGCCCAAGGACCAGCACTGCCTTCAGCACGTGTTTATTGTTGTTTATTGTTGGCTCCAGGACTGAGGAACTGCCTCTGCCAGCCCAGGAAACATCCAGGGAATGCTCAGGGAGAGCCAATCCTTCCCAGCAACAGCAGGGAATGGCTTCTGATCAAACCTCTCAAGAGTTTGGGTGGGTTTTTTGCAGTTTCTGTTGATCTGGAAGCTCTTCAGTCCTGAGGAGGGCCTGTTACTGTTATATTTTTTGAAAAATCTTTTTGCCCAGGATTTTTCTCCTGGGAAGCTGAGAAGCTTTAGAGAAAAATGTAAACAATAATTATTTTATTTGCTTTTCTTGTGTTTTGCTGGTTTGGAATGTGTTTAAACATTATTTACCCACAGGTGATTGTTCTATTGGATTCTGGTGTGAATTTTTTTGACTTAATGACCAATCACAGCCAAGCTGTCTCAGGACTCTGGAAAGAGTCAGGAGTTTTCGTTATTATCTTTTTAGCCTTCTGTCTGTATCCTTTCTGTATTCTTTAGTATAGTTTAGTATCATATTCTTTAATATAATATAGTTACATAAAATAATAAATTAGCCTTGTGAGAACAGGGAGTCAGATTCATCATTCCTTCCAACAACAGGGATCCCAGAAAACACAACAAGGGCCAGCAAGGGATGGGAACTGGGGGGTCTCACCTGCAGGCAATTTACTGATGCTTAAAGTGAAATTTTCTGCTTTTTTTCTGGGATGAGACCCCAGAGCCATTCATGGAAGAGCTCCAGAGCTTGGGACAACAGAGGTTTCATTCTGGGGTGACCAGGGGCTGCACTGGCCCCTCAGGGTTACCCTGGCCACTCCTCTGTCCCCCAGAGCAGGAGGTGACCAGCTCTGTGTCACACTCAGCCTGCTCCTCAATCCCTCATCAGCAGGGCTTGCCCACAAACCCTCCTCATCAAATCACCAACACAGCTCGTGCAGGGCTGTCCCAGGTGCCACCACTCCCTGTTCCCTGCCTGCAGGTGCTGGCTCCAGCATCCCAAAGGGATCCCTGGGCAGCAGCCAGGCAGGGCAGTGCCCCATGTTCCCTCCCTTGGCACTGGCCTGTCCCAGCTGCTGTCCCAGCTCCTCCCCAGCCCACAGACACGGGTTACACACCAGGGGCAGGCTCGTGCCAGGCACTGACACCCAGCACTCGCCTCTCTCCAGCTTTTTCCAGGCTCCTATGAAGCACTTCCTATGAAGGTAGCTGGCCCAAGATGTGAGGAATTTCCCTGGGCCAGCTCCAGCTCCTGAGGAAAGCCTGGGTACTTCATGTTTTGGGGGATTTATGATGTGATCTGGGCGTTTTGACACAGATATGGTTGTTGAAATTTTGTTGAACGCTGCAATGAAAGCAAAGTCCCCCAAATTTCCATTTTCCAGCAATGCTGGCAGGACAGAGGGACAGCTTCAGGAAGGATGATGTACCTAAGGGTGCAATGCTGCTGGGAGTGTGCAGGAATTCCAGAGTGGTGTCCAATGCCCAGGAACAGCTTTACCTCCTCTCAGAAGCACAGCTCCAGCTGCAGCATTACTCAAAGCCACCCACAGGAGCACATCCAGCCACCCCCAGGCTTTCCCTGCATCCCAAACTCTCCCTTTAACTCACTCTCCTTGGCACTGAGCCCATCTGTGACCAAAAGGGATGGAAAAGAACCACCCCACCTCCTCCTATCCCATCCCAAACTGGAGATCCCAGCAGTTGCAGACAACGCCCTGGGTTGGGCCTTTCCTTGGGATCGTGTGACACCAGAAAAGCTTGGCCCAGCAGTCCCTAAATGTGTCAGCTGTCCCAGGCACACCTCTGGCCAGGCTGCAGGGAGCTCCCATGGGATCCTGTGGAGGCTGAAGGAGCCTGGGCAGGTCGAGTTGTAGCTGTGGCACTGCTCAGCAGCAGCTGCTGGGTCCCCCATCACGAAGGTGAGCTGTTGGAGAGCGCCCTGGAAGAGACAGAAAGCAGAGTTTGTGCTCCTGCTTCTTCCAGAGGAGAGGGAAAGGTCTGGCAGGCCTGCAGGGGAGGTCATCTCCAGCTTCTCATAGCCAGGGATCTCTTTATGGGATGGTTTGGGCAATGAATGTTCCCTCTGCAGCTTCAGGAGTTGCATGCAAAATGTCCCAGGGTGCTCCAACCTGGCCTTGGGCACTGCCAGGGATGCAGGGCCTGCCCACCCTCCCAGGGAACAACTCCTGATACCCAATATCCCATCCAACCCCACCCTTTGGAAGTTTGAAGCCATTGGACATACTTCCCCAACCAGATCTTTCCATGCTGACTGCACAGAGACTTCTCCTCATGGTCTAAGTCATGGCCAGCACCAGAGGATGAGTGGAAATCAAGCCCAGAGGTGAGCTGACTGCTGCCCCTTGTGCTGCCCTGAGCCAAACCCAAGCCCTCTGCACAACTCCAAGCCTTTGCTAAGTTCATCCTGCCCAAGCATGGAAATAAATGTTGTTTTGGGAAGAGAAGGCGATGGAAATGGATTCCAACAGGGGGAACATCCAGCCTCATTCACACGTGTAGAGCAGACCCTGCCCAGCTCTTACCTTAAAGGGGATCTCAAAGGACTCAATGAGGCCTCCAAGGATGATCAGCCCCTCAGTGCTCACTCCCATCCCAAAGTGGTTGGACCAGCTGACTCTGTCCACCAGCCGACAGTCCACGTGCAGCTCCAGCCTCTCCAGGGAGATGCTGAGAGCCACCTGGTGCCAGTGCCCATCGCCCAGGGAGGACACTGGGAACCTGAGGGGGAGGGAGGAGACACAACAACTTCATCCCACACCTGATCCAGGAGCAGGCTCAGCAGCTCCCGGGTCCCTCAGGTGTCCATCCTCAGTGCAGACACGAGGAACAGTCCAAGAATTGTTACTACACTTATTTCCCATGTGTCGCAGACATCTCGTATGAAAAATCCTTTCCTTAGGGTTTTTCCTCCTGAGAAGCTGAGAGGCCTCAGAACAAAATGTAAACAATGGTTATCTGCTGCTGTGGAATGCAACAGGTGCATCTGTGATTGGTCTCATGTGGTTGTTTCTAATTAATGGCCAATCACAGTCAGCTGGCTTGGACTCTCTGAGCCACAAGCTTTTGTTATCATTCTTTCTTTTTCTATTCTTAGCCAGCCTTCTGATGAAATCCTTTCTTCTACTGTTTTGGTATAGTTTTAATATAATATATATCATAAAATAATAAATCAAGCCTTCTGAAACATGGAGTCAGATCCTTCCCTCATCCTGGGACCCCTGTGAACACCATCACACCCATGGATTTGGGGATGTCTACAACCACTCGAGGCAGCTGAGAAATGAGTGGGGTTTGGGTTTTGATTTATCCACAGGGATCTGAACCTTTTTGTTCTTTGCTTCGTTTCCCAGAGCTGCATCATTCTGGCAGAGTGGAGTTTGGCAGTGACAACCTGCACCAGGTCTGAGGGACATCACCTCCCTTCAGCTGAGGTGAGCTCAGCACTGCCCAAAGCCCACCAGAGAGGGAAAGCCTGACCCTGAGCCGAGGAAGGAGGGAAGGGAAGGGAAGGGAAGGGAAGGGAAGGGAAGGGAAGGGAAGGGAAGGGAAGGGAAGGGAAGGGAAGGGAAGGGAAGGGAAGGGAAGGGAAGGGAAGGGAAGGGAAGGGAAGGGAAGGGAAGGGAGTGGCGGAAGGGAGTGGCGGAAGGGAGTGGCGGAAGGGAGTGGCGGAAGGGAGTGGCGGAAGGGAGTGGCGGAAGGGAGTGGCGGAAGGGAGTGGCGGAAGGAAGGAAGTGGCGGGAGGAAGTGGCAGGAGGAAGGAAGTGGCGGAAGGAAGGAAGTGGCGGAAGTGGCGGAAGTGGCGGAAGTGGCGGAAGTGGAGGAAGGAAGGAAGGAAGTGGCGAAGGAAGGAAGTGGCGGAAGGAAGGAAGTGGCGGAAGGAAGGAAGTGGCGGAAGGAAGGAAGTGGTGGAAGGAAGGAAGTGGCGGAAGGAAGGAAGTGGCGGAAGGAAGGAAGTGGCGGAAGGAAGGAAGGAAGGAAGGAAGGAAGGAAGGAAGGAAGGAAGTGGCGGAAGGAAGGAAGGAAGTGGCGGAAGGAAGGAAAACAGCCCCTGGGACTTACTCGTAGTGTCTTCTCCTCGTGGTGACAAAGACCAGGGCGTAGGGGCTAACCCTGATCTGGAAGAGCACGCGGCTACGGTGGCTGAGGATGGTCACCAGGCTGGTGTCCTCCTTCAGCGAGTACCTGAGCTTCAGCAGCACGCTCAGCTCATCTGCAAACCTGGTGGGAAGAGGGGACACGTGCCACTGCGCAGCTGCTGCTGCTGTGTCACCGTCAGCTGAGCCCTTAGGGTAAAAAAATCCGAGTCACGGCACAGATGAACGAGTGAAAAGGAAAAATAAAGGGAGAAAAGAGCCAACAATTGTTCCAGTTGAGAGGTTCAAAGAGAAGCAGCCAGGCCTAAATTAGCACTGCCCACACAACCTCAGCACAGGGCGATGGGGCCATGCCAAGGTGTCCTTCCTGCACCCAGCCAAGAACAATCAAAGAACCCCAGAATGATTTGGGTTGGAGGAAACCTTCAAGCTCATCTTATCCCACCCCTGCCAGAGACAGGGACATCTCCCACTGCTCCCAGCCCCATCCAACCTGGCCTTGGGCACTTGGGGACAGGAAAAACTCTTCCAAAATGTAAGAAATGAAGGAAGTTCTGAGGTTAGAGCAGAGAATGGCTGAGTTATCTCCATGTCACCATGGAATGGGCTCTCCAAGGAACTCCTCAAACCAACATCCACATCTTAGATGATTTTTGAGCTGCTCCAAGCCCTGTTCAACCTGGCCTGGGGCGCTTCTGGGGACAGGACAAACTCCTCCACAATGTAAGAAATGAAGGAAGCTCTGAGCTCAGAGTGGCTGAGTTATCTCCATGTCATCATGGAATCAAGCTCGTCTCATCCCAGCCCCTGCCATGGCAGGGACACCTTCCACTGCCCAGGCTGCTCCAAGCCCCATCCAACCTGGCCTGGGGCACTTCTGGGGACAGGACAAGCTGTTCCAAAATATAAGAAACGAAGGAAGCCCTGAGCTCAGAACAGAGAATGGCTGAGTTATCTCCACATCATTATGGAGTCAATCTCATCTTATCCCACCCCTGCCAGAGGCAGGGACATCCTCCACTGCCCCAGGCTGCTCCAAGCCCTGTTCATCCTGGCCTGGGACACTTCTGGGGACAGGACAAATTGTTCCAAAATGTTCCAAATGCTCCAAAATGTAAGAAATTAAGGAAGCCCTGAGCTCAGAGCACAGTGGCTGAATTATCTCCAGGTCACCATGGAATGGGCTCTCCAAGGAACTCCTCAAGCCAACAGCCATGCCTTAGATGGGTTTTGAGCCCCAGCAGCCCATTCCCACCCCCTGGAGGGAGGTTACCTGTCCCCAAAGGCCTCCCTGGTGGGCATATTGAGGGTTGCATACTGCCCAATCTCCAGGATCCTGCACTTGCTGTGGTCATAGCCAAAGGAAACATTGCTGAGGTCCTGGGCATGGAGAGTGATTTTGTCCAGCAGGTTCACCTCATCTGCGTTGGGGGAGAAGAGAGAGATGCTCAGTAGGCTCAGGAACCTCCACTACAGGGCTCTGTTCTGTTTATTCTCCAGCATGAGAACAACAGACAAATTGGACAACAGACAAAACCTGCAGGAAGAAGAGTGTCAGTTTGGGAAAATAAAAATTCAGTACACAAATTCAGCAGACTCAGACCACAAAAACCATTCAGAGAACTTCACAAACAGCCGGGTGGGATTTTTGAATCACAATGTGAGTTTGGAGGCCACTGTCCCAAAGGTAGGAAGGGCCATTCCTTCCCCAGCTGTGGTGGTACCTTCACAACCAGAGAGTTGGGATGCTCAGGGCTGTAGAGCAGGGCCTGGGACACAAATACCCCACAGCACGAGTCCTGGAGCAGCTGGGTACAGGGATCCTGCTCATCCTTTCTCCAGCTTCCCTGTGGGTGCTGTAAATAAGGAATTGGACCAAGGAGGGGGAAGGAGTCTCTGTGTCCCTCAGCATGTCCTGACCAGAGGGGGGACACCCCTCTCTGCCCAAAGTGGGGTTCAGCCCTGTCACAGGGTCAGGGATTCCAGTGGGAATCCCAGGAAGGAAAGGATCCACTCTCAGAATGTGCTGTGAACTTTGGAGATGCTTTGAACAGGGGAGAGCCCCTGCCCTGGCCTGTTTGGCATCACCATGAGAAGCTTTTCACTCCCCTGGTGAACAGACTTTCTCTTCCAACCTTCACCTTTAACTACAGAATCTTTGAGCTACAGGAATACCTGAGGAAAAATGTGGTTTAAAACCTCAAGGTTTCTTTTTCCTCTCCATTAGCAAGACTTGCAGACCTCAGATATCTAAAACCAGATCCCTCCAGTGTGGCAACAACCCTGCCACCAGCAAGGAGTGGGTGTAAGAACCGAAATGAGGGATTGCAGGACTCCAGGGGCTCTCCAAAATGCAGTTCATTGTATCCAAGGTGTTACAGCAGTCCAGGGTCGTGGGTGACAGAGCTGTGCCTACAGCTGTCAGCCCCAGCTGCAGGCAGGCCTGGAGACCCTTTGGTTTTGGTTACAATGCATTATAGACTTTTCTTTGCTGAGCATCTTCATACAGCAGAACCAATCTATATCTTAATTTTTATCTACAGCCTATCATAACTACTATAATTACCATATTCATGTTACTGTTCTCCAATCACTAAAAGTTAGTACATTACAGTTTAAGCTAGAAGTTGTTTTTCAGTTTTCTTGCAGTAGAAAATTCTGAGACCTTTTTTCTACTTGCAACTTTGCTGACTTGTTTGCCTGTGCTATTTTTCTGCTTGGTAAAAACACCTTCTTGTTTGGGGTGGGTTTATCCTTTGCTCTAAGCCATAAAAACCCCTTCTAACTAACACACCCTTTGCCTCCTTGGTTATCCAGTAAGACTGGCTCAGCAATTCTTTTCTTCTGTATCAAAACTTGCTTCCATCTCTATTCCTTCTTCAGATTCTACATTCAAAAATCTTTCTGCTAAGCACACAGACCTGTGAGACTTTCCTGTCAAACTTTCATCCTTCCCAACACAAGGGGCAGGCTCCGATCACCAGCCCTGGCCCAGCCCTGCAGGATCACTCCAGACCCCACAGTCCCTTTCCTGGGAGGGTCTGGACAATCCCACTCCATGATTTGTCAGTGGGAATTGTGCCAGCACCATCTGCATGAGCATCTGCCATGGCTTGGGAAGCATCCAGCCCCTTCACTCCCTGGATTTCCGGCAGTGGATGAGGTGTGAGATTGATTTGAGGGCAGACAAACAGCCCCGGGCACGCTGAGACCTGCCAGGAGATATCTGCAGCCAGAGAGGCAAAATAACAAATCAATCAAGCAGAAAACAGCTTTGATCTGCTCCAGACACTCGTGTGTCACTCCTGACACCACCTCCTTGGAAGATTCAGCATGGGAAAGAGCTCTGTGATGGCAAAGAGGGGAAGGAATGGAGGAGATGGGGCTGTTTGTGGGGAGTTGGGCCTTCAGCTGGGATTTCCCCAGCTCCCCACATGGGCACAGCATCCACTGGATTCCAGGCCACTGCTAAAGCTCTGCAAAATGAAGGTGCAGCAGCTTTTGGCAGCAAGAACACAGAAAAACTGGGATCAAGCCAGAGGGTGCAGGGTTGAGCCCCTGGGAGCCCTGAGCAGCCAAAACCCCCAGAGGCAGAGCCAGCAGAGTTTAACAGCACAGCATGGGAATTAACCCCAGAGCAAAGAGCTCACAGAGGGGAAAAACCAGGAATGTTTGTCCCTCTCAGCCCCAAGCATTTTTGGGAGTGATTGGCATCACTCGGTGCTGGCATCAATGGATGTGCCAGGACCTGCACAATTCCATCTCCAGGGCCCTGGAGATCACAGGCACTGAGAGCTCACTGGGGCCTGCCAGGGATGTGATTCCCACACCTGCTGCAGCTGGAACTGATGCCTTGTGCAGGCTGACCCAGAACAGAGGCTGGACAGAGCTAAAGAATAAAGCAGCTGCTGTGGAGAGCTGGGGCAGCCCAGGACAGGCACAGACTCCAAGGGGAAGCAGCCCAGGCAGTGCCAGCCCCTGGGGAGATGCTCCACAGGCAATCAGGGATCAGGTGCAGATCCCTCCTGGAGCACAGTCAGTGGGAAAGGGAAGAACAGGCAGAAGCTGGTGTGGAAACCAGGCTGCAGTCAGGTGTGGAGTCCATCCAAGGGCAGAGATGGGACAGAGAGCAAAAGGAGAAGGAGAGCAATTCCATCCAGAGAAGGTCCATGGCCCATCCAGGAGGCAAAGAGCCCCACCAGAGCTCAGGGCTGAGCTTAAATGGGGCTGCTGGGATGAGCTGGGGGTCCCAGGTGAGGCTGCTTGGAGTCATTAAGGACCATTAGTGCTGTCAGGAATCACATGGGTTTCAATAGTGACTCCCCACCATCCCATCCCATCCCATCCCATCCCATCCCATCCCATCCCATCCCATCCCATCCCATCCCATCCCATCCCATCCCATCCCAAGGTGTTCCCCGAGGGGCATCCCCAGCTGCAGACACAGAAAAGTGACCACCCATATTCTCCTTTGGCTCATTTCAATGTGTGGAAATTCCACTGAGCTTTACTTTCTCCCCAAAAGAGGGAAATGAAGGAAAATTGTATTAAACAGCCAAAAATTGGGGCCTTGGAGAGCTCTACCAGGGTCTGTTAGGCTGAGTCATTTCCCCTGGATGTGGCACTGGCTGGAACCTGAAATAACAGGGCTGGCCAAGCCCAGGGGACAGCCCTGGCTGGGGAATGGAGCCCATGACCTAATGGGCCTTTCCTCCCTCTAACTGCTGAGTGCCTGATGGAAATGTCCTGCCAGGACTCTGCTGAGGATCACTCCAAACTCTGCATCAGAGGGGCTGGGACATCACAGCTCCAGATTTAACCAGGAAGGTTCCCTGCATTAGGTGATGGAAAACCAGGGCTCCATGCTGGGCCTCACAGCAGCACCAGGCATCCAAACCAGCACAGCCCCCCTGCTCCACCTCCCCTGACATCCCATGGCCATGGGGAGATGCTGGAGGCTGTGTAGGAATGTGCCCCCTGTTAACAGAGTGACAAAACTATCCTTTTTCTCCTCAAAAAGGAAAAGAGCCCAGAAGTTCTCTCCTCAACTGGGTAAAAAGCCATCTCATAGGACCTGAGGGACTTCACCTCAAACTCACCTATCAAAGGATAGCTAATTGGTAAAGAGCCAAAAAGTCCCACCTGAGCAATTTACTAGAAAAAGAAGAGAACAAAGAAACCAATGGCTTTTGTGAGGTGTTTTACCAAGAGCAAGAAACTTTTGCACCTAGATCAGTTTTTCTCTACAAAGAGTTTTGTTATTTTGCCTTTTATTAAAACCTTTTTGTTTCCAACACTGCAACAGAAGCCATCCTGCTAATTTTATGCTTCCAAAGGTAGCTGAGCTATCTTGGGTGTGAAATAGATCTCCAAGAGTTTATGAGGCCTGGCTTGAGGAGAGCCCCATTTCAAGGTTGTGCCTGACTTTCTCTGGAAAAAAAATGGCAACTTCCCACTTGTTTGGAACTCCCTGGTGGCTCTGCATGTTGGCTGGACAAGCTCAAGGACACCTTGGCTGTCACTGTTGAGTCATAAACGACACAGACTCCCAAGGCATTCATATGCTAATTAGCATAAGAGCCCCATTTAGGTCATCCTCTCTTGTTTTATAGCTTAGTTTCTTACAGGTAGGTCTGATTGGTCATTTAATCAATATATTTCACCTGGTTGGCTAATAAACAAGACATCCATTTGTAAACAATCTTATGAGAATAGCAGGAAAGCAGCTATTAGAAAAACACCACCTGCAGGTTGTTTTTAATATCTGGCAATCATTGTTTATCTCCAGCTCCCTGAAGCTTCCCAGGCTGATTCTGGGAAAACAGAATTCACAGAATCACTGGGTTGGAAGAGACCTTCAAGATCATCGAGTCCAACCCAGCCCCAACCCCTCAGCTCAACCCTGGCACCCAGTGCCACATCCAGGCTTTGTTAAACACACCCAGGGATGGGGACTGCACCACCTCCCTGGGCAGCCATTCCAGAACTTTATCACTCCTTCTGTAAAAAACTTTTTCTGGATATCCAACTTATATCTCCCTTGACACAGCTTATTTGGCTTTCCTCTCTCTCTCTGACCAGAGAGCTGCCACCACACTTGACATGAAGTATTTTGCAGGCAGCTCTTCCTGCTTCTCCTTCCATCCCAGAATTTCTTGTGACAATGCCCACAGCAGCCAGCACTGCCTGTAGCATTCACATTCTCTGAAAAAATCCCTTCACCCAGGGTTTTTCTCCTGGGAAGCTGAGAAGCCTCAGAGAAAAGGAAAACAATTCTGATCTCATTTGCTTCTCCTGTGTTGTGCTCATGTGGAATGTGTGTGGAGATTGTTCACCCACAGGTGATTGTTCCATTGCATTCTGCTGGGAGTTGTTTTCACTCTTTGGCCAATCAGGGCCAAGCTGTGTCAGGGCTCTGGAGAGAGTCAGGAGTTTTCATTATTATCTTTTTAGCATTCTGTAAGGATCCTTTCTGTATTCTTTAGTATAGTATTCTTTAACATAATACTGTATTATAATATATTATAAATATATTATATTTAATATAATATAGTATTATAAAGTGTTATATTCTTTAACATAATACAGTATTATAAACTAATAAATTAGCCTTCTGAGACCATGGAGTCAGATTCATCATTCCTGCCTTTGTTGGGACATTGCCAACAAATCCAATAACTGTCAGTGCCACATCCACTCCCTGCTGCTCCCATTTCCCTCCCCATCCAAGCATCCCTTTCCAAGGGCACTCCAGAAGGCACCTGAGGTGAGCTTTGAGCTGCAGCACTCACAGCTCCCAGGGCTGGTTATGCAACAGGATTTGAACATCCTCCTCCTCCCTGCTCTGTAGAGCAGGGATAATTTGGGTCTGACCCCGTGGCTGCGAGTCCAGAGGGGCCAGAGCCAAGGCAGGAAGAAAAGGAACAAGGGCATTTCCCACAGAGGACACCAGAGCCATTATGGAAGAGTGAATGCAGGCACCCACCCACGGAGAGGACAGCGAATTCCAGGGGAGAGAAACCTTCAGGGAAGAAAGAGCTCGGCTGCACGCATTGTCTGGGCAGGAAAAGGGGAGCACAGGTTCTCCTGGAGCTCATTACCCACAGCTGCAGCTGTGCTGCCCCTGCTTTGTGCCTGCCCAGCACGGGGGGCTCTGCGGGGAGGGGATGGGGCTTCTGGGGACAAAGGCTGGGCAGGAGGAAGGGCTGCTGCAAGGAGGGGTGACCCCCAGTAAGGATAAGCTGGGAAAAGTAGGGCAGTGGCAGGAAAGGAAGGGAGCTTTGGGAGCAGGGGAGAGTTTCAGAGCTGCTGAAGGCACAGGGTGAGCACAGGAGTGTGGGAGAGTCAGGGGGTAGGATGGTGGGGATGGATGGAGATGAGAGATCTCTGCAGCCAGGGCTGGAACTTGGGGTTCATTGCAAAGGGCCTGGGTGCAGGGCCCTGCTGGGAGCTGCCAGCCACAGCTCAGAGCAGGACTGAGAGAAGAGAGGGGGAGAGAGGGAGAGAGTAAGAGAGCGAGGTTCCTGTTCCAATACAATAAATCTTCTGTGCAGAATATTCTAATTCTCACTAACCAATCTAGTACAAGATACCAATCCTACAGCATTTCCATACAGCCTATAAGAATAATTACATTCCTATACTATTTTACATTTTAAACCCTAAAATCTCCTCTTTGGGCCCTTCTGCCAAGCTGTAGGGTCTGCTCTGACCCTTGGGCCTGTCTGCAAGCAGAGGATGTTGTTCCATCACAAGGGGATCACCTTCAGCTGGCCATGCCATTGTTTTCCAGGTGTTCAGTAACTGAGGGATCTCAAAGCTTGCTTTCATTTCAATCTCACTTATAGTTTCCATATTCTCAAAATCTTTAGCCAGACAATCATATTTATAAGGCTTTCCTGTTTCATCTTCCCCAACACAGAAGTGTGGCAGGGGCAGCTCTCCAAGTGGCAAATCCCAGCTCTCCAAGCCATGAGCCAGCATGGAAATCTCACCCCATTAACTGAGGGGAGAGGTATGGGAGGTTGTGTGCTGCCCTTGTGGGGACATGGGGAGGGTTTGGGGCATGGAGCAAATCGATATCCTGGAAGTTGAGCAAGGAGACCCCTCTGAAGGAGGGAAGGGCTGGGGGGGCCCACAAGGAGCAGCTGCTCTGCAGGGTTTGGTGGCCTCGCTTGATTTGGGTTTTTTTAATGGGAATTTAAAAAGAAACCATTTTCAACCTTTCCAAGATGTGCTGAGGGATCACAGAATTGTGACACAGTTGGGTTGGAAGGGACCTTTAAAGATCACCTCATCCAACCCCCCAGAGCTCCTCACCCATCTCCTTCCTGACAGCCCTGAGAGTTAACCCCACCCAGAGCTCCTGGTCCCTGGGGAGGTGCTCTGGTGCCACCCCAGCCTTGCCCAGCCCTCAGCCCCCAGGCCACACTCACACCTTGGTGCATCTTCCATCCCCTGTTGTCCTTTCCCCTCCAGATCCTCCTTCTCCTGCTCTGTCCATTCACCTCCTGCCCCTCCTGGAGCACTGACAGCTCCTGGGCTGAGCTCAAACCCCCCCTTAACTCAAGTCAAACACCATGGAAATTATATTTTATACACATTCAGAGCTTAAAAGCTTTAGCTGGAGGGGCATTTTTACATGGTTTTCATTTAAATCCCCACACAACTGCTCCTCAACCTGTTCAAGTTGGCCTCACAGCAATTAAATTAATTACTGAATTACAGGGATCAGCATTGCAATTGGTGCACAATGCCTGTCCACCAGATTCTGTGGGATTCCTTTAAAAAATAAAAACATCCCAATAAAATCTGTGTGACACTGAGTGGGGACAAGTGCCATAAACATTGGCCCTTGCTGTAACTCATAAATAAATTTCTCTTTATTGCTCCATTGTCAAAGTAATTAACAGCAAATTCTCCAGTCTCTCCCACTCCAGGGACTTGTTTCCAGCACCAGCTTTCCAAGAGCCTCCCTCTCTGTGGTTTTATAAAACACAACCCCATGTTTTATAGGCTTGGAAGACAAACAGAAATAAACAGCAGAGCCGTGGAGGGATGATCCCAAAAAGCTGCTCTGGGTGGGTTGGACAGCCCAGGCTGGGAAGAGCACCCAGCCAGGGTTTGTAGCCCTGATTTTCAGCATCCTCTCATTCTGATCACTGAATCCCAGAATCATTTAGGTTGGAAAAGACTTCCAGGACCATCAAATCCAAGCTGTGCCCCGTCCCCACCTTGTCCCCAGCCCAGGACACTCAGTGCCACCTCCTGGGACACCTCCAGGGATGGTGCCCACTCCAAACCTCCCTGAGCAGCCCCTGCTGATGTTTGACATTGTTTTCCATGGAGAAATCCCTGCTGATGTCCAACCTGAGCCTGCCCTGGCCCAGCCTGAGGCTGTTCCCTCTCCTCCTGGAGAGCACGTGGATGTTGGGGTGCAAACACCCCCAAAACTCCTGGGAATTGTCTGGATTTGAAAGATTCCAAGGTCAGGAGCACCAGGAGGTGCCTCCAGCCTGGCTCTGACAGGAGAGGAGAGGAGAGGAGAGGAGAGGAGAGGAGAGGAGAGGAGAGGAGAGGAGAGGAGAGGAGAGGAGAGGAGAGGAGAGGAGAGGAGAGGAGAGGAGAGGAGAGGAGAGGAGAGGAGAGGAGAGGAGAGGAGAGGAGAGGAGAGGAGAGGAGAGGAGAGGAGAGGAGAGGAGAGGAGAGGAGAGGAGAGGAGAGGAGAGGAGAGGAGAGGAGAGGAGAGAGGCAGCAAGGCCTCTGCTTCTCTCAGCCAGTTTGTCTTCCAAGCCTATAAAGCATGGGGTTGTGTTTTATAAAACCAGCAAAACCAACAGCAGAAACTACAAAAGGTAGAGGTGAGTGAGGCAGGAACAGAGTGTCACTATAGGACACAAAATAACTCAACATGGACACACTGCTCTCTCAAGGGTAAAAGGAGACTTTTAATTTCTGACTCTAACATTTATAGATTTCCAAAAGTGACAGTGGATTGGAAGGTGACAGTGCCACCTCTCCAATGACACTGGACAAACCAACAGTCCATCAAATTTCTCCTCCTCCATAAAAGAATGCAAAACAATGAGTTATTTACAGAAAGCGTGTGAGAAAGTTTGTAACAAAAATGTAAACGTCAGAAGGCTTAAAAAACCTTTAAAAATCAGAGTGACAACAGAGTGAATCTTTCCTGCTGCTTCCTCCCAGCTCCTGCAGGCCGAGGATTTGCTGATCCAAAGGCAAAGTTTGTATTATCAGGAAGTGGAGCTCAGCCCTCCTGTCCTGGAGGATATCCCTGCAAGGAATCCCTGTGCACACAGAGCTTCCATTCTCCTCCTCTTGAGCTTTCTGATGTTTTGTAGAGTGTTAAACTCCTCCTGGGGCAGGCTGGGGTGTGCTTGCACAGCCTGAGCTGTGTGCTGAGGAGGCACACGGGAGGAGCAGCGATGCTGAGCCAAGGTGTGCCTGTGCTCAGGTGACAGATGGCTCCTGGCACAGGTGCCACCCTCCCTGGCTGCCCTGCAGCACTGATTCACACCTGCTTGGCACATCTCCAGGGGTGTCAGGTTTATCTGCAGTCCCTCAGGCTCCTCTGATGTGCCAAAGGAACCCACTCAGCACCAGAAGAAGGAGCAGAGCAGGAGGGTTTGGGGTGCAGCCCATCTGCATTTGCTGAAATGAGGGGAATTCCCAGGATGGGCTCCCTGGATGTATTTATTTGGATTTTCTCAGGCTGTAATCTCTCCCAGACATGTGTCTGCAGCAGCAGATAACACCAAGCCCAGCATTTTCCTGCTCACTCATGACACTTTTAACACAGCTGAAATAACCCAGACTGAGCCTGTGCCAGGCTTTAAAACAACTTCTCTGAGACAATGGAGAAACACTCATGGAAATCAGCTTGGAATGGAGAAGAGGGGGACCAGGGTAGCCCAAAAATAATTTCCCATCAATTTGTAGCTTCATTCCAGAACCCTGACACTGCATTTCCTGCTGGAAGAAATCTTTCTGCCTCACTCACCTCTACCTTTCGTAGTTCCTGGTGTTGGTTTTGCTGATCCTGCTGGGTTTGGGTGAACAAAGGGGAATTGGGAGATAAATCAAACCCTTCCAGCTGCTTCCCTTCCCACAGCTGATGGGCAGAGGGGCTACAGCTCCTTGTCCTGATCCTCAACACACGGCTCAGGCTGTACAAACACACCCCAGCCTGCCTCAGGTGGAGTTTAAGACTCCACAAAACATCAGAAAGATCAAGAGGAGGAGAATGGAAGCTCTGTGTGCCCTTGGATGTGCCAAGGGATTCCTTGCAGGAATATCCCCCAGAGCTTCCCAGGACAGGGGGAACTTGAGCTCCAGTTCTTGTTGAGGGCTGTGAAAACAAACTTTGCCTTTGGATCAGTATTCTTTAATATAATATATATATCATATTCTTTAATATAATACATACATAATATTATTTAATATAATATACATATAAATTCTTTAATACAATATATCATATAATCAAGTAATAAATTAACCTTCTGATAAAATAGAGTCAAAGACATCATCCTCTCTGCCCAGGGCAGGAGCCAAGCATTCCTACCTGGATCCAAGCTGAGCCTGGCACAGCACAGCAGCCTTTGCCCCCTGCATTGCCAGAGGAGCAGCTTTCTGCTGCCCTGCATTGCCAGAGGGAGCCCAGGCCCATCTGCAGCAGCCCTGGAGCTGCAGAGGAAAACTCCCCCCTTGTGCAGGATCCCTGCTCCAGCAGAACCACAGCTGGCACTGCAGGAGGGCTGAGCCCCCATGGGATGGGGCTGGGACACCACCCTGACACACAGGGGACAGGGCATGGTCTGACTCTGGTAGGGATTTTTTGTTGTTTTTGCTGTTTATACTTGTCACAGACATCTTTTATGAAAAATCCTTTCCTTAGGATTTTTCCTCCTGAGAAGCTGAGAGGCCTCAGGAACAAAATGTAAACAATGATTATCTGCTGCTGTGGAATGCAACAGGTGCATCTGGGATTGGCCCATGTTGGTTGTTTCTAATTAATGACCAATCACAGTCAGCTGGATCAGACAGAGAGAATCTGAGCCACAAGCCTTTGTTATCATTCTTTCTTTTTCCATTCTTAGCTAGCCTTCTGATGAAATCCTTTCTTCTATTCTTCTTGGTATAGTTTTAATGTAATATATATCATAAAATAATAAATCAGCCTTCTGAAACATGGAGTCAAATCCTCATCTCTTCCCTCAACCTGAAACCCCTGTGAACACCATCACATAACTATTACATTTCTATTTTTTTTTAGTTTCCCTAGTAAAGAACTCTAATTTCTACTCCCATCTCTTTGCCTGAGAGCCCCTTAATCTCAAAATTATAATAATTCAGAGGGAGGGGTTTACATTTTCCATTTCAGGGGAGGCTCCTGCCTTCCTTAGCACACACCTGGCTGTTCAAACCAAGACAGCAGCACAGCCTGGGGCACAGCAATGAATAAAAGAAACCAAGCAAGAGGCAGAGCAGGGCAGCAGCACCAGCCCCGGCCTTCCCCTCCTGCTCCCTTCAACACAGCTCCCAAGAATAAAAAAATAAATTAAAAATGAGTGTTCCCCAGCCTAACAAGCTGCCATTTCACAGCCAAGCAGAGCTCAGATTTTCACCCCAGGCAAAACATGTGCACGTTTGTGATTCAGTGCACGCCGGCGGCTGCCAGGTTCTGTACAAACGATTGAATTGCTGCGGTTTCAACCTTGACTCAGCTCCCAAATGCTCCTCCAAGCTCCTCTGACAGAGCTCATCACCTCCCACCTCTCCCCCACCGCTGGTATTTTTACACCCAAATTATCTCCGGGTGCCTGGGAACCCTCAGATCCCCTGAGGAGCTGCTGCTTCCCTGGGTGTGGGAGTCACTGAGAGCCCCAGCCAAAAGATTTCCTCCTGTAAACTCCTCTCACCAGCTCAGGTCGAGCCCACAGTGCTGGAACCAGAGCTCAGGAGCCTGTGGGCAAATAAACAAACATCAACCAGGGTTTTATTCCTGTGCAGAGAAGCTGCCAAAGCCCAAAAATGGAGCTGGAGGCGCCACTTTGCCAAACCCCAGGAGGGGCTGAACCCTCTGGAGCTCCCTGGGCCTCATCCTGGGCTGGGGAGGCTCCACAAGTTGGGAATTTGGGTGAGGATGAGCATGGATGGGGCTGGAGAAGCTTCCAGCAACTTCCAGCGTGGATGAGATCCCACAAAGGACACAGAGGGCATGGGCCAACCTTTATGCAAAATCCCCTTGCTGGATGTGGACTCCTCCATCCATTTTTCCTCTCCAGGGTTCAAAATCCTCATGTTCACTCCAAAAAACTTCCTATCCAAGGCCTGGCTCGTGCCCATTCCTGTATTTTCTGCTTCAAAGGCTGCCTCACAGCATCCCACCAGCAGCAATGATTTCCCAGCTCAAACCAGTCTCCCTTTCTCTCTGTTTCTTCACCAACCTAAAGAATTTCCCAGAAGTTTTTTTTTTAATACAGTAGAACCCAGAGGAAAATCTACTTTTTTTCCCCCTCAAAACTGCAGTTTTTGAGGATTATTTATCACAAGTGAAGCTGAGAATAGCCCAGGTCAGACACACTCCCCCATCCCACTGCCTCTGCAGGGATTTGGGTGGATTTGGGGAGAGCCCCAGACAAGTCTTGTTTGAACAGCAGAGACGTCTCTGCCTTGCAAAAAAAAAAAAAAATACATATAAAATCTGCTCTTCATTCCTCCCTCTGCCTTTGAGCAGGGAAAAACATTTGTTAGTGATTCATCACTTCCCTGAGCAGCCCAGACTGAGGAAAGGATGGATTTGGGATGTGGGGGAGCTCTCAGGGTTAAAGGGAATTGCTGGAGAGAAATCATGTGTCAAACAGAAAACTTTCCCTGCACTAGAGTAAAAAAGAAAAAGGAAAATGAGTCAGTTTGAGTCAGCCCAGAAATGAAAGGTTTCACCTCTGTGGATGAGCTGCCTCTTCCTTGTTTTATTTTATTCAGTGTAAGTTGACTTTAATTAACTGAAACTGTTTGAAAGTGAAAATTCTGTGTTATTTTTAACCCCTGAAGATGACAGGACATTTCCTCCCTCCCCCAGTAAACCACTTTTGGGGTTTTTAATTTTATTTTTTGTTTCCCTTTTCACAAACCCCAGAAAGCCCAACAGTTTTAAGGGGCTGGAGTTTCACTCCCACTTCCTGATTGGAAATTTTCCATCTGCTCAGCCCCATTTTCACCAGCTTCAGCCTCCACCAAATCCACTGAGCTCCAGACTCCTGAACCCACCTCCCTCAATTCCCTGTTCCTTTACCTGGAAGGAACCAGCCTGAGGAACATCCCCAAGCAGAAAATGCCTCTAAAATCTTCTATTTTCTCTAATTCCTCTATATTCTTCTATTTTCTCTAATTCCTATATATTCTTCTACTTTCTCTAATTCCTCTATATTCCCCTATTTTCTCTATTTTCTCTATAATATTCTATTTTCTGTAATTCTTCTATATTCTTCTATTTTCTCTAATTCCTCTAAATTCTTCTCTTCCACATCTTCTGTTCCAGGGCCTCAGAATCCTCTGGATTCTCTCATGTCTGACAATGCAGCCAATATTTTGCTGCATCTCCATTCTACCTCATTTTCAAGCCACCTCCAGAACAAAAAACTGGGGAGCAGTGAAGAGGCCCCTGGAATTCCCACCTTTATGGACACACATGGGTTAGAAAACACCAGGACATCACCTATGACCCACCCTGGAATGCTTAAAATAAAGCAGAAAACCTAAATCCATGAATCCTGAGTGGAAAAGTAGGATTTCCTAAACTAAAGAAATATTTCACATTGACCCCCCACAGTGCCAGGAATTATTTTTTAAGCTGTGTTTTATATCCAGTACCACGGTGGGAGAAATCCTCCTCCTGCTGGAAGGTTTCAAGGTTTCTCTTTCCAAGACATTAAAACATTCCCAGCTGGTGAAAAGCAATCCTGGGCACCTGGCATTGGCTCTCAATGCCAGGAAGGGAGAGAGCTGTGGCATGGGGAGGTCAGGGGGGTTTCCATGGATCCTGGGTGTCCCAAAGGCTCTGAGAGCTGCCCAGCCTTGGGTGGGCATCCCTGGGCATCCCTGGGCATCCCTGGCAGCGCTGCCCAAAGGCTCCTGGAGCTCTGGCAGCCTCGGGGCCGTGCCCATTCCCTGGGCAGCCTGGGCAGTGCCAGCACCCTCTGGGGGAAGAGCCTTGCCCTGAGCTCCAGCCTGAGCTGCCCTGGCCCAGCCCCAGCCGTGCCCTGGCTCCTGTCCCTGGCCCAGAGCAGAGATGGGAGCTGCCCCTCGGGAGGAGCTGCAGCCCCGGGGAGCTCTGCCCTCACTCTGCTCCAGCTGAACAACCCCAGAGCCCTCAGCTGCTCCTCACAGCCCCTCCAGACCCTTCCCTTGTTCCCCTGAACACTCTCTAACAGCTCAATGTCATTTTTTATATTGTGGTGCCCAAACTGCCCCAGCTGTTCCCTGGCTCCTGTCCCTGCTCAGGAGGGAATAAATGCTGGATCAGGGCTGGGCAGGCTGGAGCCATCAGCTCTGGCACAGCCTGGAGGAGCTGCAGGAGAGGTGACACCTCCAGGGCCCCCCTTGTGGGACCAGCAAATGGGACCTGTCCCAGGGAGGTTAAATGTGGTGTCAATGTGCAGGATCCACAGCTTGGAAAGGCACCCCCTGTTCCCTGTCAGCACCCAGGACATTCCTCTGGCTGCCCTGGGTGATTCCAGACCCTGGCAGGGGGCTCAGAGACCTTGGCCCAGAGTCAAAACCACCTGTGCCTTGGATTTTAGCCCAAGGAAACAATCACCAACTTTGTGTGAAGAGTTACAAGCCACAAGGGTTTGAGCAGAATGTTAGTGAATTTATCACTGGGTGAAAATGTAGAATTTTGGGGTTTTAGAATGGGGGTTCAAGAGGCAAGATGGAGGAATCTGGGGGTGTCCTGTCCTTCTCCTTCTTGTGCTCCATCTTCTGCTGTGATGGTGACAGTTCTGGATTGGTTTAGAGTAGAGACAGACTGTCTAACATAGGTGATAGGTATTGGGAAATTATTGTAAATAAAGCACACATAGTTCTTAGTATAAAAAGCCAACACCACCCCAAGGGCAGGGACTGTGCCACAGCCCAACCTGCTGGACAGACCTCAGCAAGTCAGAGAAAGAATGGAATAGATAATAAAAATATAAACAACCTTGAAAAGCAGAACTGAGGAATCTCAACTTCTTCAGTCGTGGGGCTGGGGAAAAGGACTCTTTAATACCTCAGGAGCCATTTCAGCAACACAAAACCTGAGACCTAACCTTGGGCTCCACCATTCTTCCCACCATGTGCCAGGGAAGTCCAGATGTCCCCAGGACAGGTGTGGGAGGCAGGAACAAACACCAGAGCAGGTGACAACAGTGACTTCCCAGTGAGTGTGGCCCCAAGGAAGGAGAGGGAGGAAGAACTGAGATCCCGCTGGATGTAAATGTCCAAAATCCCTCTGCACATAAATCTCCAAAACCCCTCTGCACATGAATCTCCAAAACCCCTCTGCACATCTCACCTGGGAGCTCCTGGATGTGCACAAGCCCCTGCTGCTGCTCCTCAGATAAGGACAGAGCTTCTCTCCTTCTCCTTTTTGAGAAAAACATCTCTAAAAATATCCCAAAAACATCCCTGAAAGATGAACCACTCTCTGAATCTCCCCGGGAGCCTGCAGTGCTGCAGACACCACGGGATGGCTGCTCCTGCTCCACACCTGCATTTCCTGAGGGCACAAACCCTCACTTTCCTGTCCAAGTGCAGCAATTCCTGCAGGATTTATCCAGCCAGCAGCGAGCAGGGCTCCTCCAAACCCACCGGGCTGCCTTTGTTTGGCAGTCATCAGATTAAATGTCCTGGAGATTGCTGCAGCAGCTCTCCTGCTGGGCTGGAGCAGCGTTCCAACCTTCCCAGCACACTCCAGTGCTCTGGGAGCAGCAGGACCACGTGAAGGAATGGCTTTGCTGCTTTTTTCCAGGTTTGGAAGTGATGCAAACAAAGAAAAGTAATGTGAAAAGTGGAGTTGGCACGAACTGCTGTGCCATTCCCATCAAACCTGCAGTAAAAAAAAAGACTCCAAGGGATCAGCTCAGCCCTAAATCTTGAATTGTTTTAATTCACTGACAGAACAAGGTTAAATCACACACCTGCAAAGCCATGGGGCTGTTCCCTCTCTGCCACAGCCAGGACACTGCTGCAGGATGTGGGCAGGCTCAAACACCTCTTCTCTATGAAATATTTTATTTCTGCATTTCAAGAACCTTCCCAGCCCTCCTGAGTCCAACCATCCCCTCATCTCTGACAAGGCCACCACTGACCATGTCCCCAAGTGCCACCTCCAGGGATGGGCACTCCAAACCCCCCTGGGCAGCCCCTGCCAAGGCCTGAATCTCCCCTTTCCATGGGGAAATTCCTGCTGATGCCCACCCTGAGCCTCTCCTGAGGCCGTTCCCTCTCCTCCTGTCCCTGTTCCCTGCAGCAGAGCAGGGATGGCAGGGATGTGATCAGGATGTCTCTGGCTCATCTGGAGGTTGCTCTGAGCCTCTGTGGCTCAGCTGAGCCAGATCTGCTGGACTAGGGAATCAGCCAGGTGAGGGAAAACACACTCTGGTTTTGTGGCTGCCATGAATAAAACAGCAGCCAGTTTAGAACCCCAGGATCATTTAGGCTGGAAAAGGTTTCCACAATCATGGAGTCCAACCTGTGACCAATCCCCACCTTGTCCCCAGCCCAGAGCACTCAGAGCCACCTCCAGCCCTTCCTGGGACACCTCCAGGGATGGGCACTCCAAACCTCCCTGGGCAGCCCCATTTGATGTTTAACAACGTTTTCCATGGGGAAATTCCTGCTGTGCCCACCCTGAGCTGCCCTGGCCCAGCCTGAGGCCGTTCCCTCTGCTCCTGTCCCTGTTCCTGGAGCACAGCCCGACCCCCCCGGCTGTGCCCTCCTGGCAGGAGCTGTGCAGAGCCACAAGGGCCCCCTGAGCCTCCTTTGCTCCAGGCTGAGCCCCTGCCCAGCTCCCTCAGCCTCTCCTGGGGCTCCAGCTCCATTCCTTTCCTCGGGAAGCAGCAATTCCCAGCAGTGGGGCACTCCTGGCTGCCTCCAGCCCCCTGGAGCAGGAGAAGGGGTGAGGACAGTCCCACACCAGCCAGGCTCTCCCTGCTTTATCAGCCCATTTATCTCAGCTACTTCCAGCCCTATTCTGTTTCCAATCAGCATCCCCAACCCGCTCAGGCCTGTGGGAATTCCACTAAAAGCCTGGAAGGAGTAGAAAAATGAAACAAAAACACATTCAGGGAGATTAAATGGGGAAAGGCAACTTAACTGTGTGCTGTGGAAAGGAGCAGGGTTCATGTTCTCACATCTGCTGGGTGCAGAGCTGAGGGGCTGAGCCTGGGGAAGGGGCTCCCCACAGCCAGGTTTGGGAATTGGGGCAGGAATTGTCCCCAGCTCAGGGAATTCTGTGTGTGCCCCACAGCCAGGTTTGGGAATTGGGGCAGGAATTGTCCCCAGCTCAGGGAGCTCTGTGTGTGCCCCACAGCCAGGTTTGGGAATTGGGGCAGGAATTGTCCCTAGTTCAGGGAATTCTGTGTGTGCTGCACAGCGAAATTTGGGTTCAGGAATTGTTCTTCTGCTCTGGGAGCTCTACATAAGCTCCCCACAGCCAAATTTTGGAATTGGGGGCAGGAATTGTTCTCCTGCTCAAGGAACTCCATGTGGGCTCCCCACAGCCAGGTTTGGGAATTGTTCTCCTTAGGGAGCTCTGTGTGAGTTCCCCACAGCCGAATTTTGGAATTGGGGGCAGGAATTGTTCTCCTGCTCAGGGAACACTGTGTAAGCTCCCCACAACCAGGTTTGGGTGTAGGAATTGTTCTCCTGCTCAGAAAGCTCTATATAAGCTCTACACAGCCAGGTTTGGGAACTGGGGGCAGGAATTGTCCTCCTGCTCAAGGAGCTCCATGTGTGCCCCACAGCCAGGTTTGGGAATTGTTCTCCTTAGGGAGCTCTGTGTGAGTTCCCCACAGCCCAATTTTGGAATTGGGTGCAGGAATTGTTCCCCAGCCCAAGGAACTCCATGTGTGCCCCACAGCCCCACAGTTCCCCACAGGTTTGGGAACTGTTCTCCAGCTCAGAGAGCTCCATGTGGGCTTCCCACAGCCAGGTTTGGGGTCAGGAATTGTCCCCCTGCTCAGGGAGCTCCATGTGGGCTCCTCACAGCCAGGTTTGGGAATTGTTCTCCTCAGGGAGGCTCTGTGTGAGTTCCCCACAGCCAGGTTTAGTAATTGGGGGCAGAAATTGTTCCCTTGCTCAGAGAGCTCCATGTGGGCTCCCCACAGCCAGGTTTGGGAATTATTTCCCAGCTCAGGGAGCTCTCTGTGTGCCCCACAGCCAGGTTTGGGAATTGTTCTCCTCAGGGGGCTCTCTGTGTGCCCCACAGCCAGGTTTGGGTGCAGGAATTGTCCCCCTCCTCAGGGAGCTCTCTGTGTGCCCCACAGCCAGGTTTGGGAATTGTTCCCCAGCTCAGAGAGCTCTCTGTGTGCCCCACAGCCAGGTTTGGGAATTGTCCCCCTCCTCAGGGAGCTCTCTGTGTGTCCCTCGGGTGCTGCCCTGCCCAGGCTCCTCCAGGCCACAGCAGCTCTGTCCCCACTCCTGAGGCACAGCCACAGCTGGGAGGGAGCCCAGGGCCAGTAAAGGGTCCCAAATGGGGAGCAAATGTTAACTGGGATGGTGAACAGCTCCTTGGGAATCAGCTGGGCACAGGAAAGGCACAGGAGTGAGGGGAGCAGCCCCATGGGTCCCACTGACCCCTGAGAGCAGGGGGGGAGGATAAATAAACCAAAAATCACCAAAAGAGCAGCAAGGGAGGGAATTGTGCCCCTCTCATAGACCCCATCTAGAACAGGGGGTCCCCTCAGGGGTCCCCAGCACAGGAAGGAGCTGGAGCTGCTGGATTGAGTCCAGAGGAGCCATGGAGCTGCTCCAGGGCTGGAGCCAGGCTGGGAGAGCTGGGGGTGCTCACCTGGAGAGGAGAAGCTCCAAGGAGAGCTCAGAGCCCCTGAAGGGGCTCCAGGAGAGCTGGAGAGGGACTGGGGACAAGGGATGGAGGGACAGGACCCAGGGAATGGCTCCCACTGCCAGAGGGCAGGGATGGAGGGAGATTGGGAATTGGGAATTGTTCCCTGGGAGGGTGGGCAGGCCCTGGCACAGGGTGCCCAGAGCAGCTGTGGCTGCCCCTGGATCCCTGGCAGTGCCCAAGGCCAGGCTGGACAGGGCTGGGAGCAGCCTGGGACAGTGGGAGGTGTCCCTGCCATGGCAGGGGTGGGATGGGATGAGCTTTAAGGTCCCTCCCAGCCCAAACCATTCCAGGATTCCATGAGAAAACCTCCCTTGGGTCAACATGGATCCAATCCCTACCAAGCTGCAGCAGAGCCATGTTCACAACCTGCTTCTGCAAGGGGGAAAATAAACACAGCAAATTAAAACCAACAGCACAGGAGTTGTTTTAATCAGCATCAGGAGGTCACCCCAGGGTGAATTCCCAGCCATGCCCTCTCCCTGTCCTGCTGCTCACACCTTCCTGGGGAGGAGATTGAATTTAGGATTTTCTCCAACATGGGCAGGATCCTCTGGGCTGGAAACCCAAGCCCAGTTCAGGATAAGAACCAGGGAACCCTCAGAGTGGCCTTGGAGCTGCTTTGGGAGCACTCCCCACTTGCTGATGCACACAAAGCCTGAATGCTCCAGCTGCTGAGCTCATTAACAGCCTTAAACTTCTCGTTAATTTAACTTCCTGAGCCACGGAGAAAAGCATTGGAAACCTGACTGCTCATGGTTCAAGCACAAAACTGGACACAGAGTTGAGAACCTGAAGTCAGATGCATCATTCCTTCTTGCCATAGGGATCCCTGCAAGTAGAATAAAACATCTCAGGGACCTCTTGGCTCTCTGGATGGAGGAATCCTCCCTGACACCCAGGGTCACTCCAGGAAAAGGAGGAAAATGCTGTTTTCCCCTTCCTGCATGATCAGGAGAAGACAATGCCATGAGGCATGGGGTGTCCTCCTGTTGGTCTGCAGCCCAGCCCAGGGAACATCTCAGCTGCTGCAGGCATCAGGGAGGGATTCACCAGAACCAGAAGGGTTTCCTCTTTAAAATATCCCCTGAAATGCATTCCTGGAGGCCAGGAGTGCACAGCAGCCAAGAGAGGGGATCAGATTGGAGCCATCCAGGATCTCTCCTCACCCTGTGACAAACTTCAGCAGAGCCCCCAAACTCTTGTGCTGGAGGAACCTTTCCCTGAACAACTGAGAGGAGCAGGGATGCTGGGGGCACCCTGTCCTTAAGGGGGTCCCTTTGAGGGCTGTCCCCACCACCACCCCAGGGCTGGAGAGGGAGCACATCCCAAAAAGGAGCCTGGGGAGGGTCTGGGCAGCACGTGCCTGCCAGATGCTCCCTGTTGAGCAGGAGGGGAGGGAGGGGAGCTCGGGGTCACCAGCGATGCCTGCCCGGGTTCCTGGAGCAGGGGCCGTGCAGGGGGGAGGCAGCCAGGAGGAAATACCAGCCCGGGGGAGGAAAAGCCATCCCGGGTGGATTCCCGGTCACGTTTGCACATGTCTGGCTCAGGAGAGGCAGGAAGCTGCAGGGGATGGGGGTCCCTGGGCTGGAGGGAGGAGGCAGAGCAGCCCCACACGCTGGGACAGCCTGGGATGCTCCTTCCTGCATCCCTGTCATGCCCTGGGGAGCTGCTTTGGGCTCAGCCTCCTCCTCCCTCCCCGCTCCTTCCCTTCTTCCTCAATTCCCACAATTGCAATTCCCACAAATTGGACAAATCTGGAGCTGTCTCCGTGCCCTGGGAGCTCCTGCAGTGTGTCAGCCCTGCCTGCTTTGCCCATTCTGGTATCAGTTGGCTCCTTGCCCTCGACAGGAGGAAGCTGCAGCCTCTGATGTAACCCCAGCCCCTTCTCCCCAAGGCTCGAGACCAAGTTAAACAAAACCAGACTCTGCAAATCTCAGGAACAAGAGCCCAGACACAAAGGAACAGTATTGTGTTTGTTGGGAATGTCCTGAGGAAGGCAGGAATGACGAATCTGACTCCGTGTTCTCACAAGGCTAATTTAGTACTTTATGATACTATATTATATTAAAGAATACTACAATATACTAACTAAAGAATACAGAAAGGATACTTACTGAATGCTAAAAAAATACTAAAACTGTTTCCAGAGTCTTGACACAGCTTGGCCCTGATTGGCCAAAGAGTGAAAACAACTCCCAGCAGAATGCAACAATCACCTGTGGGTAAACAATCTCCAAACACATTCCACAAGAGCACAACACAGGAGAAGCAAATGAGATAAGAATTGTTTTCCTTTTCTCTGAGGCTTCTCAGCTTCTCAGGAGAAAAATCCTGAGCAAAAAAATTTTTTCAGAGAATGTGAATGCCACAGAACAGCTTTGGAATTGCCACTCCTGTCCCCACATGTTGGAACCCTGGCTGCTGAGAATTTTAAAATTTCTGTGCTGATAGGTACTAGCTCTTAAAAGAACACTCCATTTGTCTTGAGGCTGTAGAGAAAACATCTAAAATTGAATGATAAATCTAAGATTATCGGTGTGTAGTTTAAATAGAAGTGTGTAATCTCACATAGTAGAAACCTTAAGAGTTTAAAGTTTGGGAAATATATTACTGTATTAGAATACAGTAATATATATATAAGGTAAAATGGAGATTTCAGAGTAGTAACTACTCTTTCTTCTTTATACTCTTCTTTATAGGTTTAGGTAATATTGTGCAATTGAATAAAAAAGTCTACATTGTGAGTAGATTGATTATTAAGTTAAAAGTAAAAATATTTTAAGTATCATTTCTTAATTAGTTTATCCTTAAAAGACTTTGTAGAGAGAGAAATACAGCTCTATTTTGTAGTTTGTAAGTGAGGTGCTGTAGAACTCTCAGTTTGTGAGACTGTAATATAGATAAGAACTAATAAACACGTGAGTCTGCACAAGAAATACTATTTTAAAGATTTAATCCTGACCCACAGGCACAGAGTGGAGCCAGGCCCAGGTCCCTCGATCAGGATGGAGCTGCCCAGAGCAGCTGCACCATCTCCAGAAGTCTTCCAAGGTGAATTATGCCCTGAAAACATCCCTAAAACACCTCTTACCCCTCCTGCCACTGCACAAACACACTTGCAATGTCCCAACAGCCATAAACTGGATTTTTTAGCAGCCCAGCTCTTCCAGAAACCTGCAGGAGCTACACCAGTAACACCAGTTGGTGCTGCTGGAGCACCATCATGCCCTGCCCACCAAAAGCCACGAGCACCTGGTACATTTAGGACTGAAAAACGTAAAATCTGGATCACTAAATGACAACAACCACAAATATCACACCTAAACACTGCCTCCTATAGCTGCACCAGTGAGGCACAGCATTTTTCCTGCTTGAGTTTCATTTTGGGTCCCTTTTTCTCACCAGCACTCAGAAAATGGCGATTGAGTGTGGGATCTGCCCCTTTTCATGCAGGAAAAAACCCCACTGAGACCTGGCCCAGAGCAGCTGGGGCTGCCCCTGGATCCCTGGCAGTGCCCAAGGCCAGGCTGGATGGGGTTGGAGCAGCCTGGGACAGTGGGAGGTGTCCCTGCCATGGCAGGGGTGGCACTGGATGGGCTTTGAGGTTCCTTTTAACCCACACCACTCTGCAATTCCATGATTCTGTGCTCTGCTGCCCTACAGAGAATATACCAAAGGAAATCTCCAGCTCAATTCCTGTTTTAAGTCCAACAGTTGTGGTTGAATTTATAAAAACATCCTTCCCTTTAGGAAAAACATCTCATCTGGATTTAAAGCCTTGCCAGCAGCTGAAACTACCACAAGTCAGCCTTGGGGCAGGCCAGGAGCAAATGAAATAATAAATACATGAAACATGTGGGTTGTTGGAGCTGGCCTGGGAGTCACAATTAAAACCAGCAGAGCTGGGGGAGAAAATTACCAGCACTTTTACTGCAGGAGGTGTTGGGTTTGCAGGATTCCCTAAAGTCTCCTCAAAGGGAGAGGAAAACCACAAGTGAGGCATTACAGGATGGATTCATGTGGATCCAGAGCTCTGTGTGCCCTGGGCAGGAGCCTGAGCTCTGCTTTGGGAAGAGCCACTGAGGGAGGCTGAGCGAGCTGAAATGAGGGATGTGGGGCTCCAGGGGCTCTCCAAAATGCAGTTTATTGTATCCAAAATGCAGTTTATTGTATCCAAGGTGTTACAGCAGTCCAGGGTCATGGGTGACAGAGCTGTGCCCACAGCTGTCACCCCCAGCTGCAGGCAGGCCTGGAGACCCTTTGGTTTTGGTTACAATGCATTATAGACTTTTCTTTGCTGAGCATCTTAATACAGCAGAACCAATCTATACCTTAACTTTTATCTGTAGCCTATCATAACTACTGTAATTACCCTATTCATGTTACTGTTCCCCAATCACTAAAAGTTTGTACATTACAGTTTAACCTAGAAGTTTTTTTTCAGTTTTCTTGTAGTGGAAAATTCTGAGACCTTTTTTCTATTTGCCACATTTCCTGACATGTTTGCCTGTGCTCTCTTCCTGCTTGGTAAAAACATCTTCTTGTTTGGGGTGGGTTGATCCTTTGCTCTAAGCCATAAAACCCCTTCTAACTAACACACCCTTTGCCTCCTTGGTTATCCAGTAAGACTGGCTGAGCAATTCTTTTCTTCTATATCAAAACTTGCTTCCATCTCTATTCCTTCTTCAGATTCTACATTCAAAAATCTTTCTGTCAAGTACACAGACCTGTGAGACTTTCTTGTCAAACTTTCATCCTTCCCAACAGAAGGCATTGCTCAGAGCCTTTTTAACAGCTTAAAGGTTTTCCCTGAAAAAGAGGGAACCACCTGTCTGTGATCTTCCAGGACCTGGCCAGGGCGAGCAGGGGGGGCTTCTGCTCCCCACAGGGGATGGAGGGACAGGACACAGGGAATGGCTCCCACTGCCAAAGGGCAGGGCTGGATGGGATATTGGGAATTAGGAATTGTTCCCTGTGAGGGTGGGCAGCTCCTGGCACAGGGTGCCCAGAGCAGCTGTGGAATCACAGAATATCCTGAGTTGGAAGGGACTATTGTATTTGTGGGGTACCTTCCCCACAATGAAGGAAGGAATGATGAATCTGACTCCATGTTCTCACAAGGCTAAATTATTATTTTATGATATTATATTATATTAAAGAGTACTATCTATACTAAACTAGAGAACACAGAAAGGATACTTACAGAATGCTAAAAAGATAATAATGAAAACTCCTGATTCTCTCCAGAGCCCTGACACAGCTTGGCCCTGATTGGCCAAAGAGTGAAAACAACTCCCAGCAGAATGCAATGGAACAATCACCTGTGGGTGAACAATCTCCAAACACATTGCACATGAGCACAACACAGGAGAAGCAAATGAGATCAGAATTGTTTTCCTTTTCTCTGAGGCTTCTTAGCTTCCCAGGAGAAAAATCCCTGGCAAAGGGATTTTTCAGAGAATGTGAATGTGACAAGGATCTCCCAACCCAGCCCCTGTCCCTGCCCAGCCCCCCCAACAACCCCACCCTGTCCATCCCTGGCAGCGCTGCCCAAAGGCTCCTGGAGCTCTGGCAGCCTCGGGGCCGTGCCCATTCCCTGGGCAGCCTGGGCAGTGCCAGCACCCTCTTTTTCACCCACACCCCACATGCAGAGTGTGAACCCTCTGGTTTTCTCTCTTTGTCCCTTTGCTTTGCTGCTCACTCTAATCTCACACTCCTCACAATGTCACCAGCCAGGCCGAGGGGGACCACGTGGCACGATGGCACCATGTCCTGTCTCCTGACATGAATCCCGCCCCATCTTATATTTGCCATCCTCAAACTTGAAACATCCAATTGAAACACCCAAAACCATTCAAAAGTGAAAGGAATGAAAAAAAACACAAAAAAAAAAAAAAAAAAAAAAAAGAAAGGAAAGGAAAAGAAAAGAAAAGAAAAGAAAAAGAAAAAGAAAAAAAGTGCAGGAGGTGATTAAAAATCTGCTCACACAAAAATCGCTGCCAGAAACTGAGATCTGACTTCAAAACTCCTCTGCATCTCTAACGACCTTTTAATAGCTCTCATTACAGAACATCTCCCTCAGCCCTGCCAGAACAGAGCCCAGCATTTGCACAGGCAAAGCCCAGCTGTTTCATTGATCCATTCCAGCACTTCAAACAAGTATTAATAACTCAGCTCTGCCAAATGAAAGGTTCCACTCCTGGCTGCTGAGCCTGTCTTGGATGGCAGCTCGTTTAACCTGCCTCTTTCATCAAGCATTTCCCACTCCCTGCGGGAGCTGCCGTGGAAAATGTGCCTTTGAAATGAAGGTTCAGCAGCAGGGAAGCAGAGAAAGTAATAAATAACATGTATCTCCTGCACTGTGAGCAGAAATTACCTGTGTCATGTACTCCTAATCTTCAGTATAAACACATTTCATTGTTTGGAGAGGAAATCAGAATGATGGAATGGTTTGGGTGGGAAGTTAAAGCTCATCCCATCCCACCCCTGCCATGGCAGGGACACCTCCCACTGTCCCAGGCTGCTCCCAGCCCTGCCCAGCCTGGCCTTGGGCACTGCCAGGGATCCAGGGGCAGCCACAGCTGCTCTGGGCACCCTGTGCCAGGGCCTGCCCACCCTCACAGGGAACAATTCCTTCCCATGTTCCTCTATTCTGCTGTGTCTCTCTGTCCCTCCATGTCCCTCTGTCCTGCCGTGTCCCTCCATCTCTCCATGTTCCTCCATCCTGCAGTGTCCCTCCGTCTGTCTATGTCCTTCTGTCTTGATGTGTCCCTCCATCCCTCCATGCCCATCTGTCCTGCCATGTCCCTTTGTCCTATTGTGTCCCTTCAACCCAGTGTCCCTCTGTCCCAATGCATCCTTCTGTCCTGCCATGTCCCTCCAGCCCTCCATGTCCCTCTGTCCTGTTGTGTCTGTCTTGTTGTCCCTCCGTGTCCTTCTGTCCCTCCATGTCCTTCTGTCCCTCCATATTCCTCTGTCCTGCCATGTCCCTCTGTCCTACCATGTTCCTCCATCCTGCCGTGTCTCTCTGTCCCTCCATGTCCTTCTGTCTGCCATGTCCCTCCATCCTGCCGTGTTCCTCTGTCTATTGTTTCCCTCCAACCCTCCATGTCCCTCTGTCCTGCCATGTCCTTCCATCTCTCCATGTCCCTCCATCCCTCCATGTCCCTCTGTCCTACTGTGTCCCTCTGTCCTGCCGTATCCCTCCATTCCTCCATCTCTCCATATCCCTCTGTCCTGCCATGTCCTTCCATCTCTCCATGTCCTTCCATCTCTCCGTGTCCCTCCATCCCTCCATGTCCCTCTGTCCTGCCGTGTCCCTCGGTCCCCCCATGTCCCCTCCGGCACGCGCGGTGTCCCCGGTGTCCCCAGCAGCCCCGGGATCAGGGCTCTGTGTCCTGAGCTGCCCTCTCGCCCCGCGGGGATGACACTGCCGGCAGCGCCGGCAATTAGTGCTGCACTAATTGCCCTCATTGAGGCACAGGAACGCCCCGTCAGGGATGAGGTGCGCTAAACAGAAGCTGATTTTTGTCATTTTGTTGCTCTCTCGACTTCCTGCAGTGGCAAAGGCACGGGAGGAGGGTGCTTAAATCCTGAGGAGGTTTTCCCTTAATTGATGACCCCGAGAGAGCAAAGCTTTCCATCCGAGCGTGAATGCAGCCTGAGCACAATGCAGGAGCAGCGGGACACGGAATCCCTCTGCCGCAGCCAGGAAGCGCCGCCCTGCGCCGGTGTCCCCAGGTGCCCCGGGCTGTGCATCCCGCAGGGCCGGGGATGCTCGCAGAGAGCCCGGGGCTATGGCAGGGGACATGTGGGGATCCACAAAATCAGAGGGGATGGCAGGGCTCAGAGACAGCAGAACTGGGATTGGAGCTAAGCTGGAGCCATGAGATTGGTCAACAAAAAAATTACATAAGAAGTAGAAAAGCAAGGACAAGTAGAACAATGGTCTGTGTATTAATGCTTGGCTAGAATAACTCTCTAAGCTACAGGAAAGTTTATCTAGTGAAATATTGGAAGTTTTAAGGTTAATAATGGAGCTCTGTGCATTGTGTTTTAAGGCTCACAAGCAGGTATTGCATTCAAAATAAGCATTGTTTAAACCAAAGGTACCTGTGCTTATGGTGGTTGGATAGAACTACTGTCAATGTGCTTTTGCTTTGTGTGATTGGTCAAAAAACTTATAAAGTAAGGTGTAACATGAAGTTCTTTGTCTGCTGCCTGGGATGTGAGCTGGTGGCATCTTCCCATTGTCATAACCATGGAATGAGACTGATGCTGGAAAATAAAACAGCTCAAGGCACGTTCCACAGTGGTCCTGTCCTGTTTGTGATTTGTACAGAGACCCCAGCCAGTGACAGGGACACAGCCAGCCTTGGCAGCTGTGTCACATTCACACTCTCTGAAAAATCCCTTCACCCAGGGTTTTTTTCCTGGGAAGCTGAGAGGCCTCAGAGAAAAGGTAAACAATTCTGATCTCATTTGCTTCTCCTGTGTTGTGCTCATGTGGAATGTGTTTGGAGATTGTTCACCCACAGGTGATTGTTCCATTGGATTTTGCTGGGAGTTGTTTTCACTCTTTGGCCAATCAGGGCCAAGCTGTGTCAGGACTCTGGAGAGAGTCAGGAGTTTTCATTATTATCTTTTTAGCATTCTGTAAGTATCCTCTCTATATTCTTTAGTATATTTTAGTTTAGTATTCTTTAATATAATATAGTATCATAAAACAATAAATCAGCCTTATGAGAACATGGAGTCAGATTCACCATTCCTGCCTTCATCAGGGCACCCCACAAATACAACAGCTGAGTTTGTCTAAAACCAGGGAGCAAAGCACCAAGAACCCCACTAAGCCTGTAGTGGGGTGGTGGGTTGGGTGAGCAGCCTCTCTTTAGGGGAAGGCAATGGGGTTTCTGTGCTCAGATCTGTGCCCCAGTGCTCTGCCAGGGCTGACAGGAGCAGGCAGAGCCCCTGTGTGCAGCAGCCTGGAAAGAGCTGCAGCACCAGCACAGCCCCTGACACATCCCAGAGCTTCCCAGGGAGGAGGGAGCCTCGTGGGTCCCTTCCAACTCAGCAGATTCTGTGACTCTGTGGCTGATTCTGTGACTCTCTGATTGATTCTGTGATTTTGTGATTGAGTCTGTGATTCTCTGATTCTATGACTGAATCTGTGACCCTGTGGCTGAATCTGTGACTGATTCTGTGACTGGTTCTGTGATTCTGTGACTAATTCTGTGATTCTGTGATTCCATTATGCATTCTGTGATTGATTCTGTGGTTGATTCTGTGATTCCATTATTGATTTTGTGGTTCTGTGATTGGTTCTGTGATTGCTGATGGATTCTGATTGATGATGGATTCTGTGACTCTCTGGTTGATTCAATGATTGATTCTGTGGCTGATTCTGTGATTGAGTCTGTGATTCTGTGATTGATTCAGTGACTCTGTGGCTCTGTGGCTGATTTTATGATTGATTCTGTGATTCTGTGACTCCATGACTATGTGGTTGATTCTGTGATTGATTCTCTGACTCTGATAGATTTTGTGATTGATTCTGTGGTTCTGTGATCCTCCCTCACTCCCAGCAGAGCTGAGCCCTGACCCTGCACCCAGAGGGCCACAAGGACCCATCCCATCAGCCAGGATCCCTTGATACCCCCCAGCTTTCCCTCCCAGCCAAGCCCCAGACCCCAAACCCCCTGAGGAGCACCAGACCCCACAACCTGCAGTGTCCAGGGAACGACCCCTGCTCAGAGCTGAGCTCTAAAACCATTCCCAGCCCCTGCCAGGGCACCTCAGCCAGAATTCCTGGCCCACACAGGCAGTGCCAGCCCCAGGCTGGCTGTGAGAGCCATGCCATGTGTAAATAAACACAGAAATTCATCTATAGCACACCCTGAATGCACACAAAGAGCTCCAGCTGCCTCAGCCAGGGAGGCACCGACGTTACGTCACCCCAGGGCCAGGACCTCAACCAGGAGCAGATGGCTGCTCCTCCTGCAAGGAATTAGGAGCTTTTTGGGAGCCTGCCCAGAGGAAGGAGGTGTGGGCAGCCTCTCTGAGCTGCTTCTCACACCAAACTCTGTGTCTGCCCCTGGAATCTTCCACCTAAGCCTGGCTCAGTTTGGGTTTGACAGCGGGAGCTGGAGGATCTGGAGAAGGTTTAGGTGTGACACTCAGCCAGACCATGTCCATTTAGGTGTGACACTGAGCCCAGACCATGTCCATTTAGGTGTGACACTGAGCCCAGACCATGTTCATTCAGGTGTGACACTCAGCCAGACCATGTCCATTTAGGTGTGACACTCAGCCCAGACCATGTCCATTTAGGTGTGACACTGAGCCCAGACCATGTCCATTTAGGTGTGACACTCAGCCAGACCATGTCCATTTAGGTGTGACACTGAGCCCAGACCATGTCCATTTAGGTGTGACACTCAGCCAGACCATGTCCATTTAGGTGTGACACTGAGCCCAGACCATGTCCATTTAGGTGTGACACTCAGCCAGACCACGTCCATTTAGGTGTGACATGGAGCCCAGACCATGTCCATTTAGGTGTGACACTGAGCCCAGACCATGTCCATTTAGGTGTGACAATCAGCCCAGACCATGTCCATTTAGGTGTGACACTCAGCCAGACCATGTCCATTTAGGTGTGACACTCAGCCCAGACTGTCCCTCTTCCCATGGGAAGGATGTTTGTATGCTCCAGCTCAGCTCCTGGGGAGCTGGTTTGATCCCAAGGCTGCAGGATGGTCTGTTACACTTCTCTGGAAAAATCTTGCCCTAAGGAACAGCACTTGCAACCCTTTCCCAGCACCCCACCCCAGAGTTTATATGGGATGATATGGAATGATTCCCACCTACTAAAGTGCAGAAAATAGAGGTGAAAGCAGCTCTGGCACCTTTGTGTGCTCTGTGGTGGCACAGGGGACATGGGCTGTGAGTGCCAGAGCCAGCTCAGAGCTGGGCCTGGATCTGGAGGGAAAGAGGCTTTAGGAAATGAGGCTTGTGGAGAAGTTTTGGGTTTTTAACTTGGTCTAATCTGGAGGGATCTTGTGGGGATGCAGCCAAACACCAGCTCTGCACTCCAGCTTCCAGGAACACCAAAACATTTTGAAGACAGAGATCCTGGGAACAGCTGGGAAGCTTGGGCTGGAAGTTTTCAAATAATCCAGCATGAGACAGACTTAAAACAGAGAGAGGCCTTTCAATCCAAGCTCCAGGGAGAGCTCAGAGCCTCTGCCAGGGCCTAAAGGGGCTCCAGGAGAGCTGGAGAGGGACTGGGGACAAGGGATGGAGGGACAGGACACAGGGAATGGCTCCCACTGCCAGAGGGCAGGGCTGGATGGGATATTGGGAATTGGGAATTGTTCCCTGTGAGGGTGGGCAGGCCCTGGCACAGGGTGCCCAGAGCAGCTGTGGCTGCCCCTGGATCCCTGGCAGTGCCCAAGGCCAGGCTGGACAGGGCTGGGAGCAGCCTGGGACAGTGGGACCTGTCCCTGCCATGGCACTGGATGGGCTTTAAGGTCCTTCCAACCCAATCCAAACAGCTCCAAAGGTAAAGAGAGCCAAAAGCACCATCCCAGCAGCTGGGTCTGGCAGCCCAGGGTGGATGTGCACCCACCCTCAGTGTCCCTGCACCCCAACCCCATCCCCAGGGCTTTGCCATAAGGGTTGTGTCTCTGTCACCCTGGGAAGGAGGCAGGGACAGCTGGGACAGCAGGACAGCATCCCCCATGTGCCACATCCCAATGCAGGGCAGGCCCTGGCTCAGCACCTTCTGCTCCAGAGAAGGGAAATCATCCTTTGGGGGATCCTACATGAGGGCTTTGGACAGCTGGCCACCAATGGCACTGAGACAACAACTGCTCACTTCCAAAAATACTTGGAAAAACCCACAGTCACCTCCCAAGCTCTTCCCACGCTATCAGATCCCGATTTTATCCTCAAATGAAGATGAATAAATTCTATTATAGCATCTTTCTGGTTTGCAACAGGGATTTGAGACTTAACTTCAGGATAACTGGTAGAGCAGTTGCTGTTCTTGTTCCCTGTGTCCAAGGGAATTGGGGCCATTTCCAGGCTGGAATTCCCAAAGCAGCCAAGCCAGAGGCACCTGGGTGTACCAGGGTCAGTGCAAGGGGGTACAAGAGAAGGGATAAGGGAAGGTATTTGAGGGAAGGCAGGAACTCACCTCCTCATTACTCCCAGATAAAAGGATTTTAGGGAAAAGCCCCTTTCATCCAGCAGAAAATGCTGGAAAATGATGCTCAGCAAACCCGGAGTTCACATAAGGAAATCCTTCAAATGGCTCTGAAGCACAAACCCAGGCAGGTTTTTCCTTCCTCCCTCTGGAGCACAAAGAAGAACCCACAAAGGAGCTCAGGGATAAAAGCTGGGTTGTAAAAATATCCTGGTGGGCTCTGCCTGGGCTTCCCAGCACCCCTGAGAGCCCCCAGGGTTTGGTTTTTCATGCCCTGCCCTCAGGGGAAGGCTCCCAGCTGCTCTCTGTGCTGGGGGCACAGGCACTGACCCCTGTGTTTATCCCACTTTAAATGCACAATTTAGGGTCTTGTCAAGGGGAAAAAAATTGGTAATTCCATATAATTGCCTAATTAAGGACGTCCTGACACTCCATAGAATGGAGGGTCAAATGGAAATGGCACTAAGAGTACAAATCTGGGATTTCTGGAGTTTAAAGAAACTGGACTTGGAACTAGCTAAGATTATCAGCATCACAAACATGATTAAATAAAAATAAATATATTTATATAAATATATATATATATATATATAAAACACATGCAATTATACACGGACAGCACTGATACAACACAATTTATGTATAATTTTCCATATTTTCATCAGGTTCAATGTTTCATTCACCAAGTCCATGTGCACATTCCCAAAAGACCCCAGATTTGGGGACGTTGCCCAATGCTGGATATGACATTTTGGAATCTCAGGCTCCAGCAGGATAATTTCCTGAAAACCTACTTTTCCCAAAACCTCAAGCAAGAAATGCCATCTGCAGGAGCCAAGCCCTGCATTTCTGGATGCACCCATTAATTAAGAAGATTTTAATTGGACAACTCCATCTTTAATTAAGAGGAAATTGTTTGTGCACTTTCCTTTTTGGATCTCATTCCCAGATGGGATTTTCTGGGTTGATTTGGGGGAGTTTTGTGTGTTGCAGAATGGGGTTGCAATTATCATTTATGGCATTTCCTGAGGGAAAAGAGGCTCCCAGGAGCTCGGGGGCTGCTGGGCTCCTACTGACCCAAGGATCTCCTGACATTCCCCTCCTTGTGAACCAGAGCAGCCAGGAATGGTGGGGGGAGCCCAGCAAACCCTGGAGAGCCCCAGGCTGTGAGGACAGGGAGGCAGATGGGGCTGATCCCACCCCACACATCCCAAAAATCCCTGCCAGTGCCAGCCCCATTCCAGACCCACAGCACTGCAGGGGAGTTCTTGGGAATTTCAATAAAAAGAATCAGAGGAGGCCATGGAGATGCTCCAGGGCTGGAGCCAGGCTGGGAGAGCTGGGGGTGCTCACCTGGAGAGGAGAAGCTCCAGGGAGAGCTCAGAGCCCCTGGCAGGGCCTGAAGGGGCTCCAGGAGAGCTGGAGAGGGACTGGGGACAAGGGATGGAGGGACAGGACACAGGGAATGGCTCCCAGTGCCAGAGGGCAGGGATGGATGGGATATTGGGAATTGGGAATTGTTCCCTGTGAGGGTGGGCAGGCCCTGGCACAGGTGCCCAGAGCAGCTGTGGCTGCCCCTGGATCCCTGGCAGTGCCCAAGGCCAGGCTGGGCAGGGCTGGGAGCAGCCTGGGACAGTGGGAGGTGTCCCTGCCATGGCAGGGGTGGGGACCAAGCTGAGCTTTAAGGTCCCTTCCCACCCAAACCAGTTTAGGATTCTGTGATTCTATGATGTGAGACATCCAAGAAGCCACACACAAATCCCAGCAATCCCCCTGCTCTGTCCCGCGGGTAGGGACCCCTCCAGGCACCCCTGTCACACAGGGACCCCCAAAAGGCTCCGTCCCTGCTGCCCCAAGCAGGTACGGGGGACGCCCCTCGCCGTGGGGCAGAAACTTTTTGCCCCATAATAGTTTTGGCCGGGACACCTGGGGAGTCCCTTCACCCGCACCGCCAGGAGCCGCCGCCGCATCCCCGCACATCCCGAGAGTCCCAGCCGAGCCCCTCTCCCTTTCCCCGCATCTCCGGGATTCCCAGCCGAGCTCCCCTCTCCCTTTCCCCGCATACCCCGGGGGTCCCGGCCGAGCTCCCCCCTCCCTTCCCCCGTTCCCCCCTCGGCCGTGCCGGGCTTCCAGCGCATCCCTTGGGGTCCGCCCGCATCCCTGCCCGGGATGTCCCCGCCAGCCCCGCTGAGCCCCCAGGGACCCCCCGGCCGCCGGTCGTACCTGAGTCCAGCCCGGAGCCCGGCTCGGGGGCCGCCCGGCACAGGGAGAGGGCGCAGAGCAGCGCCAGCCCCAGCGCCCCGCCGCGCATCGCGCCCGCCGCATCCCGGCCCCGCCGCATCCCGGCCCGGCCCCGCCGCCGGGACAGGCACGGCCCCGGCCCCCGCCCCCGGCCCGGCCCGGCCCCCGCCCTGCCCCGCACCGCCCGGGGCCCGCATCACCCCCTGCCCGAAACCCGCCGCGCCGGGGACGAGGGGATGAGGGGTTTGTGGGTGGGGGCTCTCCTCCTCCCCCCCGTGCGGGCTCGGCGGGTGACAGACGGACAGACAGACAGACACACCCCAGACACGCACACGCGGGGTCTGCAGGGGTTGCTGACACCCCTCCTGTGCTGGTTTGCCCTCCGCAGGTTTAGAGCTCATGAGATGAACTCTAAAGGAGTAAAGGAGCCATCCCACACCCTCCCATCCCCAAAACTCGCCGCGAGAGTTTCTCGGGGTGCTTCGCCCCCGCCCCCGGCCGTGCCCGGCTCCCCCTGGGGGTACCGGCCCTGCTCCTGCAGGGGGAGCCCGAGCAGCTCCTGCCCCGGCAGTTCGGGGTGAGTGGGGCTCCCCAGCTCTCCAGTGACAGCTGGACTGGGCATGACCCCTCTGTCCTCAGGGTCTGGGCCAGTCCAGCCCCTTACTGACCATGGGGGTAAATCTGAGCCAGGCCAGGTCCTCCCCAGCCACGCCACCCTCCCAAGGGGAGGTGTTTGCAGCTCACCCCACAAGGGAGTACCCCCAGTCCCACTGCAGACCCCCATAGCAGACCCCACCTGCTCAGCTCTCCAATGTCCCACTGTGCCCCATGTGTGTGACAAAGCCCTGGGTGCTCACAGATGCTCTGGGGGGTTTTGGCTCAGGCCCATGGGGGAGGCAGGCTCATTCCCAATCCATGATAACATTTTCCCTGCAGCAATCATGCAGAGACACAAAAGACTTGGGAACATTCAGCAGGAGACAGGCAGCCAAACTCCAGCTGGACATCCCTGCCAGGGAGCAGGAGGTGCCCAGGAGTGACACCCAGCTGTCATTTTGCTGGTGAATGCCACACCGTGGCATTGGGAAAGAGACTCTGGAATCCCCACCTGAAATCCTGCTTGAGACGTGAGCCAAGCTCAGTGCAAAATGTGCTGTGCCACCTCTTTGTGCCCCTTCCCAGGGGCTTCCCCTGCCACACTGGCTCGGCTTGCTGAGGAAAAGAAGGTCAGAGATACTCCAGGAGCCTTTGCTTTGCCATGGAGAGGATTTTATTTGTCAAGAACACGTGACACGGGTTTGCCTTTCCTTCCAGAATCTCACTGATTGATTCCCTTGGGTGCGACCGTCTGTCCCAGCAGCACATGTCCCATCCCTTGGCACCCCACCCCTGCTGGGGGACCCGTGGGACTCTGCCCTCTGCTCCTTGCACATCCCACCAGGTCTTTTTTAGGTGGATCACCTGAAGAACCAGGTCTGGTTTCAGTTGGTCACCTGCAGAACCAGGTCTGGTTTAGATGGATCACCTGCAGAACCAGGTCTGCTTTAGGTGGATAACCTGCAGAACCAGGTCTGGTTTCAGTTGGTCACCTGCAGAACCAGGTCTGGTTTAGATGGATCACCTGCAGAACCAGGTCTGGTTTGGATGGATCACCTGCAGAACCAGGTTTGGTTTTGGTGCATCACTTACAGAACCAGGTCTTTCCAACACTCTCCAACCCACGAGGAGGAAAATCCCCTTGTCAAATTCCCAGGATTCCTGTGCTGCAGTCCTGTCTCTTGGCTCAGCTCAGCATCCTCTTTTTAACCACCCTCTCATCTGCTGTATCCAGAGACACAACCACATCCACGCCCTCCACAGCCCTCGGAGAGAAAATTCAGGTTTCCACCCCTGTGGGTGTGCCAGCCTTTTGTGCAGGAGTAGCTGGACAAGGAACACACCTCCTCCTCCTCCTCCTCCTCCTCCTCCTCCGGGTGTGCTGGGCAGGAAAAAAGGCTGCCTGAACCCGATTAATTATAAAAACAGACACAGACAAAGCCAGGGCTGGGATATTCTGTTTCAGAGTAAAGACAGAAAGTGAAGGTGAGGCTAAAATGAATAAACTCCAGTTATTGATACTGTTATGCTTTGAATTAACAGCTCTGCTCCACCAGCTTGTTCCTGCCCCCCTCCTTGGGTGGAGGGGCTCCATTCTGGATTTCCATCCCTTCTATCAGGGTTGGTTTGCTCAGATCTCTGTTCTCCTGCTGACTCACCTATCCCAACTTCACCCCCAAACATCTGCAGAGCCCCCAGTGCCTCAGTTCCCAACCTTCACTTGCCATCCCTCAGTTCCCAAACCTTCCAGCACTTCTCTTACTGCTCTCCCTTTTAAATTCTCCCCGAGCGAATTCCCTCCAAGGAGATGCCAAATTCCCAGTGACTCCCCCCTCACTGGGATCCTACTAAAATAAAATCTGTGGATGTAAAAAAATCCTGCAGACCCCAGGGACTCCAGGCATGAAGGAAGACACAGAACAACCTTAACCTTGTCCTCACTTGCTGGGTGACCCTGGGCAATTTAGTCCCTTTCAAGGGTCTCAAGTTACTTTTTTTTTAATCACATAAAAATGCAAAATCCGCCTCTTCTGCAAAATATTTTGGAATGTGCTGAGTGACAGCGTTGAGTGGAGGTTTGTTATCACCATCAGGCACTTTCTGAAAACGGTGTTTTCACAGCCTGGAAAATATCAGGAGATCTGCTTAGGCTTGATAAAGAGGGATGAATACGCTGGGATGAGTAATCTGTCACCTTGGAGGGGATGTAGGAGTCTGTGGGTGCTGTCTGAAATGTGGCTGGAATGAGGAATCAGCAGATGATCCCAGCTTTTCATGCTCAGGGAATAAAAAAAGCCAAATTCCCTGAGCACCTTGAACTCAGGTGTGCCTGAATTTTCAGCATCCCAAGACAAATATTCCAGGGAATGACTCTCAAGCCTTCTGAATCAGTGGGGTTTTTTTTATTTTTCTGTTTCCCTAGAAAGTAGAAAAAGCCTGAAAATGCTACCCCCTAATGGCACAACCGGGTGTGGGGTGCTGGCCTCAGAAAAGCTGATCCAGGTTTTATCCTCAGGGAATGAAGGGAATGCAAATCGTGTGGTCCCTGCTAGAAAGATGTGCCCCTGGGAGGAGGGGGCAAACACCCTGACAGCAAAATATTCCACCAGGAATGGGATGAGAAACAAAAATAAAGCCATTTTTGGGATTCAGCTGAACCAAACCCAGAGGTTTCACCTCCAGCATCTCTTGTGTGGGAGTGTGGGATCAGGGATCCTGCCTGTTCCAGCTCCCTCAGCCCAGGGCTCAGCAGGCCCTGGAGAAGCTGATGGGTTCATTGCTGCCTTGCACCCAAAGAACACAAATGGAATAAGGAGAAAGGAAAAATAAACTTTGAAAGGACAGAGAGTCACCAAAGGGCTTTTAGGATTTTAAAACTCTTATGGGGGTTTGGAGGTCTCTGTGATCCAGGGGTGAAGGGGAGAGGTTGCTCAGCAGCTCCCCAGGTGGTTGTGGCGAAGCAAATCCTGCAGGGTCCCCTCAGTGGTTGGGGTGGACACTGATCCACACTGATTCCCAAATCCTCCACTTCAAACCTTCCCTTGGACCCTGCTCAGAAATCTCCATTTCATGTTTATTTGGGATATTTCAGAAAATAAAAATCCTACTCTTCAGTATCATCCAGCCAAGAACCCCAAACCCTGCACAGACCAGGCTGCAAGCCAAGGAAAGTTCTCCTGCCCCAAACCTTGCTAACCATGAACTGTGACCTCAAGACAAACATCTCCTTCCCAAGCTCCAGCCTGACCGGGAGATCAGGGGCTTGAGGACCTTTTCCTTTCATTCCACACCAAATCCCAGGTGGGACCTTGGCTGGTCTCATCACAGAAAAGTTGCAACAAGAGAGAAGAAGAGTCAAGACCTTGTGCTCTAAAAAGTGCTCAACAGCATCCAAGAATTTCTGGAGACTCCTTGGTGTTGTGTGACACCAGAAGACCCCGAGAAGGAGGAACACAGTGGATTTCTGTCCCTGGAAAGGAATGAGGGGGATTCTCCAGTTATCCAGAGAAATGAGAAGTTCTTTCCTTCTGTCCCAACAGCCCTTGGGTTTTTCTGCTCAGTGCAAGCCTTGGAAATACCAACTTACAATTAATTCCACAAGTATGAGTAACATTAACTCTGTTTTCTCCAGGTGCTACAGCAGGGCCTGGGCACATGACAGACTGACAACAATCCAACCCCTGAGGCTGCTGATTTCTGAGGGAGCCCCAGGAACTCCTGCAGGGAGTGGGGCCAGGGTTCAGTCAGGGTTAGAGCCAAAGGAAGCCACACATGAAATAGTCTGGGTTGGATTTTGGGTTAGACCCTTGAAAGATCCTTGAGTCCAACCCTTCTGGGATGAGCAGGGGCACCTTCAGCTTGTCCAGAGCCACATCCAACCTGACCTGGAATGTTTCCAGGGATAGGGCATCCACAGCTTCTCTGGGCAACCTGTGCCAGCATTTCACAGGAGAAACATCCCTTTGTTAAAAACCAGGCAGGAATCAATCCCTGCTGAGGGGTTTTAACCTTTAACTTTACAGTTGGGGGATTTTAACCCTAAACTTTACAGTTCTGCTGCCTGTTGGACTCCAGGAACTGCCATCTCCATGCTGGATCCACACCACAAATATCCAGACAACTCCCTACTCAAACAGAACATCTGTGAAGCCTCTATGGACAAAAAACCCCACAGATGTGGCCAATTCCTTGCAAAATGCCAGTTTGGGATGCAGTTTCTCCCGGGCTGTCACTCCTGGAGGTGGGCAGGCCCTCGGAGCCGGCCCTCGGCGCCTCCCGCTCAGCAGGCACACCGCACACACCGTCTGGGAATTGCTCAGGTTGGTTTTTTTTTTGCTAAGTTTTTATTTTAATTCAAGGACTTTGCTTCATACAAAATGGAATTGTAGAAACAACTGCAGAATTCAAAGTTTGGCTGATAAATATTACTCAGGCAGCAAACTAGGCAATCACAGAACCTTTTTTTTTTTCTCAATTTTTTCTCCCTTATTTTTTTTTGGGTAAAGTTCCACTTGTGTTGCATGGTTGGAACTTTGATCGTTTTTCACACTGTTTTTTAAATATAAAGTTTTGCAACAAACCCCCAAATTTATATCAAATATAATTAAAAATTAACAACTGATGAATACATTGTATCAAAAAAGTACGAAGATAAACATTTTCCATGCACATACTTTTTATAGATATGTATATATGTATATATATTACATGCAAACATTACTTATTCAAAGTACAGCCACTACGAGACTGGTTCTGGATGCAGAAAACTGATCGGTGCAATTCAAGTTTGGCAACTCACTATGAGGATTCTTGGAAAGATGGAGAGACAGCAGAGAGGCTGTAAAAAAATGTCAGGAAAGGGTTATGGATAATTGTGGTCAGGCTTGTCTGTCACTGTCATCGACCCCTATGAGGCGGGTGGAGGATTTGGACAACTTGAGATTCTTCTTCGTGTTCTGCCTATGAATTGGGGTGACCCAAAGCTGTGTTAGTGCAGGGCTGGGGGGTTAGGGATGGAAAATGGGAGAGGAAAAGGGGGAAAAGACAGAATTATTCCATACAGAAAGACATCTCTGTTGCTTTCCAGTGTGGGTACAGTGTTTGCATGCACGGGCAGAGAGATGGTGCTGTCCCTTCCCCTCGACTTCCTGGAGTAAAATAGGAACGTTCCCTTGGAAAATTTCAAATATAGTGTTTGTGCCTTCATTTCAGGAAAATGTATAAAACATTTGGTCACAATCGTGCTGAAGCCTGAAACAGGAAAATCCAGCAGCTAAAGCTACAGATGGATGAAGGTCTTGGAGTGGTGGTGGGGTGGGTGTGTGTCCGGACGTGTCATCTGGTTGCATAGCCCTCCGTTTGGGAATGCCAGGAATGCCAGCCGTGACCTCTGGCTACCACACTGCCTTTATTCCGAGTGCACACGAGTACAGAGACAGAGATACAGACAGGAGTTATCCTTTAGCAGAATCCAGGGATGAGATCGGCCAGAGATTGCTACTGAACAGAACAAAATTAAAACAAAACACCGGAGGGAACAAAACCGGGTTGAGTTTCCTCAAGAGAAGAGCTACAGGAGATGTGAAGAACCACCCTAGAGCAGACTGCTCCTGCCTGAGGCTGACAGACTTTGCTGAGAGCATGAGACCTCCTGAGCGTTTTGGTGGCATCTGATCCCCTCCAAGCAACCCAGGGACAGAACAGATCGCTGGGGCCAGTGGGATTTCCACCCACCCCACGCGACCGCTGCGCCTGGAGAAGTTCCACAGGTCTGGGGCTTGGTAGATCCTCTGAAAAAATTCACCTCTCCAACCCTATCCTCTTTCCTAGCGGCGCTTTTAGGGATGTGCCCAGCACCTCCCACCCTTCCTCCTTTCACCTTTTAACCTCTCCATGTCCTCTGGCTGCCCTGTGCCCCGAACCAGCCCTACGTGGGCTCAGCAGAGCCCTGGGCAGGAGGTCCTGGCCGGGCTTTGTCCCCAGCCTCCCTCCCCGCCAGCACAGCGTGTTTGCCCTTTTCCCAGGCTCACAGTGCAGGAATCCACACGGGCACAAAAGAAAGAAACCAGCCAACACAAGAGTCGTTGCAAGAACGCAGAAATCTCATCCCTGAGAATCAGAGTTAGAGGTTTGGATTATTATTATTATTAGTATTATCATCACTTTTTTTTTAACTTTCTCCTATCAGGCAATATAAACAACTCACTCCAACTGCCCTCCACACCAGTGATGCACGGCCAGAGCTCTCTCAGCTGGCCTGTGGGAGATGCTGCTCCTCCTGCAGGAACACCCCTGCAGGTGCTGCCCTTTCCCACCTGCATTTCCTCCACTGGGCAATGAGACAAGGCCGGCTTTGTTTGCTGCAATCACTCCCCTCTCACCCATAAAAGTATATCTATATATATATATTTCTATTTATATATTCTAACCAAAAATAAAACAAATTAAAATAAAAGGCCAACCAAACCCAAACCAAGCCCAAAGCATGTTTTTGCCTTCCCCACTGGAAGCTCCAGCCTGGGGCACAGTGACCCCAGGGCCCTTCCAGGCTCCGGCTGCTCGGCCCCACACCCTCTGCCCTCCCCACGCTCGCCCAAGCTCTGATGCCTCGAAGCAAGAGGTTGCATCGTCACTGTGAAAGATTTCAAAGGTTAGGCACTTAGTAGTGAACAACTGGAGCATTCGGTAGAAACGGTGGGACCTGGAATGACAATTGGACTAATTCTCTACAGAAAGAGGAAATTTTTTTTCTTTTTTTTTTTTTGTTTTTTTTTTTACTGTACAATTTACAAAAATGCACACAATGAAAAGTTAAAGTTCTATCTAATAGCTTGATATAAAACCAATAACATTTCTTCTTCTCAACCCTACGCTTTTTTTTTTCCTCTTTTTGTTTGGGTTGTTCTTTTTTTTGTGGACTTTTTTTTTTAAGTTGTTTTTTGCTAAATCAAGCTTATATTGTAAACAAGACAAAACAGTGAGGGTGTGTTGCAGTCAACAGGAGAGAGGGATGGATTGAAAAGTCTCAGCAGCAAGGAAACAGTCCTTACAAAGGAGCTCTCTTGTGGCTTTACCATGTGTCAGAGTGAAGGACCCAATGTGGTGAGTGACGTTAGAGACCCCCAGGGCAGTGGTGTCACAGCAGGGTCAGCTCAGGAGTGGCACCAGCTCTGCCCTAAAGGATTGCAGTGGCTGAACATCAAGTCCCAAAGGACTGTCCTTTGTTCTGGGCTGTGTTTCTCCTCTCCCAGTTTCTTGGGTGCATCTCTTCCTTCTCAGCGCTCAACGAGACAAAACGCGGGGGGCGAGCGTTGTTCGCGTGAGTCCCTTTGCGACCCCCGGCTCCCACCCTGGCAGGGGGGAATTATGATGGTAAATTAATTAAGAAATAGCCCAACAAAACTGCGCCAATCATGAGAAGGACCCACAGTTCTGCTTTTCCACCATGGAAGGTGAGGATCGCTCTTCTCCCGGCTCCTCGTCTCCGTGGCCGGGTTGGCGCCTGGTGCGTGTCTCGGGACTAGACAAGGCAGTGGGGAGGGGGCAGTGAGGGATGTGCTCCTCCCGCTGCCTTCCCCAGAAGGAGGGAGCCTTCTTCCTCCATCTGTCTAGTGCAAAAAAAAAAAACAAATCAAAAAGGAAAAAAACTAAAGAACAACAGAGGAGAGAGAGGCTGCAGGGGCATCTCCGGCCCCGGGCGCTGAGCAGTCCTCAGGGCTGCCCCGCCGGCCGCCTGTGGCCCCGGGCCCCCACGGGAGCTCCCAGCCCTCCAGATGATAAAACTCATCCTTATTAAGCACGCACACCTCGCAGGGTTCCGCCGAGCCGCTAGCACCAGTCATCCTCATCGGCTTCGTGGTAGTAACTGCGTCCTCTGGCGCCGGGGCCCGTGTTGAGCCCCAGCGTGTAGTGGTACCCGTTGGGCACGCGGCGGATTTGGTGCGACTGCGAGGTCAGGGAGGAGACGTAGGAAGTCCTTGAGGAGCGGCCCGAGTTGGTGGCCACGGCCTCCTCGAAGGTGAGCGTGTCCTCGGGCGCGGCGCGCTGCGGGCTGTCGGCGGCGGCGGCATCGTCGCGGTGGCCCAGGTAGGGGTCGGAGCCGATGCGGGCCACGGCGGGCGGGGGCGGCTGCTGCTCCCCCCGCAGCAGCGCGTTGTGCTCGGACAGCCCGCGGCTCAGGCGGCCCGGGGAGAACGTGGGGGTTTGGAAAGTGGTGAAGTGCACGGGCGAGGAGTTAGCGGTCTTGTAAGTGATGCTGGGGCGTGGGGTCAGTGGAGTCTGTGGGAGCTGCCTCCGACCCCGGCAGGGGGTACTAGCACCAGATGTCGACAGCAAGGGGCTCCCATTAACTGAACCACTGCCCTACATCAAAATTGGAACAGAGCAAATCAAAAAATAAAAAAAGGGAAACACCGGACAAACACAAAGGCAGGCAGGTATCAAACAGAAGGAGAAGCAACAGAAGGCAGAGACGAGTCACAAGAGGAAAGAAAAGCAAAAAAAGAGAGAGTTTAGACAAGCACAGTCGGGGCGGGAGGTTCTCGAGAGATAATTCAACACGAGATGTGAAGAGCTGGAGAGTTCGAGTCTGGGAGCAGTAGGAACAGAGAGGGGCAGAGCATCGGTAGGACGCAAACTGGCACACGGCTCCAACAGAGGGGACACTGCCCAGGGGAGGCACCCACAGCATACAGGGCTTGCATGCGCCTTACCTGGCCTGGGAGCAGCTCAAAACCCTGAGTTTTTGGGGATTTTTATGAATTATTGTTGATGTTTTTACAGTTTTGCTTTGGGGTGGGTTGGCACAGAACTTCACCCTACCATTGTGTGTGCTGGGTTTGTGGGAGATGATCCTGCCCACAGGAGGGGGTTGGAAAGTGATGAGCTTTAAGGTCCCCTCCAAATCAAACCATTTTAGGACCCCATGAATCTAGTTCTGTTACCAGAACTGGATTATGGGTTGTTATTATTATTATGGATTCTGCCTGGAAGGAGGATCTGGGTGACTGTTTTTTGCAGGTTGGAAATGAAATGCCTTTGGATTAAATAGCCAATTTCTGAAAAAATAACCAAAAGCTTTTTGGACAGGCTTTAACAAGTCCCTTTAACAGAAATGCATTCACATTCTCCTCTTTAATATTACACATTTGATTTTGGAGCGGTAGAAGGGTCTGGCAGCTTCCTGGGTTACCAATAATGCCTTATGAGAGTAAACTAAGCTGCAGTAATTTACACAAATGCCATGAGTGAGAGGAAAGGGCCTGTCTTCCCATTTCTGTTTACATTCTTCTAAGACAGGACATAAGTGCATTGAACAATCCCTCAGCCTTTCCCAACCTAACATTTTGAGACCAGACCTTTAATTTTTAAAAAGCACTTTTTCCTTCCTATCAAGTCATCAGGCTTGTTCTGTCACTGCTTGTTCTGCCCTGCCTGGCTCTTCCAGTGACCAGGAACATTCCAGCACCCTGGGGAAGCTGCCCAGCTTCTCCCAAGGGCCTGAGCACCTCACAATTACAAAAGGAGAACTAAATTTTAGCCTGGAGAAGAGGAAGCTCAGGGAGGACCCTTTTGGTTTCCCCAACTCCCTGACAGAAGCATGGAGCCAGGTGGAGGCCAGGCTCTGCTCCCATGTTAGAGGAAACAGCCTCAGGTTGTGCCAGGGGAGGTTCAGGTTGGACATCAGGAGGAATTTCTTCCTGGAAAGGGTGGACAGGCATTGGAAGGGGCTGCCCAGGGAGGTTTGGAGTCCCCATCCCTGGAGGTGTCCAAGGAAGGCCTGGACGTGGCACTGTGGGCCAGTGACAAGGTGGGATTGGGCACAGCTTGGACTTGAAGGTTTTTTCCAACCTTAGTATGAGGCCCCAAGCAGGACCACAATGACTTTATCTGCAACTGCCTGACCTTCCTTGCCCTTTCCACCTCCTCTAATTTAAACAAAACATGGAAAAGGTGCACAAACCCCTGGCAGAGCTCAGGGCTGTTTCCCCACCCTGCCTCTCCTCACCTGTCTGTGTGGGCCGTGCTCTGGGCCCCCGTTGGGCGAGGTGGGCCTGCTCTGGTCAGCAGATTTGGGCTGGGCACGGTCCCGGCTGCCGTAGCGGTCGCAGGAGTAGAAGCGCTGCTTTTCGGAGGAGGAGGAGGAGTGCTGCTTCCTCTCCTGGGAGCGGCCACGCTCCTGCTTCTTGTCCTTGGAAGAAGATTCTCCAGACTGGGCTACTGAAAGGACAACGTTGGGTATGGGGTCACCAGAGTGTTGAGACACAAACTTTAAGGAATTTAGAGATTTTAGAGGAGCTAAGATTTTAGTTTAGAGATAAGTTTGATTGCAGTTAATTAAAATAAATGGGTATGCTTGTCAGCACAATGTTTGGGTAGCTGGGTTTATAATGAAGAATATAGAAACTGATAAATAGCTTTTAGGAACATAAGACAATTGTGGTCTCCTCTGTTCTGAAACCAATTGAAGATGGGGAACGGGTGTTCTACCAAGGGTTCATTTGTCATATTTGCATTGAAAAGGTAGAAAGGACAGAACAAGAAAGACTTAATTTACTTTCTCATTTTGGGACCCCTTCCCATGAAAGGGACCACTGACCCATTTCAAGGAACAAACTGCACACGCTTAACAGTTTTTGAACTAATTACCAGAGGAAGCTGGAAATGGGATGTACCAGAGTTATGAATATGCATTTGTGTTCTGGGTATTCAATACAGATAAAAGGACTCTGTAATCACCTGTAAATTGCAGTGTGTGTTTGGGAGCTATCCCACAATAAACATACACTTTCTAACTTTAAACTGTTAGACAGATTTTGTCTGTCACAGTTGGATATTGGTACTAGATCAATATCCATTTTTTTTAATAAATCAGTGTGTGGGGTGGGGAGGTCCTTCCAAGCAATCAGGACCCCAAATCCCACCAGAAAGGAGGGGGACAAGGGATGTACATCTCCTTGCTGACCTCCCAGGGACAAATCCTTGTTGGCAAAGTGTCACTATAGGACACAAAACAACACAAGCACACACACCGCTGCTCTCAAGGTGAAGAAAAGGGAAGTTTATTTTCTGACTCCAACATTTATAGTTTTCCAAAAGTGACATTTGATTGGAGGGTGAAAGTTCCACCTCTCCAATGACACTGGACAAACCAACAGTCCATCAAATTTCTCCTCCTCTATAAAGGAATGCAAAACAATGAGTTATTTACAGAAAGTGTGTGAGAAAGTGTAAGAGCCCAAATGAGGGATTGCAGGACTCCAGGGGCTCTTCAAAATGCAGTTTATTCCATCCAAGGCATTACAGCAGTCCAGGGTCGTGGGTGACAGAGCTGTGCCTACAGCTGTCAGCCCCAGCTGCAGGTAGGCCTGGAGACCCTTTGGTTTTGGTTACAATCCATTATATACTTTTCTTTGCTGAGCATCTTCATACAGCAGAACCAATCTATACCTTAACTTTTATCTACAGCCTATCATAACTCCTGTAATTACCATATTCATGTTACTGTTCTCCAATCACTAAAAGTTAGTACATTACAGTTTAAGCTAGAAGTTGCTTTTCAGTTTTCTTGCAGTGGAAAATTCTGAGACCTTTTTTCTACTTGCCACATTTCCTGACTTGTTTGCCTGTGCTCTCTTTCTGCTGGGTAAAAACATCTTCTTGTTTGGGGTGGATTTATCCTTTGCTCTAAGCCATAAAAACGCCTTCTAACTAACACACCCTTTGCCTCCTTGGTTATCCATAAGACTGGCTCAGCAATTCTTTTCTTCTATATCAAAACTTGGTTCCATCTCTATTCCTTCATCAGACTCTACATTTAAAAATCTTTCTGCTGAGCATACTATCTGTGAGACTTTCTTGTCAAACTTTCATCCTTCCCAACAAGAAAGTTTGTGTCCCAGACTGCAATGCAAAATGTTTTCCATTGCCATCTGTATGGCAGATTACCTTTGCCAAGTGGGCAGTTTGCCTTATCTCTCTCTCTGAGTGACCACAATCACTCCTCCCTCGGGAGGGGACATTGCTGATAACAGCCATTGAATGTCCCTGCATGGCTGATAAGAACTATAACATCCCATTGGGAGATGTGAGCCCAGAGGGAGGAGCCCAGCATTGCTACCCAGATAGAATCCAGAGGTTCTGAGACACCAGCACGGCTTCTCCACGGGATTGCCCAGAGGAACAGCAGCTGCCTCTCCTTCCACTGGATCTGCAGAGGAAGAATCCATCCTTCTCTCCAGGATCCCTGCTCCAGCAGAACCACCCCTGGCACTGCAGGAGGGCTGAGCCACATTTCCAATGGGACTGCCACCAACACCCTGACCCACAGGGTGTCAGGCTGGGTTCTGACTCTGCCAGTGTTGTTCTAGTGTGCTGCATTGTTTATTTTATCCTTTTATTTTTTTTCTTCCCTACTAAAGAACTGTTACTTCCTGCTCCCATATTTTTGTCTGAGAGCCCCTTAATTTAAAATTTATAGCAATTGGGAGGGGTGGGGAGGGTTTACATTCTCCATTTCAGGGGAGGCTCCTGCCTTCCTTAGCAGACACCTGTCTTTCCAAACCAAGCCAGTTTGCTACAAGAATGTAAACATCAGAAGGCTTAGAAAAATCTTAAAAAATCAGGGCAACAGACAGCAAAGCACTCACCAGCTTGTCCATCAGCCATGTGATGGGCGGCCCTGTCCAAGGACTTCTGCTTCTTCTCTTTGCGCCGGTGGCAGCGGTGGTGGTGGTGGTGGTGGCCCTGCTCCGGGGGCATGCGCTCCAGGGAGTACTCGTAGAGGTGCATGGCGTGAGGGCGCTGCGGGGCCAGCGTGGAGACCGAGCGCTTCATGGGGCTCGTGTCCGGGATGGGCTGCGGGGAACACGGAGCGACACGGGGCGGGGTGAGGGAAGGAGCCGCGCCCCGCTCGGCCGCCTGCTTCCCAGCATGGAGGGGGTTAAACAGCCAGAGAGAGGGGCAAGGAGGGCAAGGAGAGAAATGGTTAATTGGAGACAAACTGGAGGGTTTGTGGGATGTGGATTGAGCGTGAAATTTGGGGAGGGAACAGGAGCTCCAAGTGCCAATCCATGGGGAGCACACACAGGCAGCACGGCACAGCACACCCAGCGGGGAGCTCAGCAGGGACACGGGGCAGAGCAGCAGCCAAGCACCTCACAGAGGGAATTCTCCAACACCAGGGGCACCCACAGCTGCTCCAGGGCCTGCATCCCAAAGCAGCTCCAGAGAGGAAAGCAGGTAGCATTGCTGAGCACCACATAGGGGGGTGAAAAATCAGGAATCAGGGGAGGTACAGGCCAAGCCACGAGGAAATTCCTTCTATCTCCCTGCAGTGAACACAACTCCCATCAAACATTTTAACCTCTCTTGTCTGACCATCACTCCCTGAAGCCCTTTGCCTGGGGCAAGGATAGTGTGCACATCCTGCAATCCCACCAGGACATCTCCAGAAAAGAATATCTGGGCTTGCTATTGCTGTTTTTAAAACATTTGTGTCCAAACATCTGGGCACTGAGAGCTGTAACAGCACTGTTGGACTCCTTCCCTGTGCTGGGGGCAGCTCCAGACCCTGCTCCCTTCCCTCTGGGTACAAAACCTTACAAAGGCTCTGCAGAGCCCCAGGACAAGTGTCCTGCAGGACAGCTCCTCCCACAGCCTCTGCCCTCCCTCTGCCCAGGGATAAAGCTCAGAAAACAGGGACAACTCCCACATTTCCTTCTCTGCTGGCCTCTGGCTGGCTCTGTGGGGAGACAACAGCTCATCCATCCTCTGGATGCTTCCCTGGGTCTGTCACTGCACCCCAGCCGTGTGCCAGAGGAGAGATCTCAGCGCACAGTGCTCCAGCTTGACAGTGAAATTCAGGATGTTCCCCAGTCCCTCAGCCTTACACTTGTTTGAATTACCAATCCAATAACTCCCTCCAACACCAGTTCTCAGGGAACATTTACTCTGCTCACTGTAACCTTTCCTAAGAGCTCTGTATTATTTTTCCTGTCTGCTCTCTTTTGTTTGCTTATCCCAAAATCCAGATCTCTGCTTCCCTTGTGACATTTACCTAAGGCAAAGCCAATTGTTTCATAGTTCTGCTGTTATTTTGAGTGGAAAAACCACTCTTCCTCCCCTTGAGGGCAGATTAATCCTGGGTGTAAAGGCACCACTGGGCAGTTACCCACATTTTGGTGCTTCCCACTGAAGGGCAATTGGGATCCTGGTGCTGGATGGTTTACCAGAGGCACAAGGCTGGGATAAGGGAGCCCAGCACAGCTTTTGGTGTGGCCCTGGAAGCACCAATTCCATCAGCAGGACCACGTTGTGCTGCTTTAGTGTCACCTCTTGTGGCCTTCATTTGTGTGGACAAGAAATTATACTCAAGAGCTTTGTGTCTGTCTTTGTTTAGTGCAGCTGGGGGAAAACAGGGGGGCTGTAAACTTGACAGTCTGATGGGCAAAAATGTGGGAAGTGAAAGTATTTCCCACTAAGAAACACATCCAGATTTCAAAATCCATACAGAGCTGCCAGAAACAAAGCAAAAGAAAAAACCAAACCAAACCAAACCAACCAACCAACCAAACCTGAAAAACCAAAACCAAAAAAAAAAAACCCACCACCACCAACAAAAGATTGACAAGAAACTAACAATTCTCTTTGGCCTTTGGTCCTGCTTCCACACTTATTCCAAGAATAGAATTCTCACCGACACGAATCAGTGGCAAAGCAATCAATCCTTTTTCCATAAACCCTGGCAAGGCTCTTGTTATGGGAGGCACAGGCTCCCAAAAAAGCCTCGGGAGACGACATGCACCCCTGCAGAGAGCTCCTAATTGCTTCTTCATTACCAACCCGACTGTTTTCACTGCCTAAATTCCTGAGCAACGAGGCATGAAAATAAACAAATCCAAAACCAAAAAAGGAACCCACCCAGCCAAGCCCTGTGAGCAGAGCAAGCAGCGTGCGACCAGGACAGAGGGAAAAGTGAGGAAAGAGAGAGAGCAGCTGTGCCTGAGCGACTCCAGATGAGAGGGGAGAAAAGTCAAGGGTTAAAGGAAGGTTAATTAATTCTTAAGGTGAATTTAATAGGATACAATTTAGTGCAAACTACATACTGCCAGGTAACTCCCAGGTGACCGTGCTTTGCTCCTCTGCAAACAATTCGGACAAGGTGAGGGACATTATTGGAAGCAGCCCCACAGTACAGCCAGTGTCAGACATCAGATGTGCAGCAGACACCATGACGACCAGGGAGGGAGGTGATGAGGGCAGGACAGCAAAGAGGAAGGGTGGAAACACAGGAGGAGGGGTTTTGTTAAATAAGTGGAACATAAAAAGAGAGAGGCAAACAGAAAGGGAGGCATCCAGGAACAGAAAGCGTTGCAAATAAGAGTTAGAAAGAACTCAAAAGTTTGGGGAGGGGCAGAGCAGCATGTGAGAGGGAGGGTGGGGGGCGTGGAGGGGGAGACACACACAGAAAGGACATCAGTTATTCACCCAAGCTACAACCACTGAACATTGTATTATAAATGAGGTTAGATCTGAGATTCTGGGCCTGATTCACACCCAGGTGTGGCACGAGGGGCAGTGACACCCTGGGGACACAAGCCAGGCTTCTGTCAGGGACACTCTGACTGCCATGGAGAGGAGCTTGCCAAGGGAAGGCTCTGCCAGCTGCACTGCCAAGGAAGGAAAGAGGCTGCCTGTGGTCTAGGATAAAGGACAATTTCTAGGAAGGGGAAAAGCTTTGCTTTGTGGGCTGTTGCTTTTATTAAGCCCAGTGAGGTGTGCTTCTGATAATTCTGAAAATCACAGGGCTCACACAAAGGCCAGGAGCCAAGTGGGAAATCCTCTGGCTGGCAAGGGGCACCTCCAGCATGTTGGCACAACAATTCCATCTGTTGGAGCTATTGCTGTGTGTGCACAACACAAGGTTTCACTTTGGGGTGCAGCAGATCCTTCACATTCTGCTCCCCAAGGAGAGTCATGGAAACAGCCCAGGGCCAGGCTGCTCCCTCCTGGCTGTGTGAATCAGGCCCTGGGAATGAGGCAGGACACAAATGGTGAGATGTTGTGACACAGGAGACAGGATGGTGGCTGGGCAGCACTGGGGACAAACAGCAGCAAATGTGTGAAATGGCCAAAAATGATCTGTGACATCCTACACACTAAGCAGTGCCCACAAGCTGCTGTGGAAGTCAACTCCAGTGAGGAGATTTCTTTGAAAAATAAGTTAAATAAATCAACAAGGGAAGTCCTCAACACCAAATTAGTGGCCAAGGTCATAGCACAGGAAAATACAGGGAGCACAGTCAGTGTCTCAGTGCAGCTCCCTGGTAGTGCCTGTGCCTGCTGCATCCACCTGTGTGTGCCACAGCACATCTGCAGCTTTTTGGAAGGATGGGGCACAGGAACATGGCTTGGCTGGCTGGATAAACACACACAACTAATGGGAAATGTGCCTCCAGGAACACAGCCTGAATGGCCTTGTCCCCAAATAGTGACCCTGACACTCTCGGGTGTCCCAGCCAGCAGGATCAGCCTGGGCTGCTTTGTGCTGCTAGCAGGGAGGGGTAGAACTGGGGACAGTGCTGTGACTGCACAGGAGAGCTGCCAGGTCCTGCAGGGAATCACTGCAGGGAATCCCTGCCACACCCTGCAGGGAATCACTGCAGGGAATCCCTGGCCACAACCTTCAGGGAACTCCTGCCATTCCCTGCAGGGAATCACTGCTACACCCTGCAGGGGACACTGGCCACACCATGACCACGCCCTGCAGGGAACCCCTGGCCACACCCTGCAGGGTATCCTCCAGTCACACCCTGCAGGGAATTCCTGCCATTCCCTGCAGGGAATCCCAGCCACATCCTGCAGGGAACACCTGCCATCCCAGAAAAGGCCTGGATTCCTGTTTCCACATCTTTTAACACCAATATTCCCAAGCCAGCTCCAGCCCATGACAAGCAGAGAGAAGATGCTGAGATCTTGGCCTGCTCCCAGTCTCCCACCATCACATCCCCACCTCTCACCTGGGTTTCAGCAGCCAGGCGTGGCATGGAGGCTGCACGGCCCTGGCTCTCCAGGCCTGGCTGGGGCTCTCCGTTGGCAACTGTGGGGCTGATCTCCTTCATTTCTACCACCTGATCAAAAAAACATGGAATGGTTCAGTAGCAAGAACAGCAGCATCAGATCTGAAGCCACCATCAGCTTCTTGAAGTTTGATTGGAATGGGAAGAGATGCTGGTGTGGCAAAGAGAGCAACTGAAGAGCTGTGGAGTGTTACAGTAAGGCAGAAAAATTATAAAGAAAAGCTTTGTAAAATCAGGCCTGCTTTGGCTGGCCTGTCACTTCTTCTAAGTCAAGCCAGCACTGTGCAAGTTCCCATGTGAAAGCAATCCTGGTGTGAGCAATTCATTAGCATAACAATCTGTTCCTGGGTTCAAACTGTTTTTATACAGTTTTATAACAGTTTTTATACTGTTTTCTAACAGTTTTTATACTGATTTATAACAGCTTTTATACTGTTAGATAGAAAAATGAAATCTGTACAAAGAACTTTTCCTGCACGTACACACCAAGGGTTTGAGTGACCAATCCACACAGAGTAACAACTTGTTACTGACCAATAAAGTAACTGGCAAGAAAGGTCCTGACCAATGGAAGTCACACTTGAGGTCTGTAAACTCTATAAAAATGAGTTCTGTGAATAAAGAATGGGCTTTTTCCACCAGGAAGAAAATTGAGTCTGTGTGATTTATTCCCATAGTGAGGTGCCCAGGTTACTCTGTCCTGCAAGGACATCCCACAAGCAGTGGGATGAGCTGTTCCACTAGCCAGGAACCCCAGCTGTGACCCTGGAAACCCCTCAGGTCATTCTGACCATTCAAACCCCTCACCTGAGCTGGGACAATGGGACTGGGAAATGGGAGGAGAAAGCCTGAGGTAACCTATGGCAGCAAGACAGAATTCCAGGAAAAGCCTGTCCAGACTGGCTGTGGGAGCTGCCAGGTTTGGGGTTTCTCCACAATGTTCAAGCAAACAAGAGACAGAACAATGCTTGCCTCAAGGGACAGATCTCCTGCTAAATTCAGGTCCCCCTGTCTCCACCTGGATATTCTAAACACTTTCTAAGACTTCTGAAAATCCACTATGGCTCTAAAATCTCCTGCATCTCACCCCGTCTTCACCTGCTTTTTCTAAGTATTTTCTTAAATTTCTGGAGTTCTACCACACCTCTAAAATTTCCTGCATCTCACCCCATCTTCACCTAAACATTTTCTAAATTCTGGAGTTCTTACATTCTAAACATTTTCTTAAATTTCTGGAGTTCTACCACACCTCTAAAACTCCTGCATCTTACCCCATCTTCACCTGCTTTTTCTAACCATTTTCTTAAATTTCTGGAGTTCCAGCACCTCTAAAATCTCTTGCATGTCACCCTGTCTTCACCTGCTTTTTCTAAACATTTCCCTAAATTTCTGCAGTTCCAGCACCTCTAAAACTCTTGCATCTCACCCCACCTTGACCTGCTTTTTCTTACCATTTTATAAAATTTCTTAAATTCTACCACACCTCTAAAATCTCCTGCATCTCACCCTGTCTTCACCTGCTTTTTTAAACATTTTCTTAATTTTCTCAAGTTCTCCCACAGCTCTAAAACCTGCTCCTCCCCCCATTTGCTCACCCTCTCAATGGGGATCTCCTCGGAGTGGCCTCGCTCAAAAGCTGGGCTCCTGGTTTCATAAAACACGTCCTGGGTGCGCTGGGTCCCCCAAGAACTGGACTCTTTGATCCCTCCCTCTGGGGGTGGCCTGTCCAAAGAAAAAGAGGGGAAAAGATTCATCCTTTTGCAAAGAGATTTTGCTAAATTTGGCAAACCAAACTCGAGCACCCTTTGGGGTTTCACACATGAAAATCGGCTGCAGGGTGGGCACAGTGGCTGGTAAAGCTCTAAGGTGCTCTGGGTTTTTCTCCTGTAGAGCCTGAAAATCCCATGAGTATAAGGAGTCAAACCAACCATGATTTTTTTTTCAATAATTAAGGAAAACAACTTCTGCCACTTAAATCCTGATGGACAATGAAGAATTTGGAAGTTTAGGCTGATTTTGTGTGCAGGGCCAGCTGGAAACTTGTCAAACACCTCAACCATACTGAAGTCCCTTCAGCTGTTGAGTCTGGTGTTGGTTTCCCCATCAGAATTATTTGGGACATTTAAACCTCAGCTGTCTGTCACTAAAAATCCACAACACTCATGATTCAGAGGAAAATCACTTGCAGAGCAGGAAATGGAGAATTGATAAGGGATCACTGTCACCAGGAAAGCTCTCCATGAAGGGATCATTTCCCCAAAGAGACAAATTGTGCTGTGGCAAGCACTTGGTGCTGCCCAGTGCCACAGGCTCAAGGGCTGAATTTATTCCCAAGGATCTTTGGCCTCCCAAAAACTCATTGCTGGGGTTTGCTTGGTTGTTTTGCAACAGTCCCAAATTCCTGTGAGCAAACTCACCCTGGGCAGCTCCCAGTGAGGATTCATGAAGGAAACACCAAGATCCCAACACCACCAGCACTGGGATAACCACAGTGGGAGCAGAGCCACCATGGGAATCGTCCCAGCCACTGTGAGAAGGGGCTGCTGGCTTTGGTGTCATCAAAGCAGCAGTGGTGGATGGGGTGACCCCGAGGTGTGGTGGCTCTGAAGGGGCTCAGGGGTGACCCCAAGGGTGGCTCTGGAGGGGCTCAAGGGAGACTCTGAGGTGTGGTGGCTCTGGAGGGGCCCAGGAGTGACCCCAAGGGTGGCTCTGGAGGGGCTTCAGGGGTAAGCTCAAGGTTTGGTGGCTCTGGAGGGGCCCAGGAGTGACCCCAAGGTGTGGTGGCTCAGGGGTGACCCAGAGGTGTGGGATGACTCTGCAGGGTCTCAGGGTGACCCAAAGGGTGGCTCTGGAGGGGGATGAGGGGTGACTCTGAGGTGGGATGGCTCAGGGGGGGCTCAGGGTGACCCCAAGGGTGGTTCTGGAGGAGGATGAGGGGTGACCCCAGGTGTGGTGGCTCAGGGATACTCACAGGGCTCCCCCGTTGTTGAGGGAGGCCGAGCTCTTCTGGCGCAGGAAGGCCTTGGCGTTGCTGAAGGCCGCGGGCTGCGTCTGCTCCAGGGTGGCCTTCAAGGGGTGGAACAGGGACACTGGCCCGGGCTGCCAAGCACAGGGAGGGGTGTCAGAGCTGGGATGGGCTGCAGGGCTTTCCCTACTCTGTGAAAAGGCCACTTTGCCATCCTGGGACTGCAGAGAGGCCACGCCAGCCTGGGCACAGCAGGGAGAGGCCCTGAGGGACACCTGGTACAAGTCAAACCCTGCTGCAATCCTCCCTCCCTCCGAATGCTCTTCCAACTCCTGCTGCAGTCCCCCTTCCTTCTGAATGCTCTCCCCAGTCCTGCTGCAATCCCCTTTCCCCTGAAATGCTCTCAGGTCCTGTGCAATCCCCTTTCTCTCTGAATGTTTTCCCCAGTCCTGCTGCAATCCCCTTTCCCCCAAAATGCTCTCTCCAGTCCTGCTGCAATCCCCCTACCTTCTGAATATTCTCCCAACTCCTGCTGCAATGCCCTCTCCTTCTGAATGTTCTCCCCAGTCCTGCTGCAATCGCCTTTCCCTCTGAACATTCTCCCCAGTCCTGCTGCAATCCCCTTTCCCTCTGAACATTCTCCCCATTCCTGCTGCAATCCCCCTTCCCCCAAAATGCTCTCTCCAGTCCTGCTGCAATCCCCCTTCCTTCTGAATATTCTCCCAACTCCTGCTGCAATGCCCTTTCCCTCCAAATGCTCTCCCAAGCCTGCCTCAATCCCCTTTCCCTCTGAATGCTCTCCCCATCACCAGAGCACAGCAGTCAGTTCCCCATGGATGTGGATATGGCCAGAGGGGCAGTGCAATTCCAGAGGCTCTGGATGGGTCTGGTGGAGCCATCCAGGTGTGGGACAGATCTCCACCCTGTGCTGGAGATCAGCTGGGTGCTCATCCTAAAAACAACAGCTGTTTGTCCTACTGGAAGTGATTGGGCTTTCAAGGCCAGTTGTGTGAAAATATTTTCTAGAATTTGTAAAAATTAGAGCCAAAATGACTTGGAATAATTCCTATTTTCAAAAATAACTTAAGCCTTCTATAGCCAAACTACCAGCAGCTTTCAATAGTTCTTTGGTCTCCCAAGGAAATCTTTTGGTGTGCCCTAGGCCACTTTTAAACACAGCATTTAGAATTTCAAAGATCAGTTGTGGGGTTTTTTTTTAAGATCTTTCTTTACTGGAAAAGGCAATTGCAACAATTTTTAAAATGTATTTTTTTAAAGAGACTTTCAGAAGAGATTTCCATTTTTGAGCCAGAATTTTGAAACCCTGCCTGGAAGAGCAGCCAGGCCTTCTGGATGAATCCTGCTGGTGATTCTTGTTAAAGCTGCCCAAGAGGGAGGGTGGAAAAACCCCTTTTTGTACCTGGCACAGGCCCCCGGGGGGCTGGACTTGCTCCCTGCTGTTCTTATTCTGCTTGTAGAAGTCAAATATCATCAGGGCTGCGTAGACCTTCCCCACAGTCATTTCATCAGCTGCCAGAGCATGGGCAAAACACAGCAGAGCCATTCCAAGGATGAGGAGAAGACAGAAATAAGAGAAAAAAATCAGCAAATGGTGAAAAATGAGGAGAGGGAGGAAGCAACATGACAATTTTTAGGAAAAAATTTATTAATAAAATAAAAAAATCAATAAGAAATTATTCATAAATAAGTTAAATGATAATTATTAATAACGAATTATTTATTTTATGAATAAAATAAGATTTTAGTTTATGATAATAATGAGGCAAAACAGACTCAGAAAAGTAGGGGAAAGAAAAAAAAACAACAAAGAAAAGGTTACACCAGATTCTTCAACTCTTTGCCTGTTGCTGCCTTGCCTTGGTTTGGAGCTCTCTGTGGCAAACACAGGGACTGTGTAGGAAAACCAGGCAGGAAAACTCAGTGGCATTGTCAGCATTGCTGAGAGAATTCCTAAAATCACCCCAGACCCACCCCAGCCTTTATCAACACAGCAGCCTTACCCCTGCTTCTCTGAATTACAGTGAGTGGGCTATAATGGGCTAATACACATTTAAGGAATATTTCATTTTTCCAGATGGTTTTTTCACCCTCAGAGCCATGGGACAGCCCTTCCCTGCCCAGCACTGCTGCACTCACCATGGAAAAAACTGGAGCAGCAGAGACACAAAAATCAAGAGAGGAGGGGAGGGAAAGACTTCAGCAGTCACTACCCACTGATCTGCACCTCCTCAGCTCCCTCATTTTTCTTAATTAACAATGCCTTTATTATTCTACACTGCTTCTCATTAATCAGGAATCCAGAGCTAATCAAGAGAACAGCAAACTCCTCATTTTCTCAGCACTTTTGCCCAGGACATCACCAAGTAACACAAAGGCCTTTAACCCCCAAACACCTCACATCTGATTCCTTAAGTCCTCAGCAAGATTTAACCTTTCTTCTCCCCATTTCTCTGGTGCTCAAATGGCAGAAATTGCTCTCCCACCCTGCAGGGCACAGCCAGGAGGCTGCCAGAGCTGGGGAGGAGCTCTGGGAGAGGCCACACAGGGCATTGGTCTCTTCTGGGCACTGTTTGGGATTTGGGTTTTTCTGTGCACAGGAAATCTCCTGCAGCACAATGAAGTCCCTGCCTGGAGGTGAGCCCAGCTCCCCCAGTCCCTGTGTGACAGAGCCAGGGCAGCACAGAGGCTGCCAAGGAGCTCAGCTGCCCTGGGCATCCCTGCTGCATCCTCCAGGTGACACAGATGGGGCTTGGGACAGAGCAGGTGAGGAGGGAAGAACCTAATCTGGGATTGGATGGAGCAGATGAGGAGGGAGAAACCTAATCTGGGGTTGGATAGAGCAGATGAGGAAGGAGAAACCTAATTTGGGATTGGATGGAGTAGATGATAAGGAAAGAATCCTAATCTGGGGTTGGATAGAGTAGATGAGGAAGGAGAAACCTAATCTGGGGTTGGATAGAGCAAATGAGGAAGGAGAAACCTAATCTGGGGTTGGATGGAGTAGATGAGAAGGAAAAAATCCTAATCTAGGGTTGGATAAAGCAAATAAGGAGGGAAAAACCTGATCTGGGGTTGGATAGAACAAATGAGGAGGGAAAAACCTCATCTGGAGTTGGATAGAGCAGATAAGAAAGAAAAAAACCTGATCTGGCATTTGATAGAGCAGATGAGGAGGGAGAAACCTGATCTGGAGTTGGATAGAGAAGATGAGGAGGGAAAAATCTAATCTAGGGTTGGATAAAGCAGACAAGGAAGGAGAAATCTAATCTAGGGTTGGATAGGGCAAATGAGGAGGGAAGAACTTAATCTGGGGTTGGATAGAGCAGGCAAGGAGGGGAAAAAACCTAATCTGGGGTTGGATAGAGCAGACAAGGAGAGAGAAACCTAATCTGGGGTTGGATAGAGCAGATGGAGAGGAAAAAACCTAATCTGGGGTTGTACAGTGCAGGCAAGGAGGGAGAAACCCAGTCTGGGGTTCCTGGGTGTCTGGGATGGACCCAGTTCTTCATACACTTACGTTTGTGAGGAGGCACCAGCAAATCCAGAGTCTTCTGGGACAGGTTGGGCCAGACCAGCGAGATCTCCTTCCTCAGCTCAGCATCACACTGGTGCTGCTTCACACCTCCTGCAGCCAGGGAGGGAGAGGAGAGCAGTGAAGCCCTGCCCTGGAGCACATCCCACTGTTTGCATCCCCCCTTCCTGTTCCTTGGGAGGGGTGAGCCAGCACAGCCCTTCCCTGCCATGAATTCTCCATGACAGAAGTGCAGGAACCCAGCAGGACCAGCTTTGTCTTACCCTGGGAACCCTGAGTGTGAAAAATGCATGTATTTTATGACTGGCTTTTTGCAAATATTAAAATTAATATTGTATGTGTTGTGTTAGAAAGTAATGCTGTATTAATTCTCTTAAGTAGTGTGTTAAATATAGTTTTAGGTTATAAAAAATGTTAAAATAGAAACTATGCTATGTAGAATACTTTTTTTAAAGAAAGGACTCGCTGCGAGACAGCAGCCACAGGACACCTGAATCTTTCAGAGAAAAAGAATTTATTTCCTTCTTATCAGAAGAAATGAACTTCTTCCTGCCTCGAAGGGGCTGTTAGGATTCAGAGGAAGAAGTTGACGATGACCAGACAGAATCCTGTATTTGAATGGAATTTATGCATCATGGATGAAGTGTATGAATATGCAACAAGCTGTTGCTTTTAAGGGTTAATCGTGGGTCCTTTTTCGGGCTCGTGCTGCCCAGAAAAAGGTACCCAGACGTCTGTAACTCTTTGTATTTATTGTCTCATATTGTCCTAATTCAATTTGTCCAAATTATTATTACTCTAATTGTACTACTATTTTTATAACCATTTTATTACTATTAAACTTCTAAAATTTTAAAAACAAGTGACTGGTGTTTTTCACACTGAGCAGTGACCTGGGACTTAAATTTGAGCTCAAACTTATTCCATGTAACTGCAGGTGCCTCTTGCTTTGGGGAGTGTCTGTGGAGGCAGCAGCACCTCCCAGGTGGGATGGAAAGGACCCAGACATGAATCACTGTGAGCGTGTTCACAGGGGTTTGAGGATGAGGGAAGAGATGAGGATCTGACTCCATGTTTCAGAAGCCTGATTTATTATTTTATGATATATATTATATTAAAACTATACTAAAAGAATAGAAGAAAGGATTTCATCAGAAGGCTGGCTAAGAATAGAAAAAGAAAGAATTAATAACAAAGGTTTGTGGCTTGGACTCTCTGAGTCAGCTGTGATTGGCCATTAATTAGAAACAACCACATGAGACCAATCCCAGATGCACCTGTTGCATTCCACAGCAGCAGATAACCATTGTTTACATTTTGTTCCTGAGGCCTCTCAGCTTCTCAGGAGGAAAAATCCTAAGGAAAGGATTTTTTATAAAATATCATGGCTACAAATCACAAAATCCCATAACCACAGACTGGTTTGGGTTGGAAAAGATCTTAAAGATCCTCTGACCCAACCCTCTGCCATGGCCAAGCTCACCCTCCACTGAGCAGTGTCCTGATGGATTACAAACCCTACTCAAATCCACCAGCTCTTCCCAAAACCCCCGAAATGACACAAATTCAGGGTAGAGCAGAGCCAAACCCACAGCTCTGCTCCAAGGGCCAAAGCCAGGCCTAAATGCACACGTGGAAAGTGATTAAAGGCTGGGTGAGCCCCAGGCCAGCTCCCAGCTGAATTCCCCACACAGCAGGTAATTAACGAGTTCATCTAATGACAGAGATTATTTTTCTAAGAGCAGAGTAAGGGAGGAGGCTCTGGGTACTCTGTTACACCGTGGTTTGAACTCCCACACAGGAACTCATTAGGGAGGTTTATTAAGGGCCTGTTAAGCCCACTAAAGACTCAATTAAATGTAGCACATGAAACCTATTCAAAGGCAGCTCATAACAACAAAACAGGTCAGAACCTCACACCCCAGAGCAGGGCTAAACCACACAAATAATCCAGGGTATCAACTGAGTTCTTCTCTCTGGCTCCCTTCCAGTTTTCAAAAGGGTGGGGGGAGATTTCCAGTTGAAAAAGGCTGACAGGTAACAAAAACCTGAAAATTGAACAAACTCTCAGCATCCTTAGCTAGGAGTAACTCCTGAAATAAGGTGCTGGCTCTCAAAGTCACAGGAAATCCTAAAAGCATCTGTAGAAATGAGTGTCTGATCCTTGTCTTGATCCCACTCCTTTGGGGAACCCCAGGCACCTCAAAATTTTGTCCTCTTCCAGCAATGCCTCCCCCAAAGCATCTCAGGCAAAGTTTAAACTGCACAGGTGGGAGCAGATTAACTCAAATATTTGCACTGGCCTAAAACTGCTCAGTAAAGCACAGCAGCCTAACCCTGCCTTGCCCCTGCTCCCAGGAGCCTGGTTCCCTCCTGTTAACTTTTAAATTAGGTGTAAGAGGGCTTAGACCAGGCATGGCTCCACTGTGACCCCAGGCAGGCTGATGAGATGGGGTAACGACCCAGAGAAAAGGCCGGTGCATTTTGTAACACTGCAAGGTTTAATTGGGAGCTGAGTAAACGCCTGATTAACCACTTCAATAATTCCATTTTATCTCAAGGTGGAATGTGGTTCAGGACACTCACAGCTCCTGCCTTGCTGCCAGCATGGAAGGGCTGGAATGGTTCAGAGCTGGTGGGGAAACTCATTTCTGATCCAGAGCAAGGAGGACACGTCCTGGGCTTCCCCTCAGAGGGTCTCAGCTGGGGTGGGCAAAGATTCCCACATTTCACTGCCACCCCAAAGGCACAGGGATGCTCAGGACCCCTCTGGCCTCTCCCCAAGCTCCCCTCTCTTCTTTCTGTGAAATGTGTGTGCCACATTTCTCTTCACAGAGAAAAGCAAGGCACAACTTCCCAAGGATATTTTCTTGGATTCACATTCTCTGAACCTCAGAGAAAGAAAAAACAATTCTTATCTCATTTACTGCTCTTGTATTTTAGAACAAGTGGAATGCATTGTGAAAGATTATTTACCTGAAGGAATTTACTTGATTAGATTCTGGTGTGAGTGTTTTGATTAATTGACCTACTGAATCCAGGTGTGTGTGTCAGGACTGTCAGCTGACAGTCACAAAATTCTGTGCAGTGGATTTCAGTTGTGTGGATTCAGTTTGGATGTAGTGTAATATAAAATAATATAGTATAATAAAGTAATTAATTAGCCTTCTGGTATTAATGGAGTCCTCCTCATTTTCTCCCCAGACATCAGGGTTGCCTTGATTTACTACACCCCTGCCCTCAGGTGCTGGCACGGGAAGACAGGAATCCCACCTATCTTCTAAATTCTTCTATGGCAGAATTTCCATGGTTTTGGGAGGACACCAAGCCCACAGATTCACTGAATAGTCTGAGCTGGATGGGACCCACAAGGATTAGGTCAAACTCTTCAGTGAATGGCCCATCCAGGGATAAATCTGTGTCCTTGGTGTTCCTGGCTCCTTGCTGGGACCAACCAAGCCCATCTTGTGCTCAGGAGCTGGGCTGTGAGCCACTGTGCTCTCAGAAAACTCCAGTTTTCTCCTGGTTTTCTGGAGCTCAGATGGCAGAGAGTGCTCTCCCATCCTGCAAGGCACAGGCTGGAGGCTGACAAAGCTGAGGGAAAGCTCTGCAAGAGGCCAGGCAGGGCACTGGTCTCTTATTGCTGCTGTTGTGGGGTTTTTTCCATGCACAGGAAACCTGCAGCATAACGAAATCCACACCTAGAGGAGACTTCAGCTTCCTTCATCCCTGTGTGCCACGGTCACAGAGCATTCCAAGGAGCTGAGCTGCCCTTGGTGGCTTTGCTGCATCCTTCAGGTGACCCAGCCACCCCTCAGCCACCCATCCCTGTCACCTGAGGCCAGTTTGACCTCAGGCTGACCCAGCCATCCCCTCCTCTCACCCAAGGCCAGTTTGATCTCCAGGTGACCCAGCCACCCTGTTCCTCTCACCCAAGGCCAGTTTGATCTCCAGGTCACCCAGCCATCCTGTCCTTGTCACCTGAGGCCAGTTTGATCTCCAGGTGACCCAGCCACCCTGTTCCTCTCACCTGAAGCCAGTTTGATCTCCAGGTCACCCACCCACCCTGTTCCTCTCACCTGAAGCCACCCTGTTCCTCTCACCTGAAGCCAGTTTGATCTCCAGGTCACCCAGCCATCCCCTCCTCTCACCTGAGGCCAGTTTGATCTCCAGGTGACCCAGCCACCCTGTTGCTCTCACCTGAGGCCAGTCTGATCTCCAGCTGACCCAGCCACCCCATCCCTCTCACCTGAGGCCAGTTTGATCTCCAGGGCCGTGCGGATCAGGGCCATCAGCGTGGAGGTGAAGTGCACAGTTAAATCCTCAGGGGAGATGGGCATGTTCATCCTCACCAGGCGCTGGGGACAGACAGGGCTGGCTGTGAGGAAGGCCAGGAGTCCTCCCCCCACCCTCACCTGCCCCTCTCTGAACCCCCAAAATACCCAAAATACAAACAGGAAGGAACTTTTTGTGTGCTGAGCTGAAATTCTTCTGCACATGGATGGCAGCTCCTGTCCAGGAGTGGGTTTGGGGTAGAACCTCAGTGGTTTAATGGGTGATTTGCCAGCACTGCACTGCAATCCTACAGAGCTCTCCCAAAAAGAAGCCAGGTGGGGAGGCTCTCATTTCCTGACTGTCTCCAGTGGTGTCTGCACCATCCAGATGTTGGAGCCCTGGTTACTGAGAATTTCAGATTTCTGTGCTGACAGGCACTGACCCCCAGGAGAACACTGCATTGACCTGAGGCTGTGGAGAAGCTTCCAAAATGGAATGACAGAACTGGGATTGTGGGTGTGGAGTTTGAATAATTATGAATTAATATTGAATTATGAATAATTATTGAATAATAATATATAATAATGGAGTTTGAGAAGTGTGTAATATCACATAGTGAAAAACTTATTACAGTTGTAGCATATAGCTATATATATATATGTATATATATATGTATATATTAAGTTGGAGGTTTTAGGGCAGAGGCTGGTCCTTCTTCACAGGTTTAAGCAGTATTGTGTAATTAGATAAAAAAGTCCAAGGCAGTCCCTGGGTGTTGATCTGCCTGAGCACAGCCTCACAAACCAATGGCAGCTTGGCCTGGGCCCTTTGCTGGGGAGGGAATTTCATCCCCACCTGTGAAAGCTGCTTGGGCTGTTATTTACACCCCTCTGTCTGCCCAGGAGCCTCCTCTTTGTCTAACAACAGCCCCTAAAGGCTGGTGGAGGTGCCAGCTGCCCTCCCCCGTGGCTCTGGGTGCTGCAGCAGTGGGCACAAGCCTGGCACTGTTTGCAGAGATGCTGATTTTGCTGCAGCCTCTTTGCTGTCCTGGGCAAAATCTGCAGCAGAAACTCCTCAGCTGATGGGAATTCTCCTGTTGGGGAGGGGAACGTGGTGCAGGTGAGAGCAGGGCCCTGCTGGAGCCTCAGGGCTCAGTGGGAGCCCCAATTGCTGCTCTCTGTTTTCCCCAAACCAAGCCCTGGCTGGGGCATGAGGACTTGGCCAAGTTTCCCATTTCTGGGATAACCTCCCTGCTTTGCCAATCTTCCAACTTCCACTTCCAGCTTCCCAGATGTATGGACTGAGCTGCCCCAGAATCCCAGACTGGTTTGAGTTGGAAAAGACCTTAAAGACCATCTCATCCCACCCCGTGCCATGGGCAGGGACCTTTCCCTAGCCCAGGTTGTTCCAAGCTCCGTCCAACCTGGCCCTGGACACTTCCATGCCCTCAGGGAGGGCAGACCCCAACCCTGGCACCTTCTGGAGACAACTGCACCCCCAGGGGGACACTGGTTGGTGTTGGCATGAGCAGACAGAGGGCACAAAGTGCTGCTCCAGTGTAACATCTGCTCAGAGGAGCTGAAATCTCCTTGTTCACCTATTTACACATTTTCAGCTCTCACTGCATCCTGCAGGGACCAGAGACCACTGTAACAACGTCCTTGTCACCTGAAGTCTGGGACAAACCCCTGTGCTCTCCCTCACAGCATGCCCAGAGGTTATTCTGTGTCTGCCCAGCCTCAGAGACAGGGAAATCAAAGCTCAGCCTCTCAGTCAGTGACAGTACCAAGTGCTGGCAAAACCACGGGGTTTTTTTGTTCACTCATGTCAAATGAAACAGGATTTCATTCCAATTCTGCCCTCAGCACACAAAAAGTTACAAAAAAGCCATCAATGAGAGCCCACAGTTAGCAATCACAGAGTCCCAGAATCCCACTGGAGTGGGAGAGGGAAGGGATGCAGAGAGAAAGAAGATGCATGCAAGTGAAGAACAGGCAAATGAGGAGCAATTCCCCACAGGAGAGCTCTATCCTCACAGAAACCACCCCCAAAAACCACTTGGGCACATCTCAGGTGTCCCCAGGTGAATTCCCAAAGGATACAGATGCACAACACAGGCCACCCACACTGCACTGAGCAGTGCTCTCCTCCTCAATCTGAGCCAGGGACAGACGATTTAGGGGAAGATTTTCCAAGGGCATTCCCACTTTTGGAAGCCTGGTTGAGCAAAACCCACATTTTGCTGCAAAGAGGCACCTGGAAGAGGCTCCCCCTACCTCACCTCCTCGCCCTGCTCCCTGCATTTCCCTCTGCACTGCCATTTTCTCCATCCCAGTATCCAAACTGGTAACTCAGACACCCCCAGGCCACTGGAATTCCCAATGTGGGAACCCAGCAGGGAGCAGAAGGGGGGGATTGAGTTGCTCAGGAGAGGGAAGCTGTGATGGGGTGAGTCCCTGTGTCCCCTCAGGTGCCAAACTGGGATTCACCTCCCTTGGACAGCACTTGAGGAGTTCTTGCCCTGCCACGGGGAGCTGCAGGCTGCACCTTCCAGCTGCCCACTTCCATGCCAAAAAAAAGCCAAAAAATAAGAGAGAAATGTCTCAGAACCTGCAGCAGCCAAAGCCAACAGGCCTCAGCTAAAGCCACCTGAGATCCTCCCAAAAACAGGGAAAATTCCTGTGTTGGAAGCCCCTGGCTTGAGAAAATCTGTTCTTTAAAGGAGTGTCTGGCGTGTCTGAGAGCTCCTGCTAGAAGAAAAGAATTGATTCATCTTGGATCCAAAACAGCTTTGCCACCACGGCTGGGGTGGTGAGGGAGGGCTGGGTGAGACACTGCTCACCCCAAATCAATGTCCCAAATCCCTGTGGGCACCCAGAGCAGCCAGGAATCAGCCAGACACTGGCACAGCAAAAAGGGATTTGATCCTTGAACCATTGCCTGGTGTGTTTTCCCAATGCCAGAAATGCAGCCAAAAGGCTGAAACTGCATACAAAAACTAAACTAATTTTTTTTTCTTTCAATATTATAAAATAACCTTATACATAAAAATATCTCCTTGTGCAGAGCTTGAAATTTCAAGCCTTTCCAGGCTACTTTCTAATTTTATCTGTATTTATTTCCTCTCCATTTCTAGAGGATCTATTTAAAAGGAATCCAATTGAAATTGGTAACATTTTTCAAACTCAAAGTATTCTGCTTGACCCAAAATTCCTTCTTGAAAAATTCAGTCAAAACCTTTTGATTTTCATCCTGCACCAGACTAGAAGATAAAATCTCAAGTTTTCTCAAAGCCTAAATCAAAGATTTAGGGACAAGAACATAGATTGAAAAAAAAATTGTTTAGAGTGTACTCAATTTAAAAAATAAATAACTTTCACCCCATTTTTTTTCTGTTTCCTGTGCTTGAAGTTGTGCTTCAAGGCTGTCAGAGCTGTAGCTCATGGTTTGAAACCGGATGAAATAATTTGAGAGGTAAAGGGAAATAGAAGAGGAACAGGGAATGAAGAAAAAAAATGAAAAGGAGTGGGAAAAAAAGGAAAAGGGGGGAAAAAGGAAAAGGGAGGGGAAAGAAAAAAGGAAAAGGGAGGGGAAAGAAAAAAGGAAAAGGGGGGAAGGGGAGGAAAAAAGGAAAAGGAGAGGGGAAAAGAAAAAGGGGTAACAAAAAAAAAAAAGGAAAAAACAACAACGATTTAAAAAAATCCCAATAAGAACAAAAATAACTGAACCAAAACAAACAGAAAAAGTCGCAACTCTAATTTGGACAATTTCCCATCTTTCTGGAGTCCAGAAGGAAATTTTAGGAGCCTGCTGCTCCTTCCCTGCACTGATAAGAACGTGCATCACTTGGGAATCGCCAGCCACAACCCAGGGGCTGGATCAGTGCTTGGACTCGATGATCTTGGAGGTCTTCTCCATCCTAAATGATTCTGTAATTCCACGAATTTTAGTGCTTTTTATCCCATCAGATGAAAAGGGGGAAGAAAACTTCTATTGCCTTCACTCTGCTGTCTTAGGATTTGCTCACTGCCCTGCCCATGGCAGAGGGTGGAACTGGACGAGCTTTGAGGTCCCTTCCAACCAAACCATCCCAGGATTCTGTGATGATCCAGAGGCGCTCGGGTGAATTAATGATGGGAAACAGGAAAAAAAAAAAGGTGGAAAAGCTTCCCAGGAGCCCTGACCTGGCAGAGAAGGAATGCCCAGCCCCGGGGAGGAGGCGCAGCCGGCAGCAGGTGGAGTCCCCGCTCCGCTCCGGGATCCCTCCCGCAGCCCCCGCCTTTAATCAGGCGGATTTGGAGCTCGTTAAAGCTTCGGCAGGAGAGGGCCCCAGAGGCAGCAGCCGCGCCGATGTCTCCGGAGTCTCGTAATTAACGCTGTGCTGATAACGAGGAGCTGATTAGAGGCGGGGTCGGGAGGCAGCGCTCGGTGCGCGGGGTCCGGGCGAGGTCAGGAGGCAGCCCCGGCGCTGCTTAATTGGTAATTAACAAAGGCAGCGCTAACGAGGAACCAAATCTCTGTGACAGGAATAAATTCACTTTCGGTATTGCTCAGGAACTGCCTGGACAATGGCCCAAAAGGCAGGGAAAGGGCTGGAGGAAAAAGGGGAAAATTCATCCCGGGATCAAAGATGTCTTGCTGGATTCCAGCCTGACCCAGAAAAAATTACTACACCCTAAATCCTGTTCCCTGGCACATTTCCGAAGAGGAGCACACAGTGCCTGGAAAACTACTGGCACCCTGACGGATCTGAATTATTAAGAGCACCCCGTCAGCCTCTGGGACAGGAACTGCTCTGGGAATGATCCCCAGACAGGAGTAAATTCGGGACAGTGGAGCGCTGCTATGGGAAATGAGGTCAAGTTTGCTGAATAAATTATTTGCTATGAATAATTCACCCCGACCTAGTTGGAATGATTCTACTCTGGTTTAATTCTGCTGGCTTTGGAGAGGCTCTCCACGGCTTTCATCCCTCTCAGATCATCCCAGGAATGACAGAATCCCGGGATGGTTTGGGTTGGAAGGGACCTCAAAGTTCACCCAGTTCCACCCTCTGCCATGGGCAGGACAAATCCTAAAACAGCAGAGTGAAGGCAAAGAGGTTTTCTTCCCCCTTTCCACCTGATGGGATAGAAAAGACTAAAATTGATGGAATTACAGAATCATTTAGGATGGAGGAGACCTCCAAGACCATCAAGTCCAAAGAGTGATCCAGCACTGCAAGGGCACCTCTGACCCATGTCCCAAAGTGCCACATCCACATCTGTATGGTTTTAAATCCCTCCAGCAGTGGTGATTGCACCACTGCCCTGGGCAGCCTCTTCCAGGGCATGAAAACTCTTCGTGTGACAAAATTCCTCCTGATGTCCAATCTAAAGCTCTTTTAGCACAGCTTGAGGCCGTTCCCTCTGCTCCTGTCCCTGTTCCTGGAGCACAGCCCGACCCCCCCGGCTGTGCCCTCCTGGCAGGAGCTGTGCAGAGCCACAAGGGCCCCCTGAGCCTCCTTTGCTCCAGGCTGAGCCCCTGCCCAGCTCCCTCAGCCCCTCCTGGGGCTCCAGACCCTCCATGCCCTTCTCACTGCGGGTGGCCCAGAAGTGAGCACAGGAATTTGGGTTTTTCCAGCCTCCTCCCCCAGCCCAGTGCAGGATAGAGCTCCCTGGTGCACCTCGGGCAAGCAGCAAAGCCACACGGAACTGCAGAGGCTGGTCAGGCTGACCAAGGAGAACAGTTGAGAAAAGGGAACCAGAAAACAGCAGAAAGGAAGGACAGCAGCCAAGGAGGCTGCAAAGAGGGGAAAATCCAAACAAAAACCAGTGTGGAGGTGCTGAGAAGGCAACAAAGACATGGGGATAACACACAAAACCTCTGACACAGACTGGGGAAAGTAGACATGGAAAGAAAAAGGGGGGATATGTGGACAAAAGAGCTTTTGCTGGACAGAACAGTCAGGGGTTTAAAAACCAGAGGGACAGGGAGAAAACAGGGCAGAGACAAAGCCCTGGCTGCTGTTGGCACTGACTGAGCCACACCTGCAGGAGCAGGGGGTGATGGCCCTCTGCAGGCTCAGGGAGGGGTCAGTGCCCAGGGGGATTTCAGTGCCCTCCCGAGTCTCTCAGGGGGATTTCAGTGGCCTCCTGTGGACAGTTTTTTATTGAGACATAGTTGATGGGAAAAGAGACGTGAGAAAATACATCTGAGAAAGCAACAGCTGCCTAATTCAAGGACACAGTTCCTTTGAGCAAGAAGCTGTTCAAGAAAATCTGTGATAACAGGAGGTAAAAAAGAAGCCACAAACATCCTGAGAAAGGTGGGACTGACTTTTTATAGCTGACCAATGGTGAGCTCTAGTTTTGCAATATGTATGAGCCTTATTACTGTGATTATAAAAGTGTGCCTGTTAATCAATAAATCTGAGACTTGTTGGTCATCATTGGATGAGCAATGTCTCCTGTCTACTTCGTCAGCCTCCTGAGTCTCCCATCCACTTGGGAGCAGATATCACATGAGTGACACCACAGGGGACACCTGGCAGGAGCAGGGCAGGGGGTGCCACATCCCACCACAGCCATGGGGGAAGGTGCCCAGCACCAACCCATGGATGTGCTCACAGAAAAATGGAGGAGGGAAGGAGCAAAAACCAGTCCTGACCCATGAAGGGTTAATTTTATCAGCAATAACTGGGTGAGAGATCAGCCCAAAGTGCAGCTTTAATCCATGGGGGAAATCCTGATCTTGTCTGAAATCTGTATTTTGTAGTTCAGGGCTCTTTGATAAGGGGGAAATGAATGTGATCATCTCCAAACTCAGAGAAATCCAATGTTCACCCAGACTGGAGCTGTTGGAACCCATCTCTCCTGTGCTTGTGACACACAGACACAATCCAGAGGTTTCTTCTGAGATGGGGAAAAATTAATGATGTCTTTAAAAAATCAGGAGTCTGGGTTATAAAAAGAAGCCATTCCTATGTACCCTGGTTCTGTGGGTTTGTTCTATAGGGACAGACAAATTAAAGGAGATATCAGGAAATTCTCAGGCTGAAGAAATGCCTCTGGGCATAAAGTCTGCTATGAAAACCAGCCCAAAATCTTATTTAAAATGCCTATTTTAATGCACAATCTCTTTATCCCCTTTTGTTTTCTTCCTTTTTGAATTCTACAAGATTCAGGAAAAAAAGAAAGAGTTTTATCCTTCTGGTACAACCCCACCTGCAAACACCTCCTTTCAGCAGGACACAGCTCTCCTAAACCAATGGAAACTCACAGGTGGGAAATCCTTGGATTTCTGTGGATAATTGGTGTCTAAAACAGAATTCTGAAACCTAGAATTTTGTTCTAGTTGGGTTCCTCAAGCTCAGTTATGGTGGCCAGAAACAAATCAAATACAGCAAGGCCACGTCAATGGAGAGATTTAAGGTTGTGTTTCATTTTCATTTTATTTTAAATCCTGGAAAGATCTTGTAGGAAGATTTATCTGAATTTCTTCCTGCCTGAACAAATCAGCCCCAGGTTTGGGTTTGGCTTGAGCCTCTTCCCAAAAATCTTGGGTTTATTTGGTCTCAGTGAAAAATCCCTCAGTACAGGAGAGGCTGTTGTGGTGTGGATCCTTTGGGTTGAGTTTTGGGGTTTGGGGGTGGCTGGAGTGACACCAGCAGCCAAAAAATCCTGCTGGGTTTGGTGGATCCTCAACCACACCAGTGCTAAATGGCTCTGAGCAACCTCTCCCTCTAAACTGAGGTTCAGTGGTGAAACCTCCTGGAAATTGAAGTTTCCAAGCACTCTGAGAGTTTTTAGAAGGCCAGCCTGGCCTTTGCTGCTCCATTTCCATCTGAATTTCCAGCCAGGCAGCAGCCTTTGGGATAGAATTCATTCTGGTGGCTCAATTAAAAAGTTTTGCCAAATCAGCAATAAGCTGGAGTGATTTCTCCATCTCCCTGTCCTAAATGTTTTCTGTTAAAGTAATTTCTTCCATCAGGGTGTTTAAGGAGCCCTTCTGGTGTTGTCTCTGTTTAATTGCTTGCTCACTCCTACAGCACTGCCTACTCGAATTACTCCAATCTAATTAAGAGGAGGAAAAAACAACATTCTACTGAAGGGTTAGTGAGACAAAGAGCCCCAGGAAGAAAAATGGGGATCTAATGGGGGGTAATTTGCTCATTAGCATTGTCCCTCCCCAAATTAACCTAAATGGGAGGAGAATGAGAGAAAAGAGAGAGAAACACTGACAGAAAGAGAGCAGAGACACTTTGAAAGACAAACTGATGTGCCAGAGTTTTAAAGACCATAAAAAAAGTTACCCAAAAATTATATATATATAAATATATAAAAATTAAAAAGAAAAAAATCAGAAGATCCAAAATCTTGTTCGTAAAGCAGAGAAAGCACCAGAAAAGTCCAGAAGAACAACACCAATGCCACAGAAACCCCACTTGAGCCACGGCACAGAAAGCTGGTGGTTGGGCAGGAATTCCTGGGAGGGTTTTCTACCTTATAGGCAACACGAGCTGGGCATTTCTTCCCAAGGCCTAGAGGTGGGGACATGTGTCTCAGCATCTCATACATGTCTGTGTAACTGATGCGCCCGCTGGCACCACAGGGATGGAGGCAAAAGCACCAGGACACAGAAATCCCATCGGATTGAGGCGGGGAAAACAGGGAAAGGGTGGGGGAAAAGGCAACACAATGGAGCAAATGAAAAGGGGGGGAGAGAGAGAAGGGAAAGCAGACAAGAAAACAGAGATCTGGTTAATCAGATTTCTCCGGGAAACAAAACCAAACTCAAGAGGTGGGGCAGGAGAAAGGAGGCTCCGCTTCCGTTGCTGTTTCGGCGCCCAACGTCTCCTCCTCCTGCAGGGGTGGCCCTGGGAATGATTGATGTCCCCTGGGAATGACTGATGTCCCTGGGGATGACTGATACCCCTGGGGAATGCTTGATGTCCCCTGGGAATGACTGATGTCCCTGGGGAATGCTGGATGTCCCCTGGGGAAGAAGGGCTGGCAGGGCTGGGTTTGGCTGGCTGTTGGCGGGGTGGGGGATGAAGGCTCCCCCATCACCCCCAAAGCAGCCAGGTCACCATGCCAGGGAGAGCTGGGGGCAGAGTTATGGGACAGGGCTGGGGGACACAGCCCAGCCTTCCTGCCAGGAAGCAGCACTTTGGGTTTGGGTGATGGGACAAGGGAGAAGTCAAACATGGGGGGTTTGCTGAGGGATGCACAGGGACTGCTCCCACTCCCAGCTGAGACTGGGATTCTGCAAATTCCTGCTCCAGCAAAAGCAGAGCCCAGCCCTGCCAGGAGATGGGAGGAGAACCTGCTCCTCCCTCACTTTTGGTGGGGCTTGTTTTTCACCAAGCCAACCTCAACTGGGAATTGCAGAGGTTTGGGAAAAGTCCCTCAGAGCAGCCCATTGCTGAGGGCATCTCCCTTCAGCACTCGATGGATAAATCTGGCCTGAAAAACAAGGGGTGCAAAACAGCAAGAAATTGCTGCTTCACCTTTTTGTGCCTGTTGGAACTGGGAGCAGAACTGTGCCAATCTCCTTTTGTTTTCCCAACTGCTTATACAATGTGCAAATCTCTGCTGCCTGGCATCTGAGGAGACCCAGGGATGTTATTAATTAAAGTTTAACCCCTGGAAAAGCAGGATAATGTCCTCATCTCCATACCAACAAAAAAAACCTAAGCACCCATTTAAACCCCCTTTCTGAGCAGGAACCTTCCCAGCAGCCCAGTGCCCTGACACAGATCTCAGTTCCTATGTAAAGCTTTGATGGAGGAGGAGGAGAGAACTCACCCAGCCCAAAACATCTATTCCTGGCCCTGGTAACTGTGCAGATAAAATCCCACCCAGCTCTCCCAGCCCAGAGCTGATTTGGAGGCTGCTGAGACACAAATGGGAGCTGGAGCCAATGTCCTCCCCTGGTTCCTTCCTGCTCCTGGGCCTGGGGTCTTCTCTTCCTCTGCAGAGCTTCTGAGCTCTTAATCCTCCCTCAGGTGTGGGAAACACCTGGGCTGGAGTGGAGAGGAAAAGGAAGCTCTGGGCTGGCTGCTTCCAGCCTTCTCCTTCATCCTCTGTTTTCCAAGAAATTCCCTGCCTGGAACTGGGTCTCCACTGATGCCCATCCCATGCTGAATTCTCAGCAAGATCTGTCCCCAATCCCCCACCTGGGCTCTGAAGCCCAGTGAACTCTCCCTGTGCCATGAGCAGGAGCTTTCCCTGGGTGTCCACCACAGCTTGGAGACATCATTTAACCCCCAGGCCATCTCTGGCTGTGGCACCATGGAAAACTCATCCCTCATCCCTTAGCTCTGCCCAGATCCAATGGATTTCCAGCTCAGGAAGTTGATCACTCAACAATGCTACGAAGCCAAACCAAACTTGCTGCTCCCTGGAAACCTTGGGATGCCATTTCTCCCTGGAATATATTGAAGTGCTGGGATAATTTTCCCCAGGACTTCGCAGCTGGAGCTGGCAGGATGGAAGCTGGAGGGTTCCCTGTCCCATAAAACTGCCTGTCCCCAGCCAGCTGGGGTGTGGGAGGAGACAGGGAAGGGATGCATGGAGGAGAAGGGAGGCAGTCAGTCAATCATTCCTTTTTTCAGGCAGGGGATTGGTTACGTTGCACTTTCTGTTCTCTACTGGTTGCATTTGCACTCGGGGGAGGGAAGAGGGGATAAAAAGGAACAGAACCAGGACTAGAGATGCTGGAGGGATCTCTGAAATTCCAAACCTTGTAGGCCACCCTATGAGGGCACTTCTTTCCTAAGCCCAGGGGTGGAGCAATTACACGTAACAAATTGTACATATCCTTATAATGAATGCGGCAACTGGAAAGGAAACACCAGAGGTTATGACAGCAAAATCCAACAGGAATCAGCTTTTCCACAGGCAAGCAGGGAAAAATCAGCTTTTCCACAGGGAAATAGGGAAAAAAAATCAGTTTTTCCACAGGGAAACAGGGAAGAATCAGCTTTTCCACAGGCGAACAGGATGAGTTGGAAGGGCAAAACACGCTGAAAAGAAAGGTTAGTCTGGAAAGGAAGGAGCCACTTGAACACACAGAGAGAACTTCCAACTGCTCACCCAACCTGATATCCTTGGATTTTCCTCTGGGAAACCTTCAGTGCTGTGTGGAAGGCTTCCCAAACATTTGGTTTCCTTTCCCACTCATGTTTTAATTCCCTGTCCTGAGCATCAGCCTCCAGACTCTGCTGCCCAACACTCAGAGCCTGCAGGCCACAAAGAGCCTCTTTAATGGATTATACCTGGGATTTTATTACAGCTCTTCAATGGATTATTGCCAGGATTCAAATTAGCTGCTTAAAACCTTGGGAACCTTTCCCTGCCACTGTCACCTCCTACATAACCCCAGCAGGGCCATTCCTGGGCAATGAGGAATTTGCTGGGAAAGCAGAAAGTGTCACCTCCAGAGCCTGTTGGGCATTGGCACTGGGAAAATCCCACTTTCAATACCAGAAGGAGAAACCAGACACCTCCTGGAAGCTTTATGGGCAGTCTCATTAACTCCCAACAATAATTTCAGCTAATTAAACAGCAGGATTATATTTCTCAAAATTTTGTATAACCAACTCCTAGGTGAGAAGAGCTGAACTGCAAAACTACCTCTGAAGAAAACTGAGATGCTTTGGTGTCTTAGGTTGGAAATGGGGGTGGGTGTTCTATTCCTATTTGTTAGAGCTGGGGCAGGTCTCTTCTTTTAACTGGGCAGTTTTTTCTCTCTCTCTCCCACAGCCAATCCTCCCTCCAGGAGATCTCTGCTGTCCATGGCCACTGAGTGTCCCTGCAGGGCTGATCCAATTCCCCCATCCCATGGGGAGATGCTGTGCCCAGGGCAGGAGCCAAGCATTCCTACCTGGATCCAAGCTGAGCCTGGCACAGCACAGCAGCCTTTGCCCCCTGCATTGCCAGAGGAGCAGCTTTCTGCTGCCCTGCATGGCCAGAGGGAGCCCAGGCCCATCTGCAGCAGCCCTGGAGCTGCAGAGGAAAACTCCCCCCTTGTGCAGGATCCCTGCTCCAGCAGAACCACAGCTGGCACTGCAGGAGGGCTGAGCCCCCATGGGATGGGGCTGGGACACCACCCTGGCACACAGGGGGCAGGGCATGGTCTGACTCTGGCAGGGGTTTGTGTTCTTTTTTTGCACTATTGCATTTGTATTTTTAATTTTCCTACTAAAGAACTGTTATTCCTATTGCCATATCTTTGCCTGAGATCCCCTTAATTTCAAAATTACAATAATTCTGATGGAGGGGGTTTGCATTTTCTGTCTCAGGGGAGGCTCCTGCCTTCCTTAGCACACACCTGGCTTTTCAAACCAAGGCATTTGGCCTCCCTGTATTTATTTTGGTGCATTCTGTAAAGAAGGCTGGAATGTTTTGGGACAACTCCTTCAGTGTTGCTGCTTTTTGAGATGTGAAGAATTAAGGTCTATTCAAAGCCTTCCCCAATCAAGTCCAAACTATGAATTTGAGAGCAAATGGAACCATGCAAGCCTTGGCTCCAGGCCTAATCGTGGATCTAAAAAGGGTTGGGTTTAACTGAGGCACCAAGTGTACATTTTCCTTACAATTTTAGGATTCTGGAAAATCAGGGTGTGGAAAATACAGGTGAACACTTCCCTGAGCTCCCCAAGAGTCTGTGGAAGGCTGGAAAAGCAACAGATGCTTTGCCCTGGGAGATCATGGCACAGAATCAGGACAAACAGGGATCCTTTGCCAGGTTCAGAGAATTCCAGAATGGTCTGGGGTGGAAGGACCCTAAAGTCCAGCCCATTCCATTCCATCCCTGCCATAGCAGGGACACCTTCCACCCTCCAGCCTGGCCTTGGACGCTTCCAGGGATGGAGCAGCCACAACCTTTTGTTTAAATCTGATTTTCCTCAGCATCCCATTATCCCAGAAAGCCCTTGGGAACACCTGCAGCTCCTCCTGAGTGCTCTGGGGACAGCTGATGGCAATGGCACAGCCAGAGCCACATCACCATTATCTCCATGGGGTGTGCACTGGTAGAAGAATAAAACAGATAAAGACCTCACTTTCTATTTTTGAACAAATAAAAGCTCCTAGAAATCCAATTATGTTTTTTTTCCCTGTTGATCCTTAAATCCTGTTTTCTCTACTTCTTAATTAACTCCCACCAAACCACCCTGTGCTCCCCCTTTCTCTCAGCCCCTCTTTTTTTTTTTTTTTGAGCTCAAGGCTTTTTGTCACCTCCAAATCCAGCAGTTTTCCCATACTCACCCCTAGGGAAGGTGGCACAGCTGGAATAACAGCTCCTAACTGCCTTTTTAAATTTCCTTTTGAATGTTTTTTCCTAGAAAAGTTGCCAGGGAGTTTGGTTTTGTAACAAAGCCAATGGTAATATCAGAAATAGGGGTAAAATACACATTAAGTTGTCTTTAAAATATTATCTATATAATAAAAATATAACAATTGTGGAGTATATTTCATTGGGGGTCTTAAGCTAAGGAAAGTGGACAAACACTGTAATTCCATTTTGCATGGGATAATCAAGGAAGAGACCTTGGGAGAAGTGATCAGCTAATGACCACCTTCAGCTCAAATCATGGAATAATCAAATAATGGAATAATCAAATAATAAAATCAGTTGAGTTGAAAAAGACCTCTAAGATCAGAAAGGTCTTAAATCAAAATTATTGAAAGCTCAGTTCTGGCTTAAATGTGAAAGGATTTCAGATTTGTGGAGATTTTAGTCCCACTCCTGAAAATGTGATTTCAGTGGAACTGTTCACACTCAGTAACTTCCCACCACAGAGAAAAGAGAACAGGCTTAGAGAAAAAAAACCCAAAAAACCCCAGAATTAGCATCTTAGTATGTGACATTTTCTGCATTAGCAGCTCTGGGAGTGGAAGGTTTGGCCCCTGAGTGACTCAGAGTTAATAGAGCGAGAAATCTTCCTGTAAACTCAGTGCTGGTGCCTCTTCTGGGTGGAAAGTTCCTGAATAGAAACATTAAAAATCCACATTGATCCCATTTTCCGCCTTGCAGGTGTGTTCCTCCTCCCAGGGATGTAAAGCCAAGGCTGTTTTGCTAAGGAGCAATGAGGCACTCCCAAGTTTTCAGCCTCATTGAGATTTTCTAATGGGAAGAGACAGGATTGGATTGGAAAAAGGGAAAAAGAAAAGCTATTTGTGCCTGCTAAATCCCCACAAAGGATTTGCTGTGTGTGGGTATGAAAATCTGCCTGGAGATTACAAGCTGGTAGTAAGTGTGGAGTAAATATTCAGGTTGGTAGTAGGGGTGGCTTGGAGCAGTTCAAATCCCCCACAGTTCAGAGAAATGCAGGTTTTTGGAACAAGTTTCCATTTAAAGTTAGGCTAAATCATTGGAAGTGAGATTTGGAAGCAGTTTAATTGCATCCTAGCAGGGAGTTTGAGATGTTGATTATCCAAACACTCCCTGCCTCTGTCTCTGCTGAAGGGAAACAAAAAAGAAAGGAAAGATTGGAAGAGCTGGAGGCATCACAAATCCAGAGGAGATTCATGGCACAGGAACTCACAGGGAGGAAAAAAGGGATCCAAAATTAGCAGAGCTTTAAATGAACAAAGAGTCTCCCAAAAGGCAAATCCCCAAATAGAATATCAAGGGATTACTGGGACCTGGGACAGAGCATCCAGAAATGAGAATAACCCCATCACCAGGGCTGTGGTGCAGCAATACAGAAAAGCAATTTATTAAATCAGTCCTGCTCTAGAAGTGGTCATTGGGCAGGGCCATTCCCTCAATTTAAAAAATTCCTTAATTTGGGGTCTGTGCTGCTGCTCCACTGCCTAAGCCCAGTGTGCAGGTCCCCTGTGTCTTGGAGAAAAATAAAATTTAAAAAGAAACCCCTAAAATAAACATTGTCCAGTGTGAGAAAACCATCCCTCCTTTAACCCACTCACAAAACAGGAATATTTTATCAGAGAATTAAAGATAAGAATTAAAGACTTCCAAATTTTGGCCCATTTCATTTTATCCTGACCATTTTGCACATCTTAGTTAACCTCAACTGCAACTCCAGAGCTAAATATTAACCAAAAGGCCAAAATTCCCACGTAGAGTTTGATGTCACTACAAGGAGGCTTCCAGGGGGAAAACATTATGTTTAATGAGGAAAGGCTGTTTGAAAAAATCCCATTTTTTCAGGAAACCACCCTAAGGCAGAGGAGCATCACATCATTCCCTGTGGGAGCGGGTGGGAGGATGGAGCAGAGCCTGCAGGACCTGACTCAGATGCAGCCTGAGGTGTCTGCACAGCATTTGGGAAACCAAGGTGGATCTCAATTAAAACAACGCTGCACAAATGAGGTGTGAACCTCTCCCACTCCCTCAAGTGCTGCCAACAGCCAGAGATTTGCGGATTTGCATCTCCGGATGGGATGCAGGAACCAAAAGCTCCTTTTGGAAGTGCTAAATCGCTTTTCTCCAGGGCCATTTAGGCGGGCTCAGTGGAACTGAGGCTTTAATCTGTTCAGTTTTGGCTGAGCTTTGCTTTCAGGATTTGGCTGTGCGGGAAGGAAACGCCCTTGCAGTGACACCAGGTCTGTTCCTCTCCAGCGCTCAGGGAATTGCAGCATTTAACCGCGGTGGTACCCAAATCCTGGGGCTGTTAAACGGGCTCTGAGCCTGCTCAGGTGCAGCATCACAGCTGCAGTGTCCCTCTGTCCCTATCCTGGTGTCCGTCTGTCCCAGTCCAGTGTCCCTCTGTCCCTGTCCTGCTGACCCCTCTGTCTCTATCCCGCTGTCCCTCTGTCCCTACCCCAGTGTCCCTCTGTCTCTATCCCGCTGTCCCTCTGTCCCTACCCCAGTGTCCCCTCTGTCCCTATCCTGCTGTCCCCTCTGTCCCTACCCCAGTGTCCCTCTGTCCCTATCCTGGTGTCCCCCTGTCTCAGCTCGGTGTCCCTCTGTCCCTACCCCAATGTCCCCCCTGTCCCTACCCCCGTGTCCCTTCTGTCCCTACCCCGCTGTCCCCCTCTCCCAGCCCGCTGTTCTCCTGTCCCTGTCCCGCTGTTCCCCTGTCCCTATCCCGCTGTTCCCCTGTCCCTATCCCGCTGTTCCCCTGTCCCTATCCCGCTGTTCCCCTGTCCCTATCCCGCTGTCCCTCTGTCCCAGCCCGCTGTCCCTCTGTCCCAGCCCGCTGTCCCTCTGTCCCCGCACGTACCAGGCTGCCGGGTCGTACTCCGCCCACACCCGCACGAACTCGTCCAGGTGGTGCGGGCCGAGGATGGAGGAGTCCCGGGTCAGGTACTCGAAATTGTCCATGATCACTGCCACGAACAGGTTCAGCATCTGCGGGGATGGGAGGGGAGGGAGGGGAGGGAGAGGGAAAGGAGAATGGTGAAGGAGAAAATGGGAAAGGAGGGAGAGGGGAGCAGAGAAGAGAAGGGAGGAAGGAGAAGGGAAAGGAGAAATGGGGAAGACAGGAAAAGGAAAAGGAGAAAGGAAGGGGGAAAGGAACGGGAGAAAGGAGAAAGGGGGAAGAAAGGAAAAGGGAGAGAAGGGAGAGGGGAGCAGAGAAGGGAAGGGAGAAAGGAGAAAGGGGAAGGGAGAAAAAGGGAAAGGAGAAAGGAAGGAAAAGGAGAAGAGAGAGGGGAACAAAGAAGGGAGAAGAGAAAGGAGAAGGTAAACGAGAAAGGGGGAAGAGAGGAAAAGGGAAAGAAGGGAGCAGAGAAAGGAAGGGGGAAAGGAGAAGAGAGAGGAACAGAGAAGGAAAGAGAGAAAGGAGAAGAGAAAAGGGAGAAAGAAGGAAAAAGAGACGGGGGAAGGGAGAAAAGGGGAAAGGAAAAGGAAAATGGGAAGGGAAGAATGGAAGATAAAGAGGAAGGGGAATGGGAAAGAGAAGAGAATTTTAAAAATTAAAACCTGGAAGGGAAGCATGCATGATTCCCATAACTAGATGTTTCTACAAGGAGCAGCCTCACCCCAGGGAGAAACTCCTGGGACAGAGCCCTGGATCCCTGGGAATGCCACTGCTGCCTCCTCCTCTCCTGCCCATTTTTCCACATCCCCATCACTGGTGCTGCCTCCAGCATGATCCAGCCCAGAGCCCATCTCAGCAGATCCTGGGGTCTGTGAAATGAGTGTGATGATCCCAGGAAAGGCTGCTGAACTCAGACATTGTCCCACTGCCCTTCTTCAAAGGGATGGTATAAATCAGGACAAACCCCATGAATGCTTCATTCCAAATGTTAGACCCCCTGTGAGATGAGAGATAAACCCTTTTCCTTTAATGACTAAATGATCTCTTTGGGGATTTTATCAGCAGGATGATAAATGGGGTTTAGCAAAGCTGGCCTGGTGGTGCCTGAATTATAATTAGGGATGAGGAGGGGGCACAGGGGTGGGGAGGGAAGGGTTTGGGGGATCCACAGCAGCACCCCCACTTTGAGGGGTCAGGACTGACTTACCAGGAAGGAGCAGAGGAAAATGAACGACACAAAGTAGAAATAGGCAAAATCACTGCCACATTCCTTTTTGGTGAGGCCAGAGAGGGGGTCACAGGCTCTGTTGCTCAAGCAGGACAACATGATCTCGTGCCAGGCTTCCCCCGTGGCACTCCTGCAACACCAGAGCAGAGGCTGAGTTTATCCACCCCTCCCCATGACAGCCACCCTGCCATAATTCTGCACCCAATTAACCAAATTAATGAGCTGGAAGGTTGTGTCCAGAAGCAGAGACTGTATTTATACTGGGAGTTGGAACAGCTCATGAAAAAGAAAGGAGAAAGAACATTTCCCTCTGTTACAGGGGGGTAAAGAAACCAGACAGGCTCAGGTAGGCTAAAAGCTTTATTGCTTCTGTGGAGTATAAAACCAGATTGATTTAAACAAATCTGAGTAAACAGAGTTTAGATTGTTGCCTTTTGAACCTAGTGCTGGCTGTAAAGCCAGTGCAGAGGATGGGAAATGAAACCAGGATTTTCCACTGGAATCTCTTACTTCCTTTATCAGGCAGATAAATTCCAGCATGGGCTGGTTGGAATCGTGTCTCTTTCTCATCACTCATTCCCTCCTCCCTCTCTAACTTCTACTGTTGAGAGAAAAGAGCCAAAAGAAAAAACTTTGGAGTCCCAGAGAGTTTGTCCTCAAAATAAAGCAGTTCCTGTGAAGTGCACCCTTGGTTTGGAAGTCAGGGATTCTCCACATGCTTTTACTCTGAATTCCTGTTTCACTCAATTTTTTGCTTCCCAAAATTCCTTTTTTCCCCTCAACATTGAGAGAAAAAAAGGATTTTTGCCTTTTATTCCCACAGCCAGCACACAAACTTTGGGAAAACTCTGTGCTCCATCTAACCTGGAATAACTTCCAGGCTATTCTGAATTACAGCAGATTTCCCCCCTGGTGCCTGGGTGCTAAAGGCCCATCCCCTTTGTGGGGAATTGTGCAGAAACCAACTCCCATCCCAATCCTGCTGCCTCTGCTCCTCACTCCCACTGCTGTGGGGCTGGTGAGGGACCACGAGGCTGAATAGTGACCCAGTTTATTAAAATTCAGAGTTCTGAGCCCAGGGATTATTCTCAGCTAGAGAGGGCTAATTCCATTTCTGTCTGGCTTCACAGAAACTCCCAGGCAAGGATCCAGTAGCAAGCACCAGAGAATCCTTGGAGCTGAGCCTTGGCAGGGCTGGAAGGGGCTGCTGTTCACTGGGGGTCTCCACAGCTGGATGAGGAACATCTCCCCAAACTGCCCTGAGCTGCAGCAGGGCCTGTTTTGCCAGGTCTTAAAATGAAAATCTGTTCTTTAATTGATTTGTTTTCAACTTGAAAATGCTTCATTTGCAGGCAGGATGGACCCAGAGGGAAACACCTGAATTCTGAAGCAGAGGTGGGGTTGGTGTAGGAGCTGGTGACTTCTGGTTATGCAAAAATTGCCAATTAAAGCAATTCTCACTTAAAAAAAGAAAAATTAACCAAGTTTCAGGACTGGAAACCCATCAATCAGTTACACCAGTGGGGTTCTGATCTATCTTCAGCTTCTGTCTGACTTGCCATGGGGGGTCACAGCTCTGGGTGACACTTTGTGGAGGGGCTGAATCCAATCTGCTGAAGAGGAAGAAGCAGGAATGGATAATTTACACAAACCTCTCCCTATTTTAAAGGATGCCCAAGTCTGAGCAGCTCAACTGGCACCTGCACAAAGACATTTTTGCTGTTCACACACAAACCCAGAGGGTGTTTTATCCTCTCCTTACCTGAACAGGAGCATCAGGGCTTGGAGGAAGGTCCGGAAGTTGTTGTGCCGATTAATGGAGGTCTCATCATCTAAGGCAATGTTCCCAAATACCTGCCAGGAAAACAGAAAGATTCAGCCAGGCACATCAAGTGGAGCTGGAAATTAAGGCAGAGAAAGAATCTGTCCTCCTTTAAAGGCTCTCAGAAGCTGGAATAATTTCTGTGCTGAAAAGGGAGATAAAAATGTGTTGGGAGATCAAACATGAGATTAATGTGCTTTGTATTCACAAAGGTCCTTTCCAGCAGTTCAGCTCCATCCCAGGCCAAGAAAACTTTATTATTCTTCTCAGGAAGGGGCAGTGCCTGCGCTGCTCCCTCCTCTCAGCCTCTTGATGTGTCCACAGCCAGGGCAAGGGTCTTTTCCTGTGGGATTCACAGATGTCCAGTGCTGAAATGTGATCCAGGCTCATGCCCACAGCTGGCTTGTCCAGCTCAATGGGGACACTTCAACACAAAAGCTGACAATTAAAGTAGAAAAAGAGGCCTTTTTTCATTTCTAATTTACCTGTCACCAGACAAGAAGAGCTTTTGCCTCATCTCAAATCAGTGCTGCTCCTGCTGTGGAGGCAACAACCATCTGCACCCTGAACAAACCCAGGCTGCTTATGGCCAGAATGTGTAAGAATTAAATATGTTACCTGCATGCCAATAATGGCATAGATGAAGAAGAGCATTGCAATGAGGAGACACACATAAGGCAAGGCCTGTGGGAAAGGAAAAGGTGGGATTAATGACAGTAAATGCAAACATTGAATTCCATGGCACACTGAGTTTTGTGGAATTTGTCCTTGTCTTAGGTTGGAAATGGGTCTGTGTGTTCTGTCACCATCTGTCAGAGCTGGGGCAGGTCTCTGCTGTCCATGGGGCAGTTTTTTCTTTCTCTCTCCCACAGCCAATCCTCCCTCCAGGAGATCTCTGCTGTCCATGGCCACTGAGTGTCCCTGCAGGGCTGATCCAATTCCCCCATCCCATGGGGAGATGCTGTGCCCAGGGCAGGAGCCAAGCATTCCTGCCTGGATCCAAGCTGAGCCTGGCACAGCACAGCAGCCTTTGCCCCCTGCATTGCCAGAGGAGCAGCTTTCTGCTGCCCTGCATTGCCAGAGGGAGCCCAGGCCCATCTCCAGCAGCCCTGGAGCTGCAGAGGAAAACTCCCCCCTTGTGCAGGATCCCTGCTCCAGCAGAACCACAGCTGGCACTGCAGGAGGGCTGAGCCCCCCTGGGATGGGGCTGGGACACCACCCTGGCACACAGGGGGCAGGTTGGATTCTGACTCTGCCAGTGTTGGGTTTTGTTTGGTTGGTTGGTTTGGTTTTTTTCACTATTGGATTTGTAATTTTAATTTTCCTAGTAAAGAACTGTTATTCCTATTCCCATATTTTGCCTTAGAGCTCCTTAATTTCAAAATTATAACAATTTGAAGGGAGGGGATTTACATTTTCTATTTCAGGGGAGGCTCCTGCCTTCCTTAGCAGACACCTGTCTTTTCAAACCAAGGCAGTCCTTCAGGTGTAGGAGGCACTGGGAAGAGGATGTGAAGAATTCTGGCAGTCCAGGAGACAACCCCTGGAGCCAGGTGTTCGTGGATCACACAACAGTCAGGGCTTTCCAAGGGCTCTCTCTGTATTCTTGGAAGCAGCAAGCAGGGAAAACATAATCCAAGGCTCGGCAGTGAACACTGGAGCTACCAGCAGGTACTGACTCTTTGTGTGCATCATTGCATGAACATTAATTGTTAATAACCTTGCTGCAAATTCAGTCTGAGAAAAAAAAAAATCTCCATCCCAGAAATGAGTTCCTGCTCTGAAACAGGCCCAGTTTGGGATCCCAGGAGGACAAAAAGATTCTGAGTTTTAGCAAGAAATCAGTGAAGGCTGCAATGTAATTATGTCACCCAGGCTGAGAGTGACAGCTTATTTCCACTTCGGCTAAATGAATGGGTAATTATTGCCTCTTAATTAGTAATAACTCAAAAATTGAGAAGTCTTGCCCTCAGGCCAGCTCCTGTGGTGCCTGAGGCAGGAGTTCTGCAGGCCAAGGGAGCAGGAATTGTAGAATCATGAAATATCCTGAGTTGGAAAAGACACCCAAGGATCATTGAGTGCCACCCCTGTCCCTGCCCAGCCCCCCCAGCAGCCCCACCCTGTCCATCCCTGGCAGCGCTGCCCAAAGGCTCCTGGAGCTCTGGCAGCCTCGGGGCCGTGCCCATTCCCTGGGCAGCCTGGGCAGTGCCAGCACCCTCTGGGGGAAGAACCTTGCCCTGAGCTCCAGCCTGAGCTGCCCTGGCCCAGCCCCAGCCGTGCCCTGGCTCCTGTCCCTGGCCCAGAGCAGAGATGGGAGCTGCCCCTCGGGAGGAGCTGCAGCCCCGGGGAGCTCTGCCCTCACTCTGCTCCAGCTGAACAACCCCAGAGCCCTCAGCTGCTCCTCACAGCCCCTCCAGACCCTTCCCCATCTCCGTGTCTCTCCTTTGGACACTCTCTCACAGCTTTTTCTTACTGAGGTGCCCAAAACTCCCTCAGCACAGGAGGCGAGGCCCAGCCCAGAGCAGAGCAGGACAAGCCCATCCCTGGCCCGGCCGTCATCGCTGGGCCTGAGGCACCTCTGGGACAAAACCTGGAAGAAACCTGGGGAAAAAGGGACAGATGGACACCTCTGCTGGACACCTCTGCATGAGGGACACAGCCTGAGAGCTCTGAGCTGGGGGGACAGACAGACAAACAGCTCCTCATGAAGCCCAGGAATGTCCTGGCTGCGTGTCAGGGCCAAACTCTGGACACAGGATTTGAGAAGAGTTGAGATTGTGCTGGAAAAGGCTGAGCCCATTCTCCCAAAATCTATCCACTCTCTCCTGAGTGATTGCTAATGGAAATCCCTCTGATGAGCCCTGAAATCCTGATGGAAATCCCTCTGATCAACCCCGAAATCCTAATGGAAATCCCTCTGATCAACCCAGAAATCCTGATGGAAATCCCTCTGATCAGCCCCAATATCCTGATGGAAATCCCTCTGATCAACCCAGAAATCCTGATGGAAATCTATGATCAGCCCCGAAATCCTGATGGAAATCCCTCTGATCAACCCAGAAATCCTGATGGAAATCTACGATCAGCCCTAAAATCCTGATGGACCCCACAGAGGGGCTGGGGCTCTGCACCCACAGCTCCAGCCCATGAGTACTGGGTGTCAGAGCCCAGGATCACTGCCACAAATCCTGGCCACACATGCTGTGTTCTCCTCCCTGCTCTGCAGAACCTGAGCAAGCCCCAGGACCAGAGTTAAAGCATCAAACAATGAAAAATGGGCTGCAAACCAGCTGAGAGCTGTAAAAATAACCAGCTTTGGGGCATGTGGGCTTTTCTAGATCTAGAAAACAGCTAATTCAATGTGCTGAGGATTGGTGGAAGGAAGAGCAGAGGTAAAGGAAACCAGGCAAAGCAACTGCCTCAACTTCACAACAAAACCTCAACAAAAACTCATTATTTCAATCCTCCAACCATCAAACCCAGGCCTGTGGCTCAACAGCTTCTCAGTTTGTGTTACCAAAGCTCCAGGGGCTGGGTTTCACCTCTGCCAGATCCCACCACACCCAAATCCTGGGGCAGGTAATTTAACCTTACACTCATCAGTCAGGCCACTGCTTCTTTATGCAAATTCCTGAGCATCCAGACTTTGCCAGAGGGATTTTGGGGTCATCTCAAGGGTAACCTGAGTGTTGAGCATTTGCTGGAGTCTGCATGAGCAAGCAGCCCTTCATCCTCCACAGTGCAGCCTTCAGGGGATGGTCAGCGCTAACCTGCTCTCTCTTCTGTACAAAATGAATATTCCTGGGGCTGGACAGTGCTCAACAGCTCATTTTTAGCAGAGTTAATATTCCTAGGAATGGCCAGTGCAAACCAGTTCATTTTCAGCAGAATTAAAATCTCTTGTTATGCAAACCAGTTGAATTAACAATTAATATTGTCGGTGCTAACCAGTTTGATTTTCTACAAAATTAATATTCTTGGGGCTGGGCAGTGCTCAACAGCTCATTTTTAGCAGAATTAATATTCCTAGGAATGGTCAGTGCAAACCAGTTCACTTTCAGCAGAATTAACATCCCTTGTTATGCTAACCAGTTGAATTAACAATATTCTCGGTGCTAACCAGTTTGATTTTCTACAAAATTAATATTCCTGGAGCTGGGCAGTGCTCACCAGCTCATTATTCGCAGAATTAATATTCCTAGGAGTGGTCAGTGTGAGCCAGTTCACTTTTAGCAGAATTAACATCCCTTGTTATGCTAACCAGTTGAATTAACAGTTAATATTCTTGGTGCTAACCAGTTTGATTTTCTGCAGAATTAATATTCCTGGAGCTGGGCAGTGCTCACCAGCTCATTTTCAGCAGAATTAATATTCCTAGGAGTGGTCAGTGTGAGCCAGTTCACTTTTAGCAGAATTAATATTCCTTGTTTTGCAAACCAGTTGAATTAACAATTAATATTCTCAGTGCTAACCAGTTTGATTTTCTGCAGAATTAATATTCCTGTGGTTAGGCCGTGCTCACCAATCCTCTTTCCTGAAGAATTCCTGAATTCTGAATTCCTGTAATCTCTCTGCAGAGGTGCAGAGAGGCCGTTCCAAGACCAGGGAAGCTCTTGGATCCTCACTGGGAGATGCTCCACATGCACCAAGCACGAGCCTCTCCCCAGACCTGTCCCCACACTGCCAGGGCTCACCTTGAAGGACTGCACGAATGTCCAGAGCAGGATGCGGATGGTGTAGCCCTGGCGGAGGAGCTTGATGAGCCTGGCTGCCCGGAAGAGCCGCAGGAAGCTGAGGTTGATGAAGTTGTCCTGTGGAAAGTAAAGGTTTTGTGTCCTTCAGAAACGACCGCGATCCGAAACCACAGCCCGCAAAAAAGAAATTAAAATTACCAGCTTCACGATCTAAGCAGCAAATCGGCCACCAGAAAACCTTCCAAAAGAAACATTCGTCAGTGCAGATCACTCCACATGCAGCAAGAATGAGAAAACCCCTCTCCACAAGAGCCCTCCCCTCTGCTAGTGGCTCAATGAGAGAAAAGGAAAAGGCCCTGTCACGCTGTCCTTGGAGGGCTGATTTGCTTAGAGCAAGGCAGATTTTCTCCCCCTCAAGACTCAGGGAGAGGGGCATGGTGCCAGATTTTCATTTTGAAAAGGAATGAGGTTGGTTGAAAGTCTTGGTCAGCTCATTTTCGACAGGGAATTGAACTTAAGCCAAGACACTGGCAAGGGACAAAGAAAGGCACTGTCCAGTGAAGATTCAAACATCCTTGGAAGAATGAGGATGTTTTCCAACCTGGAGGTTTCCAGTGTTTGTACAGCGTGGAACTGGACAGGTTTGCCAAGGAGAAACGGCACCAGAAGATTGTTTGGAAGATGGATCAAGGGCAGCGAGTCAATTGGGGAGGTGGAGCTTTCACCAGCAGGAAGATGCCTTAGGAACCTGCTGGTTTTCCAAATTCTCGTTAAATGTGTCTGCACAAGTGGATCAAAGAACTGCTGGAGGCAGGTTCTGATTTTCTTTTGTTTTCTAGGATTTTCCCCACCCCTCACCCCATTTTTTTTTTCTTTCCTTCGGGGAAAAGAGGATTCTTGCCCCAATGAGCTAATCTAGAGAGGGTTCTTTCCAAAACAAAACATGCAAAAGCCAGATCCCTCTTGCCCTCCTATTTTAAGGAGATAAAAAATTATTTCCTTCTTCCATAATTCACTTTTTTGTGGATCTCTGATCACAGCCACTTATTTGACTGAGTGAGCTAAAGAGAGAAAATATCCCACTTTAAACTATTGAGCAGTGAAGCAGCAAATATAATCATAAGGAGCTCTGCTTGGTAAAGATGAGCAAAAATTGTATTTCCCTTGGATTATTGTTTTACCAGAAGTCACTTTGAACTGACCCACATTTCTTGCTCATTTGGCTACAGAGCTCATGCTGAAATTGGGGGGCTTGTTGGATCTATGGATTCTTTCAATGCCAGCTCAGTTTTGGGGCCATTAGCATTGCATTCCACCAATCCCATCAAAGAGTTCCAGAACTCAAGTCTCAGGCATGCACTCGGTTTCTCTCAGGTTAAAAACACAAGCAGCTCAGAGTTAGGCACAGACTGAAAATCAGACTCGATCTTCAAATAAAGAGAAAAGAGAAAAGCACAGGAATGTTCAATGAAGGAGCAGACAACACTGAGCTCATTCAAGCCAGCAACAGAAGCCATCTCTGGCAGGCAAAGCACGAGCGAGGATTCCCCTGGGTTGGGCAGTAGAACAGGCACTGAAAATGTCCAGTTTGTCTCAGCATCAGCTCCAGGTTTGTTTTCACAGCGCTTACCTTCCCTTCACAACAGTCCAGCTGCACTCACCTGAGCAGGGCAGGGCCAGGGAAGGGCCCTGGGGCAGAGCTGGGGCCCAGCTGGGTAATGGGGATCACCACTAACGGGGTTCTTCTTCCCACTGTGAGCCAGGCCCAGGGCAGGGCAGAGGTTTAACCATGAGCCCTTTTAATCAGGAACATCTCCCCATCTCCAGAGGAACTGGATCAGCCCTCACGTGTAATGCTGGCAGCACTTAGGCCTGAAAGCCTGATTTTAATTTCAGAGCAATGCTCAAGCCAGTGCACAATCCTTAGGCTCCAAGGAGGAGCAGGGGCACAGGATCCATCTCTGCAGGATCCTGTAGGATCTCCCTCCTCTCACATAACTGCAGCCCAGCAGCAGGAACGTTGTCCTGCTCAGGCTTTGCTAAAACCTCATCAGCACAGCTGCCAGGATGTTTAAAACCTGCTTTGGGCTGGGCTCCTTGCAAGCTGAGCTACCCCAGTGCTACCATGGAAAAGGGACAGAAATGGGAAAAGGGTTCAAGACTGTGCAGTTATGTCTGTGATCCCCTCATTCCCTGGGATTTAGATGGATAAAAAGTCTACAGATTTATTTTTTCTCCCACATTCCCTATTGAACTCTGGCATTGACACTTCCTAAAGAGCAGTGAAAGCCTTGGCTCCATGTGGAGCCACTCCCAACCCAGGAAAATCCCCCTCCCACCACCCTGGGATGTTGGAAGGGCCATTCTCAGCACTGCCCGGAGAGAGAGGCCAGTTCCCCACAATGCTGGGGGCTGCAGGGGCTCCACGTGTGTGTGTGGCACCCTCAGCACCCCACAGAACAAACCCATCCTCCCACACACCTCAACTCTCCAGGCAGCAATTGGGATGGCATGCAGCCAAAGGGGAAACTCCACATTGCTCTATTTCTCAGGTAAAACAGTTTTTGGCATCAATTCTTCTCCCACTGAGCCACCTCTATGCCATGAACACATCTGATATCTGGGTTATCAAAGTCATCTTTTCAAGGTTGGTTTTTTTTTTTTTTTGCTTTCCTGTTGCACAGATGCTCACAGAGCTCACAACAGGCACCAGAGCTTTAGGATTTTATCATCCATCTGAGAAGTAATAAATTAGTTTTGGAAAATCATTTCCACCTGGCCTGTCAGTATTTTCCTGGAAAAGGAAGGGCTGGTACTGAAGGGAGCCTGGGGGTCTAGGCATGGCCAGGCACTGCCCACAACAGGAGATGGCATGCCTGGAGAAAACTGGGGAGAGTGGGGAAACAGGGAGAGTAAACACCTCTGATAAAGAGCTGCCCTTGAAGGCTGTGCCACCATGGGAGCCTGCTCTCTTACCCTTTCTTAGGTTGTTTTCATAGAATCCCAGAATGGTTTGAGTTGGAGAGACCCTAAATCTCATCCAGTGCCACCCCTGCCAAGGCAGGGACACCTCCCACTGTCCCAGGCTGCTCCCAGCCCTGTCCAGCCTGGCCTTGGGCACTGCCAGGGATCCAGGGGCAGCCCCAGCTGCTCTGGGCACCCTGTGCCAGGGCCTGCCCACCCTCACAGGGAGCAATTCCTAATTCCCAATATCCCATCCAGCCCTGCCCTCTGGCACTGGGAGCCATTCCCTGTGTCCTGTCCTTCCATCCTTGTCCTCAGTCCCTCTCCAGCTCTCCTGGAGCCCCTTCAGGCCCTGGCAGGGGCTCTGAGCTCTCCCTGGAGCTTCTCCTCTCCAGGTGAGCACCCCTGGCTCTCCCAGCCTGGCTCCAGAGCTTTCTCCAGCCCCTGGAGCAGCTCCATGGCCCCCTCTGGACTCCAGGATCTCCATGTCCTGCTTCTTCTGGGGGTTCCAGGGCTTTCCATGCTGAAAATCAGGAAAGCCATGAAGAGCAGGGCACAGGCACTGCCTGGATCTGTGTCCCAGTGCCTTCAGCAGCAGAGTGGTTTCCTGCCCAGCACAGGAGCTGCTCCCTCTGTCCACAGGGATGCAGAAGGAGCTGCAGGAAGAGGCATCTGACCAAGCCAAGAATGGGATCACTCAGGAAGCTTTAGGACTTCTCTTCATCTGGCATCAACAAGAATCACCTTATTAATTTATTAATTAAGGAATTACTGATAAGGAAGTGGCCAAGTTCCCATTTAAATGCCCATGATATTGCCAGCACTGAAGTTTTCCTGAATCTTGCACAGGGTCTCGGCTTCATCTGGAGCTTGGGAAATCCACTGCTGATTTTAAGAGGCTGAAGATTTTAGCCATGCTTGTCTGTGTCTCAAGGACTCTGCCTTGGGAGGGACTTCCTATCAGTCCTTCCCTCCTGAGTCAGGAATGCTGGAAAAATTATTTTGTGTGTGATGCCCAGAACTCTCCTCATTCCCTGCTTGACAGAATCACAGAATATCCTGAGATGGGAGGGACTGAAGGGATCCCCCAGCCCAGCCCCTGTCCCTGCCCAGCCCCCCCAGCAGCCCCACCCTGTCCATCCCTGGCAGCGCTGCCCAAAGGCTCCTGGAGCTCTGGCAGCCTCGGGGCCGTGCCCATTCCCTGGGCAGCCTGGGCAGTGCCAGCACCCTCTGGGGGAAGAACCTTGCCCTGAGCTCCAGCCTGAGCTGCCCTGGCCCAGCCCCAGCCGTGCCCTGGCTCCTGTCCCTGGCCCAGAGCAGAGATGGGAGCTCTGCCCTCAGCTCCTCCTCTCCAGGATTCCTCTCAGCTCTGCTGCTCCTGCTGGGTCACTGCAGCAGCTCCAGAGGACAACGTGGAGCTCCAAAGTCCTCACCTGGATGCCAAGTGGTTGAAGGAGCCTGGACCTGTCTCTATGGAATAACCCCAATCCTAACAAAGTGCAGGATGAGCTTTTCAATCTTTGACCAGTAACAGGGACAGCAGCCAAAATTTAGCAAACTGATTTTTCCCCAATATATTTTTATGTTCACAGCTAATGCCAGAGCCCTTTACTGTGCTGCCTCAGCCAAGTGTGCAGCAAAGTCTCCAAATTTATCCTGAGTGCTCCCACACATCTGGAAGGGATCCAGCACCATGGAGGATTCCCTTCTTGGCTTGCTGTTGAAGATGGCAATGCAAGATGTTTTCCATTCCCATCTGTATGGCAGATTACCTTTGCCAAGTGGGCAGTTTGCCTTATCTCTCTCTTTGAGTGACCACAATCACTCCTCCCTCGGGAGGGGACATTGCTGATAACAGCTATTGAATGTCCCTGCATGGCTGATAAGAACTATAACATCCCATTGGGAGATGTGAGCCCAGAGGGAGGAGCCCAGCATTGCTACCCAGATAGAATCCAGAGGTTCTGAGACACCAGCACGGCTTCTCCACGGGATTGCCCAGAGGAACAGCAGCTGCCTCTCCTTCCCCTGGATCTTCAGAGGAAGAATCCATCCTTCTCTCCAGGATCCCTGCTCCAGCAGAACCACCCCTGACACTGCAGGAGGGCTGAGCCACATTTCCAATGGGACTGCCACCAACACCCTGACCCACAGGGTGTCAGGTTGGGTTCTGATCTGTCAGTGTTGCTCTAGTGTACTGCATTGTTTATTTTATCCTTTTTTTTTCTTTCCCTATTAAAGAACTGTTATTTCCTGCTCCCATATTTTTGTCTGAGAGTCCCTTAATTTAAAATTTATAGCAATTGGGAGGGGTGGGGAGGGTTTACATTCTCCATTTCAGGGGAGGCTCCTGCCTTCCTTAGCAGACTCCTGTCTTTCCAAACCAAGACACTTGCACTGAACTTGAACTTACACATTGTCTTTTTCTCTGCTGCATGCCAGCAGAAAATTCCCCCCAGGACTCTCCATGAACATGCATGGAGCTTCTGTGCAGCCTGGAAATAAAAATTCACCCTGAATTCTTTCTTAACAGCAACTGTGCAACAGGAAATGTGGATGTTCACAGATCCAAGAGCTGGTGTCAGGTGGCTGAGCAAGGATTTTTGAGAAGCTTTTGGTCTCATAACCAAAATAATTAAGAATGGATATATATATATGTATATATATCTCTGATTGCATTTTCCTTTACAGATTCTGTTCTGTTTAATTGGTGATTTTCAAAGATAAATTTCAATATTTCCGAAGGCATTTTTGGAATAAATTTGCACTTTGGCACTGAATTCCCAGTGGGATCTGGTTCCTGGTACTTTTCAGCTCTTCTTTATTTTACTTGGGGTTTAGGGTTTGCATCCAGTGACTCTGTGCCCACTGTGGTGGCAAGATGGGTTCTTCTTTGGGTTGATGTCACAGAAAATTTTCAAATTTAAGATCCTTCTTTCCCATCATTTTTGATTTGAGGGAAGCAAGTTTGCCATCACCCCAAAAATATTTTTGCCTTACAATACATAGGTTAAAACCCCTGTAAGGCTGTCAGGTGCTTCCTTCAGCAGAAAGCTCCATTCCATCCTCTCATCCAAAAAGAAGCCAAACCCAATTACAGAGAGCTGAATTTGGTACCACCACCTCCAAACCCCAGCGTTTCCAGGTGCAGAACATCCTTCCCTATTTATGAAAATATTTCCATTATGGAAATATGAAATATTCCTATTTATGGAAATAAAGCAAGTGGCAGTGCCCCCTTTGGCACAGGGGTGGCACAGGGAGCAGGGACGGGCTATTGGCAACTGCTCAGGTCACCAATGAGCCCAGGGAGGGAGGTGCAGGGCAGAAGCCACTTTGGGGCACGCTGCAGTGAGGCTTTTCCACCAGTGCAATCAGAACTCTCATCAAAAAAAAAACAAAACCAAAACCAAACCAAAAACGTATCAAATCAAAGAAAAACGAGAGAAAATCAAAGCAGAGAATTTAAAGAATTGTTTAAATTCAATGAAACCAACCGTGTCCTATATGTGATGTTGTCATGGATGGATATTTGCAAGATTATTTACAAAGTTTTATATTTTTTTTTGAGCAGCAGGTGCACAACATACAGACGGAGACATGGTTTTCGCATTGTATGTTGATTGGATGGCGTGATTCAGCAGGTAGATAAGGAAAATAAGGAACAAAAACAGGAAACAAAAGAGAAAATGAGTAATCAGGACAAGCAAAAAGGAAACTCTGAAAAATTTCACTGGAAAAAAACCATTGGGCTATCGGGGGAGGTGTTATTTTATGGGAACTCCAGAAATAAAAAATGCTCTGAACCAAAAGAGATTCGGAGATCCTTGAGGTAACACAGACAGTGCAGTTGTTATTTGCATTTCAGTTTGTAATGCAAATTTGGAGACAATTCACAAACACTTCTCAGGATGGCTTTTTATATTTCCAGGCATAGAAATAGATGTCAGTTTGCTAAACACCCACTCAGCCTCCCAAGGCCGACTGTGTCCACAAGGACACCTATTCCTTAATCCCACCTCTTTTCCCTCATTTACTGAGGGTAAAAAAACTGACATTCATGCTTTTGCCTGAGGAAATAAAAAAATAGATATTCCACTACAATCACAAAGTAAATTACATGTGACATGACCAGGAAAATTAAAACAAAGCAATTAATCCACACATTTCTTTTCCTTTTGTCTTTACTTCTAAGAGGGTTAAAGATACCAAACAAGGCTGGTGGAAGCCAAGTCTCTCAAGGTGAGGCCACCCAGGATTATTTACCTTTGGAGAACACTTCTAGCTGGAAAATATGGAGGAAAACAGTGCTGTGGCAACAATTTGTGAGCTTGAGCACAGTGTCCCACCTAGGAAACATCTCCACGGGGACCTGGAGGGTGCTGGGACAGGGCAGCTGCAGGCTGGCAGTCAGGGTCACCTTGTGGCTGTCACCTGGACCTCCCAGCTGAGGAAACTCCGTGGGAATGGCTGCCAGGAGGGTTGGGGGGACTGAAGGGGCTGCCCCAAGCTCTGCCCAGCTGAGGAGGGCAGGCTGAAGCTGAGGAAGGCACATGGAGAAAGGGCCATTCCCTGATGGGGACACAGCTGTGGGACTGATCCAAGAGCTCTTCTCCTCTCTGCTCTTTCCCTGCTCCAGGACAGTGCCCTGAGGTGAGGAAGGTGAGGTGGGGCTGGTTCAGCAGCAGCTGAGTGGATGCTCATCCCCAGCCTTTATTGCCAGCTCTGCCCGACTGGAATTGCAAAGGGAAAGAGGCTGGGCAGAGGCCACAGCTGGGCTGTGCTCTGTGAGAGAGGCACCTCCTGCTCCTCACCTCCATCCCTGCACGTTCACTTCTCTGCATCAGCCTTTCAGCCCTTTTTGCCTTCATTTTTCTAAACCTGGTTCTATTTTGGAACTATTGGTTCAAAATGAGATCAGACTGGTTCTGTTGGTTCATTTTTCTACATCGGTTCTTGTGGCAGCAGCTCTCTGGCCACAGAGAGAAACACAAACTCTCCCAGGCCTTTCTGGGGAAGGCAGTGAGAAGATCAGAGAAAAGAATGTGAAACAATTCTTATCTTAACCTGCTGCACCTGTTGTTTGAACCTGTGGAATGTGTTATGGAGATTTCTTTACCAAGGGGTGGTTTCTTAATTGGCCACTGGTGGTGGTGTTTGGATTGGAGGAGCAATTGGGTCCACCTGTGTTGTGACTGTTTGTAAGGGTGATGGGTTTCTTAATTAGTATAAAAAAGTGAATGATCAGCCTTCTGAGAATCACAGAGTCAATGCTAATTATTACCCAGCTGGGGGCCTGCAGCGACAGGTTCTCAATACCAGAAGTATTTAAATCAGGTGAAACTGCAGTTCAACAAAATATCCCAAAGCTGGCCACATGGGGCAGGAACAGAGGGCTGCATCCTCCTGCTGCTTTTCCATCCTCAGGACTGGAAGGGGAAAATCATAAAATTTTGGAATGGTTTGGGTTGGAAGGGACATTAAAGCCCATCTTCTTCCCCCATCTGCCATGGGCAGGGACCTTCCACTGCCCCAGGTTGCTCCAAGCCCTGTCCAGCCTGGCTTGGAGGGCAGGAAGGTTTTAGTGGCAGTGGAGAACCTGGTACAAAACACATCCACCACATTCCACTGGCTGAAGTGCAGTGAACTCCATGAGGGGCATCCTGCCAGCTGCCATGACCAATCCTGTTATCAATCCTGTTATCAATCCTGTTATCAATCCTGTTATCAATCCTGTTATCAATGTGATCTTCAGGGCACCACTGCCAACACCCAGTGCCAGAACAAAGCAGGGGTGTCCAGGCCTGGCCATCAGTGTCCCCTGCAAGCAAGCTGAGCTGCTCAGGGCACTATGCAGATCCCTCTCCCTGTGGGAGGCTGGCATGGATGTGTGTGGCTTAGGGAAGTGTGTGGCTGGTGGCTGTCCCCTGGGGATGGAGGCTGCTGGAGTGAGATCAGGCAGGAGCTGCATCAAAGAAGTGTTGAAAACCAAGTTTAGAAAGAAAAGTGGCAGGGGATGATGACCATGGGCAATCTCTGTCTGAAGGGAAAAGCAGAGAAGGAGATTTGGTGGCTATACAGAAATCAGGGAATTGTTCAAGTTGGAAAAGATCTCTGAAATTATTGAGATTCCCCCAGCACTGCCAAGGCCACCATTAAACACTGTCCCCAAGTGCCACATCCACACAGCTTTCAAATCCCTCCAGGGATGGGGACTCCATCTGTTCCAGTACCTGACCACCCTTCCATGAAGCAATTATTCCTAAAATCCACCCTCAACTTCCTCTGGAGCTACCTGAGGCCGTGTCCCCTTGCCTGGCTGCTTCTTACTTGGGAGAAGAGATCAACCCCTGGAGGGTGCTGCAGAGGGGAGAGAATTTAGAGAGAGCAGAGACACAGAGGACTGAGAGCTCAGGGCTGGAGTGGTCCTGGGGACATGTGGCTTTTATATGGGAGATGTTTGTGACCAGCTCCATGTTGGACACTGCCAGGGGAATCTGGTGACCTCCTTCAGAAAATCTTCTCTTAGTACTGAATGGATCCAGTTGCTCATAAACCAAAAATCCTCTTCTTTCCCACCTGGGAGCAGAAGGGAAAGGCACATGGATCCCTGGGAGCTTAGCCCTGTTGGGGTTTTAGGGGTAATTCCCACAACTCTGGAAAGGTTTTGATGCTGGAATGTCTCAGAGCCCAGCCTGACCCAGTTCCCTGGCTGGGCCAGCCTGTGGGAGCTGGAGGGAGAGGCAATGTCTCATTATCTGAGCAGGAAAGGGGCAGCACTGTGGCTGCTCCTTGCCTGTGAAACAGCTCCAAAATTGAGGATTTCAGCAGCATGTGGGCTTGGTGCTGAGAAGCAGAAACCTTCCTGAAGGAGAAGACACCAGTCTGGGAGCAACCAGAGGCTCCCTTACCCTGTGTGAGCTGCCAGTGCTGCTTCCTCCCAGGAAAAGTGGCCAAAGTGGGGCTGGAAAAGCTTCAGTCTGTTTGTGGCTGGCTTGCAAATGTTTTCACAAATTTTCAAACCAAAAGTTTGGGTGCCCTTGGCAAGAAAACACATCCCATGGCAGAGGGAGTGGGGACAAGCACCCTGTGCCTTCCCACAGCACTCAGAGAGAGTGAGCTGAGTAACTTCAGCCTGGCTGCACTGAAAACAAAATCCAAAGCCTACAACATAGGATTCACCAGCAGATAAATGAACACCATTTGTATGGGGAGGAAAACCTGGGGGGTTGTGTGTTATTTTGTACCAAGGAGGTTAAATAAAAATGCATTTTGTTAGAAACAGTCACATGGTCTGCACCACCACCTGTAAAGGAACGTGAGGAGCACAGTTCTGAGCACACACAAAACAGATCTACAGGAAACCCCTGGGACTGAGGAGAAAAGTTATGGTCAAGTTCAAATTCATCACACTCTGATACATCATCAGCTACAACGTGCACTGGGACAGGAGAGGAGCAATTTATACATCAGGTAATATCAGACTGCCAGGGATTGAGACAGACATTGGCTGCCCTTAAGGAAAAATCCTTCAGAATTTAATGAAGAGTCTGGCCACTCTGTGAGATGTACAAGGCTTGTTAGCAGGGAGACAGCAGCCCTTGTAGGGCTGGCCACAAATCCTATGTGAAAGCTGTTTGTTTATTCATTGCCCCACAGAGCTTTTGTGACAGGAACAGACTCTTCACCTCTTCCCTTCCCTGCGTCCCTGTCACTTCCCTTCACCCTCACCCTGCCCTGTGACCCACACTGGGCAGGAACCCCAAGGGCCAAACACATGCCCTGCAAAAAACCTCCCACGTTAACACAGCAGAATCCCTTTGGTCTTTTCCCTCTCTAAATTCAGCAGGATTTTTCCATGAACAGGCAGAAAAGGCCTGGGGATGGAGTAGTTTGCTGCAGGAGAGAGGGAGCTGCTTCCTGCAGAGTCACAAGCACTGTGCTTCTCATCAGAGCCTTCCCTCTTTGGGGCAGCCAGCTGTGCTCAGCTGAGCTCATGGAACAGGGTCAGCCAAGGCCATCATGACTCCCAGAGGCAGCTCCAGGGAATAAGGCTGGTAGGGAGAAGGTTCAGTGTCTTGACAGGGCACAGCTTTGTTTATAAATGAAATAAATTGAGCAAACTGTACTTACCGCAATCTCTGTTACTAAAATATCAGTAATACTTCCCAACACTGTTACAAAATCAAAGACATTCCAGGCATCTCGGAAATAATTCTGCCAAATGAGAACACAAGGGAAATAGAGGGATCCAGGGGTTATTTTTTTATTGCCAGCACAGGTCAGGCAGGTTTTTGTTTGTTTGTTTTTAAATGTGCATCACGAAATGTGAGCATTTCAAGAGGGGAAAGGTGGAAGGGAAGGAGGAGGGCACCTACCAGCACACCAAAGGCAATGATCTTCAGCACACATTCCATGGAAAACATGGATGTAAACACAATATTCAGGCATTTCAGCATTTCTTCATATGCTTCTGGAGCATCATAGAACTAAAGCAGGATGGAAGAAGGGCTGTTACTGCAAGAGCACTGACAGGGTAAAACCTTGCCCAGCTGATTCCTGCTCATTTCTGTCAGGACTCTGTGCTCACTTTGAGCAGGATTTGGGGTTACAACACAATTATTCCTGTCTCTCTTGCTCCATCCTGTACTGAGGGGGCAGCAGGAATATCCCCAGCAGTGGAGACTGTTGCTGAGGGACATCCCCCTGTAAGCACACACAGACCAGGAGGGAGGAAGGGCATTTTCCAACCCAAGGGACAAGTGCAGAACTGTTTCTTCCACTAAGAATATGGGGACTCCTTGATTGTGAAGGTACTCTAAGACAGGCAAGGCATAGGAGGGGACATCATCCACCTGTGTCTGGATCACATCCCAGGAGCCAGATGCTGTTTCAAAATTGAGTAATTTCACAGAATGATAGAATTGCTTGGATTGGAAGGGACCTTAAACATCATCCAGTCCACCCCTGCCATGGGCAGGAACACCTCCCACTGTCCCAGGCTGCTCCCAGCCCTGCCCAGCCTGGCCTTGGGCACTGCCAGGGATCCAGGGGCAGCCACAGCTGCTCTGGGCACCCTGTGCCAGGGCCTCACCTCCCTCCTGGGGAACAATTCCTCCCCAGTATCCCATCTAACCCTGCTCTGTTTCAGTTTGAATTTCCATGGCCTGACTGGACTTTGAGCAGCCCCAAGACCCTGCTCTGCAGGAGAAAGCTCAGGCTGGGCTGGAGATCAGGACCTGCAGATCCCAGTTCCCATCCCATGGTCACACACCAAAGGGGCTGAGCCCAACCACCCCTCTGCAGGGAACCCCATGGTGGGATCTCATCCCAGCTAATCCACCTCCCTCAGGGGCCAAAGGAATCCCACCAGGCACACAGGGAGTGCTGGCTGCTCTGCTGAGCCCCCCAGCTCTCAGGGTGAGAGTCTGTCCAGCCAACAGCCCAAAATTCCAAGATTCAGGGAGATCCCACTCACCTTCATCATGAGGACGATGGTGTTGAGAGCAATCATGACCATGATAAAGTACTCAAAGGGAGGGGACACCACGAATTTCCACATCTTGTACTGGAAGGATTGCTTGTTCTGAGGCATGTAGCGGGTCAGGGGCTTGGCACTTATGGCAAAGTCAATGCAGGCCCTCTACAAAACAAAAAGGGGATGAAAAGGTGCCACAAAAAGGGCTGGAAGTCTTTATCCATCAGGATGTGGTTGGGACAGTGAGCAGAGCATTTACACCAAGTAAGGACTGGCTGTTCCTGTAAAATGCAGCACAGGATCCCCAAATCCTCATCCATTTTCCTGGAATATTTAACCTACCATATTCTGTTAGAGCCCAGCTCCTCCTAGGTCCTGATCCCTTCACACTTCTAAAAACATTTCCAATTCCTCCTGATGGGCGATTATAGGAACCAGAGGGTTGGTAAAGATGTTATTTGTGGTTTTTAAAAAGTAGTGTGGAACTTGGGTGTGTCCTCACACACAGCAACACCCAAACAGCTCAGAATGTTTCATAAAATGAGAACTGAATTTAGCAATAAATTATTCACCAAAAGCACTTGGGGGAACTCTCAGAGATCCCCTTCACTGGCTATTTCTGTTCACTTTATTATGAATATAAAACTGTAATAAAAATTGCCTTCTACAAGAGGTTTTGATTCTGGAGCGTTTTCTCAACTTGAATTTACATAAGAATTGCAAGTCTGAAATCACTTTCTGCTCAGTTGGAAAATAACATGGGTAAAGCTCTCTAAATATTCTGCTTTATTTTGGACTTTTTGTTCATTTAGACAAACAAGGCACTAATTAAAAATCACTTCAAAATTCATCTCTTTTCATCAAAAATCAGATTCCAGTTTCAAAATATATGAAAAGAGATGGTTCTTCCCAAAAGAGGTCAGTGAGGCTGTGGGACCCTGGAGGAAGGATGCTGCAGATGTCAAAAATCTGCATGGATTGAGAAGGAAACTAAATACACCCATTGCAGGAAGATACACAGATGCCAGTAACTAAAGAAAAACCAGCTCAGGAGGTCCCTGAGTGGAAAACAATGGTATTTTGGAGGGCTTTAAAGAAAAGCCTCACAGCTTCTTCTGCCCTGGTCTTACACTCTTCTCCAGGCATCTCCTTTTGGCTGTTGCCAGGAGGAAAAATCCCAACCAGGCACAAAATTAACCTGGAGAGAAGAGTTTTCAGAGTAGCTGAATCTCAGTTTGGTTTCTGAGGTCTGCCCTCAAGGTTTGCCTCCTTCTACCTCTCCACACTTGAGCAAACATAAAATCATGGAATGGTTTGGGCTGGAAAGGACCTTAAAGCCCATCCAGTGCCACCCCTGCCATGGCAGGGACACCTCCCACTGTCCCAGGCTGCTCCCAGCCCTGTCCAGCCTGGCCTTGGGCACTGCCAGGGATGGAGCAGCTTCTGCCAGGGCCTCCCCATCCTCACTGTGGTGTGGTCCAGGGGTTTTGTGACAGTGGTTCCCAACAGGAAGCACTTGGGGGCTCTCCCTGGGGTTTGTTTTATGCAGAAGCTGAAACAGCCACTCATTCCTTTGGTCTCTACACCACACACCCTCCAATAACCACTGCTCTCCAGTCCCCCAGCACAGGGGGAACAGGGAGAGGACTTTCACCAGCACCCAGGGGCTCTGAGCCCCTGGAACACCAACTCTGGAGTCACAAGAGGTGGGTACCTCGTTCTTCTCGAGGCTGCATTCTGACATCACTTTATCTCCTTGCTCCTGGAAGGTGATGATGATTAACGCCACAAAGATGTTGACAAAGAAAAAAGGGAAGACAACAAAATACACCACGTAAAAGATGGACATTTCCATCCTGTAGCCAGGGCTGGGCCCCTGTTCCTCGTAGGTGGCATCCACCGAGTGCTTCAGCACACTGCAAGCAAATGCAAAGAGAGAGGAAAGGTCAACACAACCCCTGGGAAGCACCAGGACCCCCTGAGAATCACTCCCTGGCCTTCACTCACGTGCAGAGTTTTCCACATATGCTCAGGAAAAGCTTGCTCCCACCCACGAGGCTGGGAAGAAGTTTTCCTTGAGGATATTTTTAGGGAAACCCTTTGTTCTCACCATTCTGCAGAATGGTGGAGATTTGCTGTGCCCAGATCCACTGATCCCCCCTGACCTCCCAAAGGGAGGATCCAGCTGGATCTGGCTTCTCTTCTCTGGTCAACAGGGATGGAGTAAGAGTGGGGAAAGAGAGGTGTTGATGACATCCAAGTAGGGGAACACAGTGAGGGGCTGGAAAAGGGAGGCTGATGCTGTTTTAGCATTTATTTTATGAAAGAGTTGAACGTGGAGGTGGGGAAGCCCTGGCCACACACTGCACTCCACGTGTGCCAAAATAAAGTCATGTGTTGAACAGGAAATGTCATTTGGGGCCTGTCACACTCAGCAGAGCTCACAACACTTTTTCCCCTTCATTTTCTGCCATTTCCATTATCAGTTTTACCCCTGAGAAAGGTGTGTGAGTCCAAAAGCCTGAAGCAAGAACTGAAAACTTTCGGAGAAAATGCAGAGCTCTGCCTGCTGGTTCACCCAATAATCACACAAAACTTAGCTGATAAAAGACTTTTCTCATTTCCCAGGTCACCTGCTGTCCCTCAGATCTCTGGGGACCTGCTTTACCTGCACCATCAGGCCCTGCCAGTGCCATGTACTCACGTTGGCCACCCTTCCCCTGTGGACACAGTGAAGAGCGTGAGCAGAGCCCAGAGCACGTTGTCGTAGTGGAACTCGTATTTCTTCCATTCCCTGGGCTGTGCCTCCACCTCATTTTTTTCATAATCGAGGTACTGACCCCTAGAAAAAAAGATATTTGGAGCCAATGACAGAATTAAAGCAGATCAGGCATTTCCTAGCACTCAGGAGTGCTGGAAAGCCCCAGCAGTGGGTAAAAGACAAAGGGAGTCCCTCAAAGCCCATGACAGAAGTAAAAGCCAATTTTTGAGCCAGTTCTAGCCATGGGAACAGGACCTGAGGTCTGAAAATGAAAGAGATTTTAATCAGGGCATTCATTCATTCATTAGACAAAGCCAGCTATTAACACCAAGCCTGGCTCTTAATTGTCTGATCCCACAGGAAACTTCTGCTTGATGGGGAAACATCTCTGGCTCCTACTCCAGGGCTGGATCTAATTCCTAAATGTATCCCACTCTGAGGGGCCTGGCATGTGGAGAACCCTCTCCAACCTACCCTAGTCTGTAAATTCACATCCCTTTCCATAATTTAGCTGCATTTTTCCAAGGAAGAACTGCAGTGACAGCCCCTAGGACCCCACCAGGGATGAGCCCTGCAGGTGCCAGGCAGCAGGAGAGGGATGGGCAGAGCAGGACAGTGCTGAGGAGGTGCTTTGGGTGCCAAGAAAAAAGCTAATGAGATGCACAACACACCTTGCCAGCCTGCTGGGAAGAACAAAGCATGACAAGGCTTTTAAGATATTCACATCCTGTCCCCGTCCTCACTAATTAGTAGCTCTTTAACGTCCCACGCTTCTGATTATTTATTCAGTGTGTTTTTCTAATTCATAAGAGCTCTAAGAATGGAGGCAACAGGTGGAAGGAGGAGTCACACTATCACAATCCCTTCTCAAACATCACACTCAGCTTTCCCAGGAAAGAAGCTGCCTCCCCTGTATCCTGAAGATCAGAGCCAGCAATGACAGAGCTGCTAAAGAAAAAGAAGGGAAAATTCACCTCCAGGGTACCTGAGCTGAATTATGGCTCTTATTTACAGGACACTTGTCACAGACATTCTTCCTGAAAAATCCTTTCTTAGGATTTTTCCTTGCTGGAGCTGAAAGGTTTCAGCAGCAATGTAAACAATTATTATCTGCTGCTGTGGAATGCAACAGGTCCACCCGTGATTGGTCCCCTGTAGATGTTTGGACCTACTGACCACTCACGATGGACCTGCTGTCGTCTCTGCTGAGACACAGAGACGTTGCTATTCATTCCTTGCTATCTCTCTCTTAGCTTAGCAGCTTCAGAAGAAGCTCTTGCCTTTCTAGCTTTATGTAGCATAGTTATAATGCTGTATATATATCCTAATATAATAAATCTAGCCTTCTGATCATGGAATCAAGAGCCTGTCTCATCCATCCTCTAATAAACCCCTGTGACCATCGGCAACAGACACTCTTCCCACTGAGCAAATCCCTGCCTTTGGGCCAGCCTGGGGAGCTGGAGGAAGCTGCTCCCTGCCATTCCCTGCTCCCAGCTGTACCTGCAGTCCTTCTCCAGCTCCTTGGACTCGTCGGTGCAGTAGAAGAAGCGGCCCTTGAAGAGCTGCACGGCGATGACGGCGAAGATGAACATGAAGAGCATGTAAACAATGAGGATGTTGAGGACGTTCTTCAGAGAGTTCACCACGCAGTCAAACACAGCCTGGGGGTGCAGGGGGACAAGGTCAAGGGGTGGGAAGAGAGGAAGAGTTCATCCAAAATCTTGGCACAACCATTTTACCACACTCAGGGAATCACAGAAGGGTTTGGGCTGGAAGGGGCCTTGAAGATCATCTCATTCCCACCTCCCACTGTCCCAGGCTGCTCCCAGCCCTATCCAACCTGGCTTAGACACTTCCAGGGATCCAGGGGCAGCCACAGCTGCTCTGAGCACCCTGTGCCAGGGCCTGCCCACCCTCACAGGGAACAATTCCTAATTCCCAATATCCCACCTAAATCCCTCTCATTTGGGACTCATTACCCATCCCACCACCCATGGATGCTTCAATGGATTTTGGCTTCCCAAACATTTCCCAAAGCTGTGAGAAATAACTCCAGCTTCCTTCATCTCCTGCTTCATCCACAACTTTGGCTGTACCACTGAATCTTCTGATGCTGCTCATAACATTTATAAAGACAATCAAAGCTTGTCAAGACAATATTAGTCCTGAGCAAACATTTCATTATAAAATGAAAATTGCACTGGTTTTGATTTTAATTCCAGTGGTTGGATAAAAACTATTGGAATAATAAGGAAAAAATACCAGAAACAAAACAACCAACTGCTTTGAATAAATATTTTTATAAAGAGCTGTCTGTCAAAGTGAGGTGTGACTAATGTAGTCAGCATGTGCACTCCCAAGCTCCCTGCAAAGAACTCCTCAAATCCATTTCCTACGTGGGTATGAGGCCCTGCTTCATTACAAGTAATTTGCAGTTTCATTTTAGACAGAAGTTTGTCATAATACCAGAAATTGAGCAGTCCCTGCCCAAACACAGGGTTTGTACAATCCTGCTTCTGTTCCTCTGAATGGAAGTGAATCATTCACAGAATTATTCCTGATGCAAATGTCTTAGGCTGCAAATGTGAGACCTGGCAGGAGGTGTCAATTCTATTGTTATTTTCTGCTAATGGGTCAGCCCTTAAAACCAGGTGGGGCACTTTATCTCTTCCAGGACCCATTCTCCCTCCAGGAGGGAGAGGAGAATCTGTTGTTAATGGGCCACTGAGTGTCCCTGCAGGGCTGATCCAATTCCAGCATCCCATGGGGAGATGCTGTGCCCAGGGCAGGAGCCAAGCATTCCTACCTGGATCCAAGCTGAGCCTGGCACAGCACAGCAGCCTTTGCCCCCTGCATTGCCAGAGGAGCAGCTTTCTGCTGCCCTGCATTGCCAGAGGGAGCCCAGGCCCATCTCCAGCAGCCCTGGAGCTGCAGAGGAAAACTCCCCCCTTGTGCAGGATCCCTGCTGCAGCAGAACCACAGCTGGCACTGCAGGAGGGCTGAGCCCCCATGGGATGGGGCTGGGACACCACCCTGGCACACAGGGGGCAGGGCATGGGCTGACTCTGGCAGGGGGTTGAGGTTTTTTTGTACTATTTCATTTAAATTTAATTTTTCTAGTAAAGAACTATTATTCCTATTCCCATATCTTTGCCTGAGATCCCCTTAATTTCAAAATTATAACAATTCAGGGGGAAGGGGTTTACATTTTCCATTTCAAGAGAGGCTCCTGCCTTCCTTAGCAGACACCTGGCTTTTGAAACCAGGACTGCCAACCTAGGAATCCTGATGGAAATCCCTCTGATCAACCCAGAAATCCTGATGGAAATTCCTCTGATCAACTCCAAAATCCTGATGGAAATCCCTCTGATCAACCCAGAAATCCTGATGGAAATCTCTCTGATCTGCCCAGAAATCCTGATGGAAATCTCTCTGATCAACCCCAAAATCCTGATGGAAATCTCTCTGATCAGCCCAGAAATCCTACATGAAATTTCTACATGGTTCAACATTAATGTTCCTTTTTAGATAAATTTAGTGAGCATAAAACTAAAATTATTTAAGCATGAATAGTGGGCTCAGACAAAAGCAAATCTACAGAACAGCTGACCCTTATTTTGATGTGAAAACAGAAATTGTTAAACACATTTTCCCCCTTCCAAATCATTCATTGCTTTTTTCTCAGCTCTCACAGAAAACAGCCCACAAAAGGTATTGAAGAGTCCTGAAACCTCAGAAATTATTGAGTTTTGTTAACTCCTTCCATTCTCTATTTGCAGGGCCTGGCTGTTCCTCAAATTGTTGGTGCTGGATGAGTAATCCCAGGCAATTAAATTTATTGTATTTTTTAGATCAGTGCTCTAGGGATAAACCCCTGAACTATGGATTCTTTAACAGAAAGATGAATAAATTAAAGCTTCTCCTATAGCAATGACAAATCTCTTTGGACAGTCTGTGGAAAATCTTGCAATATTCATGTTAAATTCTCTAGGGAAAGCCAAACCCTTCCAACCCCATTTTCTCCTTTATCACATTGAAGACCATCCCACTTATTAACTGTAATTTAATTTATTTGCATTCTTTTTTTTTCAATTTGTAGAGGTTTTATTTTCATGTGGATTCACAAGAATCCCCAACATTATCCACAATGTTTGCAAAAGCACCCAAGTGTTTGACATTTGCTCAACATCTGCCCAGCTCTTTGTGCTCATTTGGCAAAAAAGATTCATTGCAATGAAATAAAAGCAACAGAAACAACTTGGATTATGTGAGGTCCACCAGCTTCCACTCAGATCAGCCAGAAACCTCCAGAGAAGGAAAAATTTGGGTTTTTTTCTAACCTTCAGTTTTGGCAGCCGTTTTATGGTCTTCAGAGGCCTGAGCACGCGCAGGACTCGCAGGGACTTGATGGTGTTGATGTCCTTGCCTTTGGTTCCTCTGCAAGGGAGAAAAAGGCACAAGAACAACAGAGGGAATTGTTTGCTCCCCAGGCCCCTCACTGGGATATTTGTGGGCATCCAGGGTGGCTTTGATGGTGGAACTGGTTGGGTTTGGGGATGTTTGGATGGGTTTTGTGTCCATCCTCACCAGCGCTGCAGGCAGGATGACCCAACCTCACCTGGGGTGTCTCCAGCAGCACAGAGGAGAAGGATGGGGCAGGGCAGGGTCCTGGCAGGGCTCAGCCACACGTGCTGGCCAGGCTTTGTCACCTCCCAGCCACTCACCAGGACCTGGGGCCCTTCCTGCCCCAATTCCACACCTGGACAACACTCCCAGCCAGGGCAGCAGCACTGGGACAGGAGGCTCAGCTCCTCCATCCCATTCCCAGCAGAAGAAAGGGCAGAGCCATAGGAAGCTCTTCCCTCCCAGCTGGATGAGGCAGGGGCTGTTTCTGGATGAGGCCAGGGGTGTTTCTGGATGAGGCAGGGGCTGTTTCTGGATGAGGCCAAGGGTGTTTCTGGATGAGGCAGGGGGTGTTCCTGGATGAGGCCAAGGGTGTTTCTGGGTGAGGCCAGGGGTGTTTCTGGATGAGGCCAGGAGTGTTTCTGGATGAGGCCGGGGGTGTTTCTGGATGAGGCCAGGAGTGTTTCTGGATGAGGCAGGGGGTGTTTCTGGATGAGGCCAGGAGTGTTTCTGGATGAGGCCGGGGGTGTTTCTGGATGAGGCCAGAGGGGTTTCTGGATGAGGCCAAGGGTGTTTCTGGATGAGGCAGGGGCTGTTTCTGGATGAGGCAGGGGGTGTTTCTGGATGAGGCAGGGGGTGTTTCTCCGTGCACTTCTCTGGCAGGAACATTGTGCCAAGAGGGTCTGGGAGCCTTCCTGATGAGGGACAGAGCTCTCCTGGGGGTCAGAGCCTGCTCCCTCATCCCTGAGTCTCCCATGGAGGACATGCCACCAATCTCATGCAGGAACATGTAATATGGCAATATATTACATGCCTGGAACAGTGCTGGGGCAGCTCCCCACTCAGGCATGCAGGTGCTGTCAGTCACTTTTGGGGTTTAGGTTTTGTTAAAACCAAGTGCAAGGTTGAAAATGTTTCTCTTGTTAACATCAAGAGGGGTTTCAGGGCAAGGACAGAGCTCCTTTCCTCGTGCACTTCCAAAATAAAGAAACACAAGAAGACAACAGGAACATCTTCTTCCAACCCCATGGCAAAACAACGACATTCCCTTCATTTCATATGCAGTGGAAAATGGGATGGAAATCTGGAACAGAGTTTTATTCATGGCTGGAGATTTGTGTCTGGGACTGTGCTGAGGGAACACAGGTGGGAATGAAGAACGTGTGGGACAGATGCTGACACACCTATTCTGGACATTCCTCTCCTCCAAGAGGGAAATAATGGAAGCACGAGAGGCACAAGAGACCCACGGAGCTTTGGGAAGGACTGCAAAGCTTCCCCCACCCTGCCCCACATCCTGTGCTGAGGGAGGAGCACCAAGAGTGGAGGAAACCACCCAGTTTTGTGGCTGGCTGAGCCTGCTCAGCCCTGGAAAGGGAATTTTTGGAAATCCAAGAACTCACTGCTAGCCCCGTACTACTCAATAGTAAGGCTGGACCAGAACCTCCATCCCAAACCCACAGCCCTGCCCCAGCTCCAGCCCCTTTGTCCTGTTCCCAGGCATTGCACTTGTCTGGAAATGCAGTAGAGGGACACACAGGAAGTTTTGGAGGGCTGTGGGTTGTATCCCAGCATGTATAACTTGAGGAGAAATTTCCTTTCCACAAGATTTAGTAGAAGGGGAGGAGAGGGGGAACAGCATGGACAGATCCCTATCTTCTCCCTCTCTCATCCTGCAGGGCTCTTTTAGGGCCATTTTAATCCATCCCAGCTGGACCTTGAGCACTGACATGGCTCTAAACGCAGGCACTGGGCTGTGTTTAAATCAGTCCTGTAGTACAGAGTTCAGGACTGATTTAAAGCCACAAAATAACTATTAAATATTTTAAAAAACAATATTTGATTCTCATTAGAGATCCTGATTGCTCTAAATGAAACAGGCACTGCCAGCAGAGTTTTTTCTGCCTTTCTTGTCAGGTTTTAGCAGAGCTGAACGTCTGGCCTAGGCTTGGCTTTGAAGGTTTGCTTTCAGCTCAGTGTCCCTGCCATGGCCACCTTGGTGTCACCAGAGCCATCAGCTGACCTGCAGCTCCCTGGAGTGACTCTCAGCAGTGCCTTGGCTGCACAAGAGTTTGTTCAGCCTCTCCAGGAGGAAGGGAATGGCCACAGGGGAGCAAAAAGGGAAAGGGGTCATGGCCAAGGAGATTCCCCAGCAGATCCCACCTGTCCCCAGATCCCACCCCAACCCCTGGGCTGTCCCCCCTGCCAGGCCAGGCCAATCCTGCCCTGCTCCTGGGGACAGCCAGGGCAGGTGGGAGCTGAGCAGGGCTGAGGGAGGAGTGAAGGGGAGACCCTTTAGGGCCATGTGGCATCTTGGGGCAGCAGGAAGGGAAGGGGTGGGACATGGGGACAGTGAGCCCAGAGCTCTGCTCCATCCCCACCAGCCACACTTCTGCTGTGCCCATCAGCACCTCCAGCTTTCCTAGAGAGAAGAGAAACCCTCTGCTTTCCTAGAGAGAACAAAGAACCAAGTGCCAAATTTCCTGGACCCCATCAAAGGCTTTTCTGGGCATCCTTCTCCTCGCTGTGGAGGATCCCCCTGGAGCTCCTGGAATGTGGGGACAGAGGACACAGCTCTGCACTGACAGCAAAGCTGCCACTTGCACAGGGTTAAATACAATGTTTGGAACCTCCTTCTCCACAAATCAGCCCTGCAAAGAGCTCCCTGAGCTCTGTTTTCATGGCAGAGACTGTCCCCACTGTCAGAGCCTGGATCCCAGCTGGTCACAGTGCCCACACTGCAAAGCTCAGCTCTGCTCCCCTGGGCTCCCTCACAAGCCCAGAACATTCCCAGGTGGTGCTTCCTCCTGACTCCAGGAGACCCCAATTACCACACTGCTATTGTGCCAATTAACAACTGCACTAACGAGGCCTCGTGCAAATGAGAACAGAGACATTTCCCTGCTCTGCTCTCCCAGGGCAGGCTCCACACCTGAAGGAAGAATTTCTGTGGGTTTTATATTTCCAGGAAGGTTAAATAGACGTGGGGCAGAGCAAATCCTGGCTCCTGCTTCTCCCTGGAATGGGAGAGGCACGGGTGAGTGAGCTCAGAGGTGGAGGGCAGACAGCTCCAGTCACACAGGATTCCTTCTGCCTCAGCAGAGGACACTAAGAAGGCCTGACTGATTTTTTCCATTCAGGCACTTAAGCAAATAAAGAGCGTGAGCCAATTAAATCTTAATGGGATTTAGGCTCTGAGCCATATAGAGAATCCTGAGGAAAAAAAAAAAATCCCATTTCTTGTCACAGTAAGGTCCCTGCTATAGGAAAAGCTTTTCCTGGTGCTCTGACCCAGAGTGATGCAAATTGCATTTTAATTAAAAGGATCCTCTGCAACTCTTCTGTCAAATAAAACCCTCAGGGCTGGGTTTGGGTGTTTTTAAAACTCTCTTTGCCAATATTGGGGTTTTTTCACTGCTTTCATACAAAGCCAGATGTCCCAGAAAATAAAAGGTCCAGATGGAGCTGGGACTCAGTCAAAAGGTGTATCCAAGCACACATCTGACCTGAATATTCCTCACAACAAAAATAAATTGCCATGGAAAGACAAGGTTTTAATTGACTGCAGAATAACAACTGCAACATTCAGGACAGCTGAATCTTGAATAAGAGCTAAAGAGGAGCATAGGATAAAGGCAGACAGCAAAAAATAAAAAAAAAAGAAAAAAAGAGAATAGCACAAAAAAAAAATTGCATTAGATCATTTTTGCGTGCATTAGGCCAGTGATGTTTTGTTGTTGTTTTCTGTGTCAGCTTGCTGCATGTTTATTTAAAACATTAAGATTTTTTCAAAAGAGCTTTGCAGTGCCTTTTCTCCCTTTAATAAATAAAAGAGCCTTTAAAAATTCAGTGCTTCTTTCAAATGGAAGCTGCTCGTTCCTGTTGCTGCTGCCAGCAGCTCTGATTGCAGGTGACATGGACCCCTCAGAGTCAGGGCATCAAAAATTCAGGGTGAGGTGGAGCCTCTGCCTTCTGTGATTGCCTGGAATCCTCCTGGCAGAGTGAATTCTTCCCTGGAAGAGGAAAGGAGGTCACTCCACCCTGCCCAAGCACAAAGGCACCCTCTTTCTGCCCTAAATCCTCTGCTTTCCTAGAGAGAACAAAGAACCAAGTGCCAAATTTCCTGGATCCCATCAAAGGCCTTTCTGGGCATCCTTCTCCTCGCTGAGGAGGAACCCCCTGGAGCTCCTGGAATGTGGGGACAGAGGACACAGCTCTGCACTGACAGCAAAGCTGCCACTTGCACAGGGTTAAATACAATGTTTGGAACCTCCTTCTTTACAAATCACCCTTGCAAAAAGCTCCCTGAGCTCTGTTTTCATGGCAGAGACTGTCCCCACTATCAGAGCCTGGATCCCAGCTGGTCACAGTGCCCACACTGCACTAAATCAGCCCTGGAGCTTCCAGCTTGGCTGTTTGGAGGTGAAATCCTCTAAAAGAGACTCAAAATTCTTCTTTAAACCTGGTTATTAAGATCTCCATTAATTGTACCTCACCCCTCAATGCCCACTGAGTCAGCCCATCAAATCTTGTTGGTACAGAGATATCTCCATGTGGGTTTTGGGTTTTTTTTCACTCTCTGTCTTGGATTTCTAATCTGTTCCTATCTCTGCTGAAGGAAAATCAGGATGGATGAGTTAAAATAATAGATTTCACTGGATAATGAGCAGTAAAGGGACAGAGGGGTCAATGGGATGGGTGGAACATGGCTGGGTTGTCTCCACAGTGGCAAAGTGTGTGGACACGGGTTGGACAGGCAAAACAGAGCAGCAAGAGACAGGAAGAACATATTACCCCATGAAACTCCTAGAGAGAGATTCCAGCGAGGAGAAGACAAAGAAAGAGCAGAGTCAATGACAAACAGAAACATCAGAGAGATCCCCCAGCCCCTGGCCCACTCCCACCAAGCCCACAGGATAAACCAGCGGGGAAGGGGGGGCTCTGCACAGAAACCCCACATTTGTCACATTCACATTCTCTGAAAAATCCCTTCACCCAGGGTTGTTCTCCTGGGAAGCTGAGAAGCCTCAGAGAAAAGGAAAACAATTCTGATCTCATTTGCTTCTCCTGTGTTGTGCTCATGTGGAATGTGTTTGGAGATTGTTCACCCACAGGTGATTGTTCCATTGCATTCTGCTGGGAGTTGTTTTCACTCTTTGGCCAATCAGGGCCAAGCTGTGTCAGGACTCTGGAGAGAGTCAGGAGTTTTCATTATTATCTTTTTAGCATTCTGTAAGAATCCTTTCTGTATTCTTTAGTTTAGTATAGTATTCTTTAATATTATATAGTATAATAAAGTAATAAATTAGCCTTGTGAGCACATGGAGTCAGATTCATCATTCCTCCCTGTCCCTGCAAATACAATAAACATTCCCTGCTGGATCAGCCCTTCCACTGGGAAAAACACCTCCACATCTCTTCTCTCCCACTTTGGGAGGGAAAACCTCAATTATTTGGTTTTTTTCCAAGAGCATCCCGAAATTCTGGGCATTTCTGTTCCAATTTTTTCCTGGCCAAATCTTTGCTTCTCTCCCTCAGCTGTTCCTCCCAAGTACGTTCTGCACCTGGGGCTGAGATATTTTGGTGACAAGCTTCCATGGGTTTTTTGTTTGCTTCCTTTTCCCTAAGGACTCAAACATGTCTGGGTGTTTGTGGCATGTTTATCTCCAGAAAAAGAAAGGGATTTCTCTTTGAAATGCTTTGCTGAATGGAAAACATTAGTTTATTATTATCAGCATCATATTGATGTTTCCAGCATCACTCCGGGGGTGTTGTTTGAAATTTATTTTTTATTTTTCTAACCACAGAGCTGCTTCTAAAGAGCTGCAGGCAGAAAGAAAACCCACAGCTGCTTTGAGAGCTGGATTTTATCAATCTTGTACCAGTGACTGATACCATCTCAAATGCTTAAATTAACACAGGCTGCTGCAATATTGCACATGGGAGCATTCCAGGGAGCTCTTTTATTCCCAAGTTTTTAGGGATAGGTTAATTCAGCAAGAAGTTGGTTCACATCACATTCAGTGCACAGCAAGAGGCCAAAAACATGAATTAAATCCCACCTTGCACATGGCAGTTGTGGGTTTTGCACACAAAGTGGTGACAGCCACATTAAATCCCATTTTTACACTGAAGAGGGTGACAGGGCTGTGGGATTTGCTGGAAAAACCCAACTGATTGAACAACAAAGAGACTCCAGGAGCTCCTTTTTGGGATTACCAACATTCAGCTGCCTCTGTGTGTCCATCTGCTTTAACCAAACCAGGAGCTGGGCCTCAGTCCTGGCTTTCCACCCTGTCAGGACTCAGAACTGGAATAAGGAAAATCATTTCCTAGGAATGACTGATTTTCCAGCTTTTGGGCTGCAGCAGGGAGGCTGCAGGCATTCCCTGGATTGGATGTTGCCCACTGGAACAGGGATGAGGAGCAGAGCTTACAGAAAGCAGAAAAATCACAGAAAAAATTCAAATTTTCCCGAGCCTCACAAATAAGCTTGTCTGACTTTAATCTGGGAGACAGTAACTAGGCAGGGTTTATGCAGTCCCTGGCTGTAAAACCCTGCTCAAGACTCACTCACAGTGGAAAATAAAAGCAGCTTGGGGCACCTATTACAAAGCACAGGCAGGGGATGTAGAAGTAATTTATTTAGAGGCTGATGAGGTGCTGTTAGATATTCATGGCCCAACAGGAGCAACAGAAGAAAACCTGAGCATGAAAAGCCTCGGAAAGATTAAAAATTATTCATTTTAATCCATAACTCGAGCAAGGAAAATCTCCCTCAAAAGAAGATGGTGTTCAAAGAGAAGATCTTTTAAAGGCAGAGCCTGAGGTTTGTTCTCCCAGCACAGGGAGCTGCTCTGAAGGGCTCCCAAAATGCCCCTTCTCCCATCAGCCTTGGAAGTTGGAATTCCTGATGGAAAAGAAAAATTCTCATGGAACCCCAGACTGTGGTTGTGTTGTTTTTTGTGATTATTTTACTTCTCTACCTCTCTTCAACTCAGAGGAGCTTTGTTAAATTCTAATGTTGCTACATGGCTTTTTAAAGTTAAATGTTTGATTAACTCAGTCTGGCTTAAGTCAGTTTAGTTCTGAAAGATGTTCCACAGATATATTTCATGTGCAGGGAAATAAAACCCCACACATGTCCAGTCAAGCTTAAAAAGCAGCTTGGTTTTGGATATTAAATTTTAGGTGAGCAGGATATTCACCAAGATAATTTTGCTTAGGACAGAGCAGTCAGATTTTAATGAGGGACAAAAATCAGATTTTAATGAGGGACAAAATGTTCAAAGAGAGGAGGGCAGCACCCCTTTGAAAACATTATGTTGGATATGATTTTCTCCAAGACCTGACTAATTTGTTGAAGGATCAGGCACAGCTCAGCTTTCAATATCCCCAAAAATCACACCTAAAATATCAATCCTGTCCATCCATTTTTTTGTTAATTTATCTTAGAGGGTTTATTTGTATTTGTGTTTATTTGTATTTGCACTGAAAAAAGCAGATCTAAACCACAAATCTCACAGCCTGGATGCGACAGCAATTTTGACAGCTCAGAAAACAAAAAGCTGAGGAATATTTTACCAGAAAGGCAACATTTTGTGCATTATTTTGTGCAGAGCTGAGAGAGGAGCAGGGATTTGGCTCTGCTTTAAAAATTTCTGCCAGTCTAGAGCAGCCCAGGCACGCTCCGTGGCTCCCTGACAAAGGTGGATGCTTTTCTCATTAGCTGCTAATTCTCTTTAGCAAGTGAAACAATTTCCTCTCCTCTAATCACGGTGTCACAAACCGGGCAGTGCGGGGCTGCTGAACATTCTCCTAATTGCTCGGGGCTAATTTAGCAGAAGATTAAACTGGTCAGGTCCCGCTGCCTGCTTCCAGGTCCCTCCCATTGTTTCTCAGCAAAGGATTTGCAAACAACAATCCGAGTGGAAAATTTCTTGCCATTCTCCAGCTCGGCTCCTGAAGGATGGAAGCAGCTGCATTGCTCTTCCTCTGGTTGTTTCCAAGGTAAAAGGCTCGGATGAGAAGTTAATCTTAATTTTTAAGGAGTTATTTCGCTGTGTTTGTTGCTCAAAATCCTCCAGGACATGAAAGAAGAACGTGGGGTGTTATTTAAATACAGAGTTGGGTTTGGGGGAGGGAGTGAAACTCAGTGGAAGTACAAAGAGAGGAGAGAAAAGGAGAGAAATAGCAAAGGTTGGTGAGCCAGAATAAATATCCACAACTCTGGAAATAAGTGTTTGCCGAGAGTCCACGGAGTTATCAGCTGAGTTCTTAAACTGTTTTCTCAAAACACTTCAAGATTCTCACAATCACTGACTGGAGATACTGGACTGCCACAAAGTGTTACAGTGAGTTCCTGAAAAGAATTGGCCAAAAAGTCACAAAAATCTTGGCCTCGTGTTTGAATGAGCAGTGAATGGGCTCAGCCTGAAGCTGGGAGGATTTTCTCCAGATTCCACAACAGAAATTTAGCTGGGTTTACTCTTTTCTTCCCACCCCCTGGAAAAAGGGCAGGAACTGAACATTTCACTGAGAAATGGAGCCACAAACATCACACAGCCACTGTCCCTGTGCCAGCCTCCTGCCCCCTCTGTCACTTATTCTCTGGAATTTGGGAATTTGGAGGAAAATGAACTTACGAGAAGGCAAAAGCCACCAGGGCCCCACTGACCACAATGAAGTCCAGGATGTTCCACAGGTCACGGAAGTAGGAGCCAGGGTGGAGCAGCAGCCCCAAGTCAATCATCTGCAGAGAAAACCCAGCAAAGGAAGAGTTTTAATAAAACATGGCCCAAATCCACCCTGCCAAGGGGCAGGAGAAGGTTCTGGATCAAAGCACCCTTCACAAATTGCTGAGATACTCAGCCAAGCTGCTCCTCTCTAACAGGCAGGAAAACTTTCCCAAAAATTAAACTCAAATCAACAAATCACAACCAAAAGCTGTAGAAATGAGAGCTCTCACTGCTCCCTAGGATTTTTTTCCACACACATGCATTAATCCTGGTTTTATTCTGCATCTCTTTTGCATATTGCTCTGACTGGAAAACTCAACTCCTGCCTTACCCCAGCACTGAACCCTGGTTTTATGGAATTGTGCTCTCTGGGAAGTTAATCCCCACAGTCTAGGCAAAACCTGTCACCCTACTGAGAAAAAGAGAAATTCTCAGCTTTTTGAAACATGCCAAACCAAGAATCAGTTGTTATTAATATTCCTTCCAAATGGAAGAACCAGGAGTGTCTCATCAAGGTCTGTCAGCTCCTGGTTCTTCCCAGTTCTTATCCTCTTACACAGCCACAGCTCCTCAAGATATCCTGATTTTCCTCCATAAAATAAGAGATTGAAGCCAGGAGAGCTGCTGCATCTGACTGTGAGAGCTGTTTCCAACTTCAAGTTCTCCATCCTCCTCACTTCTGTCCTGCTCCAGCTTCTCACAAATAAATCTGAAAAAGGAGGTGAATCTTCCTGCTTGGAGAAGTTCTTACCTTGATCACCATCTCAAAGGTGAAGACTCCTGTAAATATATAATCCAGGTATTTCAGAGCCTAAGTGGGAAAGGGAAAATGTGTATGAGGGAAGGCCATAACTGAAATAACCTGCACATGAGCAAGGAGTAAAATACTTCATCCATCAATGGTGTGTCTGATAAACAAAAATAATCTGGTGGGAGGGCTGCAGATAATTTAGGCACAAACCTGAATAATCTGATTTAAAGCAGCATTTTCCCAGACTTTGCCACAGTGCACCCAAGGCTGGCTACAGTGCACCTGCATTTCTGGCAGGTTTACCAAGGCCAAAGGGGTATTTCAAAATGAAATGTCTGAACATCCTTTCCTAAGAATGTTCAAGGTCCTTAGAATCCAGCCTTTCCCAGTGTGGAATGGGGTGCCAGCCACACATCAGCCCCACAACCCCTGATTTCCAAGCTCTCAGGCTCAGATGTGGCTGAAGCAGCAGAAAGGGACAGGAATTTGAGCATTTTGAGAGTGAAACAAAGATAACTGGAGAGTGTCCCCAAAGGCAGCTCTAATTCTGCATGGTCAGCACCTGCAGAGATGGGAACAGCTGTGAGCTGGGAGGAGAAAAGCACCTGGATTCTGGGAGGAGAAAAAGCACCTGGATTCTGGGCATTTTGGGAGGAGAAAAAGCACCTGGATTCTGGGCATTTTGGGAGGAGAAAAGCATCTGGATTCTGGGCATTTTGGGAGGAGAAAAAGCACCTGGATTCTGGGCATTTTGGGAGGAGAAAAGCATCTGGATTCTGGGCATTTTGGGAGGAGAAAAAGCATGTGAATTCTGGGAGGAGAAAAGCACCTGGATTCTGGGCATTTTGGGAGGAGAAAAGCATCTGGATTCTGGGCATTTTGGAAGGAGAAAAGCACCCGGATTCTGGGAGGAGAAAAGCACCTGAATTCTGGGCATTTTGGTGGGAGAAAAAGCATGTGAATTCTGGGAATTTTGGGAGGAGAAAAGCACCCAAATTCTGTGAATTTTGGGAGGAGAAAAGCACTTGGATTCTGGGAGGAGAAATGCACCTGGATTCTGGGCATTTTGGGAAGAGAAAAGCACCTGAATTCTGGGAATTGTGGCAGGAGAAAAGCACCTGAATTCTGGGCACTTTGGGAGGAGAACAGCACCTGAATTCTGGGAATTTTGGGAGGAGAACAGCACCTGGTTTCTGGGAGTTTTGGGAGGAGAACAGCACCTGGATTCTGGGAGGAGAAAAGCACCTGAATTCTGGGCATTTTGGGAGGAGAAAAGCACCTGGATTCTGGGCATTCTGGTGGGAGAAAAAGTACCTGGATTCTGGGAATTTTGGGAGGAGAAAAGCACCCAAATTCCGTGAGTTTTGGGAGGAGAAAAGCACTTGGATTCTGGGCATTTTGGTGGGAGAAAAAGCATGTGAATTCTGTGAATTTTGGGAGGAGAGAAGCACCTGGATTCTGGGAGGAGAAAAGCACCTGAATTCTGGGCATTTTGGTGGGAGAAAAAGCATGTGAATTCTGGGAATTTTGGGAGGAGAAAAGCACTTGGATTCTGGGAGGAGAAATGCACCTGGATTCTGGGCATTTTGGGAGGAGAGAAGCACCTGGATTCTGGGAGGAGAAATGCACCTGAATTCTGGGCATTTTGGGAGGAGAACAAAGCGCCTGAATTTTGGACATTTCGGGAGGAGACTAGCACCTGAATTCTGTGAATTTTGGGTGGCACTCACATCGTTCCTGGGAGACTCAGCCTGCACAGGGTCCTCTGCAGCCAGGGCGATGCTGCTGAGGGCGATGACGATCAGGATCACCATCTCGAAGTAGCGCAGGTTGACGATGTAGTGGAACAGGCGGCGGATCCTGCGGGGACAGCGTCGGGATCATTTGTTTGTCACAGTGACCCCGAGAATAATTGCAAAGTCTCTTTTCCCAGCCCAGCACTTAAAGAAGGAGTCACAGCTCTTCATCTCTCGGTCTCAAGGTCGTTTATTAATTCTTATCTAAAAAATTTTCTTTCTGCCCAGCAGAGATCTGCTCAGCAGGGCAGCCACAGGCACTCTGCCCACCCACGGGGCGGTCGCGTCCTTTTATAACAAAAACTACGTATATCATATTTACTTTTTATTCCCAATACCTTTTACCCTTATTGACAAGTGCACCTTCACCACAAACCAATCCCCAAGTGCCAGCATCACCACGGAAGATGGAAGAAAGAAAGAAGAAGAAAGAAGAAGCACGAGGCACGCTCCAATTCCTCCATCTTGTCTCCATAACCCCCTTGTACAGGGATATAACCCCCCTGTACAGTAATCCTAAAATACATAATTCACCCTGTGATAATTTCACTAATATTCTACTTAAACTCTTGTGGCTTGCTGATCTTCATAGAAGGTTGGTGTTTGCTCCACGGGCCATAATCAAACTCACAGAGGCATTTTGGGCTCTGTGCCAGGGTCTCTGAGCCCCCTGGCAGGGTCTTGGCTGCTCAGGACAGCCAGAGGGATGTGCTGGGTCCCGACAGGACAGGAGCACACCGGGGTCACACAGAGGGGACAATGCCACCAACCCAGCAGGGGCAGCACCTCTGGGACTCCTGCTGTGCTCATGGGGAGAGGAATAGAGGATTTGTCTTTCCAAACAAGCTGTGGGTCTGCTGGGAGATAAAACTAACACTGGGAGATAAAAGAAACAATGGGAAGGATTGCACTGATTGGTGAATGGGAAAAGATATTTGCTTTTACAAATAAACTTTAGGTTTGCTGATAAACGAAATTAGACAGAAACAATGGGGTAGAAAAACCCCTAAATTCTATAAGAATTAAAAATGAAAAGGGAGGGTTATACATTAGAGGGAAATCTTCAGTATCAGGTGTTTCAGTCTGTACATCCCAAGTACCTCAGCCAATGGGGAAAGAGAGAAGGGAAATGTGGCTGGGAAATTGGGATAAAAAGGAGGCTGCATCCTCCAAAAATTGGAGAGACCCCAGGGGAATGCCCCATGGCCTCTCCCTTTATTGGAATAAAGTCAAAGGACTCCTCTGTCTCCTTTTTGTACATACACCTCTGGTGTTTGTGGATTAACTTTCCTAACAATGGGAAGGAAATTTAAAAACAGGCTTGAAATTCCAGTTTGCAGCAGATCTGTGGTGAGAGATAAATAAGGGAGTTCAACATCTTTGCACTGATCTCTGCTCCCTCTGCAAGGCAGCAACATCCATTCATCTCCTTATCTCCTTATCTATTTATCTCCCTATCTAGTTATTTCTCTATCTATTTATCTCTCCACCCATCTGTCAAAAGAGCACTGAGAGCTTTCAAGCATCCACACTCAATTCTGCAAATTATGTTTGTGGCACTCCCCCGTCCTTCTCCCTCTGAACTGCCAGGTTAATGCCCTGTGAGCTCAAAACAAGGTTTGGAATCCTTTTAGTGTCAACTAATCCCTTTAAAATGTTGAGACTCTCAGCTGAATCTTCCTTTGTGGCTCTGAGTGTTCCTCCCACCAATTTCTCTCTGCTTGCACTTTACTCCAACTCTCACTTTACAGCACAAATACTTTACAGGAATAGATTTGATTACTTCCACCTAATCTTTTTATTCACAAATTGTGTCCGAGGAAAATGGTAAATGCTCCCATTTCTAAGCAATCCAAAAGTCTTCACAAATTGCAGCTAATAATTCCTTCTGACCACAATTCCCAAATCCTTAATTGCACACAGAGCTCTGCATTTGCACCATATTTGTCAGCTGAATAAAGGACTTAGCCTGAGAATCAAATTATAGATTTAACTTGCCAACAACTTTGTTATCTGAGAATGTATTTCAGCTCCTCTATCCCATTTTCTCTTAGCAAATATCTGAGCAGAGAGAATTAAAGTCTATTTTTCACATCTACTTACATACTCCTTTTCTTTGGCTCGCTAATGGATTCAGGGTGGAAAAGAGTTCCAAATACCAGGGAAGCAAATGTGATAGAAAATAACTGAAGAAAAGTGCTTTTGTGGACCCCTTAACTGTGGTTTTAATCTGCCAGGAGAAGATGATCATCTCCATGCCCCGAGAAGCCACAGAAGTGAAAGGCAACATTTCCAATACCATTTGTAGCCATAATTCCTGCATCAAACTCAATTCATCAAAGCAATAACAAGCCCCTATTTTTAGCCCCTCACTGCTCATAACCAGCAGTGAGATGTGGGAGCATTTGTGAACTGCCAGTGGGGCTTGAGAAATCACTTCACAGCCCTGTGTGCTCTGAGAGGGTGGTGCCACTTGGGGAAAAAAGGAATTTATTTCTGCTTCCCTGAGCTGTTTTCCCCTCTGGCAGCACCTGGGTCATGGATCCCAGCAGGGTTTGGAAGGGAGATGGCAGCACTGGAGTGGGGAAAAGCTTCTGACCCCAGCAAGAGCTCTCAGCTCTGTTCCCAGCACCAGAACCCCCGGGGGGATGCAGCTGGCTCTGCACCTTGCCCAGAGGACAAACAAGCTGCCAGCATTCCTGGAGTTTGGGCTTTGTCTTGGTATTCCCCCTTGGCTTGCTTGTAACACGTTTTTTCTGCCAGTGAACTTTGTTTTTCCAATGTCTTTCAGCAGTTTGTTGTTTTGTTTTGTTTTTTTTTTCTGGGGGAAGTGAAAGCTGGAGGAAGCTGAAACAACAAAGAAACTGAAAGAACCCCCAGATCCTGAGGCTCAGAGGGTCCTAACTGGGATGAGGGCAGAGAAAAGAAGCAGCCATAGGATTCAAGGAAATTTTGCTGCTTCTCTGCCTGCCCAGCCCAGCCCTCAGCCCAGAGCCCTGGGCCCAGCACCTCTCAGTCCCCACCCAGCCCTGCTGCCTTGGCACATCTTTCCCAGCTCATTTTTGGTGGTCACTTCACAGCAAAAAGACCAAATATTAGGGAAATACCATTTCCTTATCCATCCAGACAGGCCAAACTCCATAATCCCAATTTGGCTCCCCAGGTCATGGTCCCAGGGCTGCCAGAGCTCCAGGAGTGTTTGGACAATCTGGGATGGCCAGGGTGGGATTGCTGGGGTGTCTGTGCAGGGCCAGGAGCCACATAAATGATCCTGGTGGGTCCCTCCCAGCTCAGTCAGGAGATTCTGGGATGTTGGGATGCTGCTCAGCCTGCCCAGGGTCTGGGGGTACCACAGAGGATTTTTGGGTGTCAAATCTGAGAACTCGGAGCCTGTTTTGTTCCAGGACTGCACAGGGTGTCACAGCCCTCAGCAGCAGGAGGAGAACTCATCCTCCTCTTCAATCCAGCTGCCAAAGAAGGGCCTGAGCTCCCCTTTGGTATCTGGGCAGAGAGAAATTCCAGGTACAAGTTTACCTGAGCCAGAGAGAAACCTCTGCTCTGAGGGGATCTCCAGAAGTTCCAAAAACTCTCCCTTAAAATGCTCAAACTGACTCACAGCCCTTCATGCCACAGTAATTCCAACCCCACAGCCCTGCAGAGGAACAGATTCAGAATTCCCAGGCTTGGAATCCAAAGCTCCCCAGGAGGCAGCACTGCCTGAAGGGGAAGAAATGCCCCAACCCCAGCAGATCCCACTCCCAGCCCTGGCAAACAAAAAACATCCAGGTTTTCCCAGAAGTTCCAAGTTTGCAGTGATGCAAAGCCACTTCATGGAAAGAACAGGAATTCCAGCTGAGGAACCTGCAGGGATTTGCTGGTATCCAAATATTCCTCAGCCTGTTACTCCAGATAAAATCTTTTCCCAACAATAAGGGAATATTCCTCAACCTGTTATTCCTGATAAAATCTTTTCCCAACAGTAAGGGAATATTCCTTAACCTGTAACTCCTGATAAAATCCTTTCCCAACAGCAAGGGAATATTCCTTAACCTGTTACTCCTGATAAAATCTTTTCCCAACAATAAGGGAATATTCCTCAACCTGTTATTCCTGATAAAACCTTTTCCCAACAGTGTGGCAATATTCCTCAACCTGTTGTTCCTGATAAAATCTTTTCCCAACAGTGCTTCTGCCCCCACTTTTTGGGATCTAAATCAGCAGGGTCTGCTCAAAGCATTTTCTTTTCCCTGTCCTGATAATTTATTCCCCCAGGAAAACTAACAGTTCAACAGCATCTGACCTACAGAAATAAGCTTTTATTTCATGTCCCTGTGTGTTTTCAGAGATGAAAATCCCACTCATGTTACTGCTTTGAAGCACCTGGAGCCCATGACTGGTGTTAAAGGAACTTACGGGTTAGTGGGGCTGAGGATGAACATGGAGCTGTAAGGCAGGATTGGTTTAGGCCCATTTTTGGTCAGGTCATCGACGTCTTTCTTCTCCTCTGTTTTGTTTTCAAACTCCACGTTGTTCACTGGAAATGGGAATTGAGGGAGAACACCAAGGAGAGGGTTAAAAATGGATTAGCTGCCTTCCTGCTGCCTGGAACAGCTGGAAATGGCAGCGGTGCAGCTGGGAGAGCAAAGAGCCTTGGGAATGCTGATTAAATGGGATGAACAATCCTCGGATCGTTATCACTCCCTGCCCCTGCTCTGCTGCTGAGCCACCGAGCACAACAGCCAGGAAATGAAACCATGAGCTGATTTAGCCCAGAGCTGCCAAACTGGGGCTGGAAAACCCATCCCAAGGAGCACAAATTCTTAGGGAGAGGGATCAGCTTGGGATCCTTGAAAGAAAATCAAAAGGAAGCCTGACCAGCCTTGTAATTTAGTGTTTTCTTCCATGGAGCAGGAGCACAAGTGGCTTTGGAACACATGAAAGAGCAGATTCATGGATGAGGTTTAATCATCTGGAGGCTGGGACTGCTGAACTTCCCAGAAATAGAAATAAGAAAAGTGGAAAGGACTTCTTGGACTCCCCAGAGCTGTGCCTGCATCGTGCACCTCGGTTTGGTCAGAGTTCCCCACGTGCAAAGGTGAGCAGCTCCATCCTGCAGCAGGTTTTGGGATCTCCTTCTCTGAGATTGTTCCCAATCTCCCTCCCAAAGGTTGGAAATTCTCCAGGTCTCACCTTCACTTCCCTTGCAGGGGGTTTATGGGATAATTTACTGAAGATAATTTCCCATCTATGAGCTGGGTAACATTTTATGCTTCAAATTCTCTTCTTAGACACGTATAAAGGCTCTTCCATTAATTCCCAGGACTTAAAGTCCAACAATCCCACCCTTTGGAATGCATTCAGTGCAGGGCTGTTATTACTTTTTATTTTATTTTGCAAGAAAATGACATTTCTTTGTGTTTGAGTGACATGTTCAATAAACTCCTTATTGGATCTCCAGTCAGATCCAGAGGAAATGGCCAAGAAAGGGAGAGGCTGATAAATTGTGACTGACAGGAACTCAGCATTGCAATATAGGAAAATTACCATTGAAGAGAGGGAAAAAAGGAGACAGGAGAAGGAAAAATAATAAAAAAATAAAAGATAAATCTTGTGGCTGACAACAGAGTGAAAAACCACAGAGACCCTGCCAGATCTTGGCTGTGTCTGTTGGAAAGCAGAGTCCTGACAGCCAGAAGTTTAATGTGGACCTCTTGGATGTCCCTCTGGGATTCTCCTGAGCTCTCCAGACCTCTCCAGGCTGTTCCCACCCTGCCAGGGATCAGCACCAAGGTGGTGGGAACAGGCTGGTGCTGGCTGGGCACAAGGATCTTGGGACCATCTGTAAATCTGTGCTGACAGACCCAAGGCAGAGCTCTGGAGCAGGACAGGGAGGGTGGATCTGCTCCAAGTGTGATGCAGAGTGTTGTAAAAGGCTCTGGAATGCCAGAGGATCCCCAGCAGCAGGGTCACACATGGATATTACTCTCCCTGCTCCCTCACCTCTCCCTTACACACAGGGTGTGGCCTGGGTGAGCCATCTCCAGGGAATCTCAGGTGTTTTCCAGAACCACCAGGAACCTTTGTTGAGTTCCTGCACTCTGTGTGGCAATTACAGCTCCTCTATCACCAAGTTCTCTCCCCTCTCTTGGATGGCAGCACCCAGGAGAGCCCCCCTCACTCCTTGGAGATTTGGATTTCCTGGCAACTCCACAGCAGGAAAAGCAGGGGACAGAGGCACTCACTTGGAATGACAGTGGTTTCCCCTGGAGGGGCAGTGATGGTGACAGGGATGTTCACAGTGGTGGTTTTGTCCAGGGGGGGCTGAATCATCCTGGTCACGTTCTTCTGGTTGTCAGCATCCTCTGGCTGCTCAGGCACCTTCTGCAGGTAAGTGCTGGGCAGGGTGTGCACAGGGACACTGCCAGGGCCACTGCCACTGCCACTGGCCTCCAGCTCACACTGGTTCTCCCTAGGAAAAAGCAGGATTTGTTCAATATGGCCTGGGAAAAGTTCAGAGAACACATCCCTGATGCTGCACCTCGTGCTGGGCTTGTTTCCTCCATGGAAATCCTTTACAGGACTGCGCTGTTCACATTCTTTGAACAGAGACAGACATAATTCTCCCTCTCAGGATTTTTCCTGGGGAAAGCAGTGAGAACCTCTGAGAAGAAAACAATTCTTATCTCTATTTGCTGCTCCTGTTGTTTTGCACAGGTGGAATGTGTTATGGAGATTGTTTACCCAAAGTGATTTGTTAATTGGACACCAGTGAAGGTTGTTTTGATTCCTTGGCCAATTGGGTCAAAGCTGTGCTCTGGCTGTCTCAGTCACAGTTTTTTTCTTTAGTATCTTTGTAGTATCCTTTTAGTATAATATAGTATCTCTTTAGCATGTAATATAGTATATCTTAACAAAGCAATTATTCAGCCTTCTCAATCATGGAGTCAGAGCACATTACTCCCTGGCTGGGGGCTCCCTGCATTGATACAGGACAACCTCTGACAGCAAAATTTGGAATCTTTTTCTCTGAGACCTCCCAAGCCAAACCCCAATCCCATCATTAGGAGGGGACTGTGGCACTGGACATCCCTGGGGTCACTTCAATGATGCTCCCAAGCCAGGACCATGTAGCAGTGCCAGGAGCCACTCCCCAGAGCAGCTGCTGGATGAATCCTCACACACTGCTCCCTAACACTCTCCCCAGGCCTTATTGAAATGTGCTGATTCTCTTTTCCAGTTTTTGGAATGGTCTTGGAGCCCTTCTGGAACGTGGCAATCAGCAGCTAAATGGCTCCAGCTCTCCTCTACAGCAGCAGCAGCCCTGCTCCAGTGAGGAGGAAAGTGAGCCCATGCACATGAGCACGCTGAACAGCAGGCAGAGTGTTTGGAAATTCAGCTGAAAGGAAGATAATTTAGACAGGAAAATTATTATCTCAGTGCCACTCACGACTCTCCACGGTGACATGAACTCTATTCTAAAGAATCCCAGTGCAATTTCTTTTCCATCAGACTAATAAAACTGAAAAGGCAATCTATCCTTCTTTATTAACTACTCCAAATGCTTCACCAGGGCTGCTTTTCTCACTTGACTTACATAAGAATTAAAGCAAATGGGGGCCATCGTTGCTCTTAATGGAAGAGGCCATGTGCTGGAACAACTGGTGGTGCAGCTGAAGGCTCCCCATTAAAAATGAAAATCAAAGGGCTGTAAGCAAGGCTGGCTGAAATTTAAATAGACGTCCCTCAGGAGCTTCCTTCAGAAGGAAGGAAATTTCCCTTCAGAAGCTGGGAAATTCTCTGCTCCACTTGGTGTCCTACAGGGTCTGTTGGTGTTTACAGCAAGGATATTTCCTGCCTTAAACCTGAGCTGTTTTATGAACAAAAATCATCTTTGGGACCTTCTGTCACTGCTGACTGAGACAAAACAGAACTGTAGCGTTGGAGAAGATGGAACAGGAAAGCCCTATAAATATGATTGCCTGGCTAAAGATTTTGAGAATATAGAAACTATAAGCGAGATTGAAATGAAAGCAAGCTTTGAGATCCCTCAGTTACTGAACAACTGGAAAACAATGGCATGGCCAGCTGAAGGTGATCCCCTTTTGATGGAACAACACCCTCTGCTTGCAGACAGGCCCAAGGGTCAGAGCAGACCCTACAGCTTGGCAAAAGGGGACCAAAGAGGAGTTTTTAGGGTTTAAAATGTAACACAGGATGGTAATGTAATGATTCTTATAGGCTGTATGCAAATACTATAGGATTTGTATCTTGTATTAGATTGGTTAGTGAGAATCAGAATATTCAACACAGAAGATTTATGGTATTGGAACGGGAACCTCACTCTCTTGCCCTTTTACTCTCTCACCCTCTCATCCTCTCTCCCCCTCTCTTCTCTCAGTCCTGCTCTGAGCTGTGGCTGGCAGCTCCCAGCAGGGCCCTGCACCCAGGCCCTTTGCAATAAACCCCAAGTTCCTGACCTGGCTCCAGAGATCTCTCATCTCCATCCATCCCGACCATCCTACCCCCCCGATGCTCCCCCACTGCAGGTTGTGGTGGGAGCTGGTGTGGGCACAGGGACAGCAGGGAATGCCATAGGAAGGGCCATAAGGGATTTTCTGGAACACATCTGGGGCTCTGTGATCCCTGGTCCGACCCAGGCAGGGCCTGGCAGCGCTCACTCACTTGGGCTGGTGATTGCGGTGCTCCTTCTCGCCAGCCTCCCCCTCCTTCTCCCCGCTGTCCTTGTCCACGGACTCGTAGGTGGACAGGGCCCTGTTCCTGAGCCGGTGCCGCCGGTGGGGCTCCTCTCCGCTGTCGCCCTTGGCCCCGGGCTCTCCGTCCCTGTTCCCGGAGCGGGACCCTCCGCGGTGCCGGGAGCGCCGCTCGCCGCGGGCGCCGTTGGCGGTGCCGTTGCCCTCCTTGCCCGGCCGGTCGGAGGAGTGCCGGTGGCTGCGGTGCCTGCGGTGCTCCTTCTCACCCCCTTCGTCCACCGAGCCCCGCCGGTGGTGCCTCTTGCCCCCTTCCTGCCCCCTGGTGCGGTCGCTTTTCCCTTCCTTGCTGCCCCCTTCCACCTCCTTGCTGCGGCTCCGGTGCTGCCGGTGCCGCTCCTCCTTGGTGCCAGCCCCGGCTTCGCCGCTCTCCTCCTTGGTGACATCTCCCTTCTCCTGCTCCCCCAGCTTCTCCTTCTCCCGATGCCGGTGGTGCTTCCTTGGCGCTTCTGCCCCATCAGCGGAGGTGGGTTTGGGGTGCTCCACCACCTCCTGGACATCCACGGGGCTCAGCTTGGTGAGGTTGTTCCTGCCTTCGCCGCGGGGCTCCACGACCAGCGGCCGGTCCAGGTGTGTTTTCATGTCGGGACGGATGTGCAGGGTGGTGGCGTAGCGGACGCGCTCCTCGGGGTCCAGCTCGTTGTACAGCGCCTCGCAGCTGGCTCGGAAGTTGTGCATCCGGATCTGGCTCGTCCTCTGCTCCCAAACCGACTTGGATTTGGAGGAATTCTGCTGCTTGCTAAGGGCGGGAGAAAGGTGAGAAGTCAGCACCCGACTTGGCGCCAATTCCCTAAAAAAAGAGGGAATTTTCAGCTGAGGTGGGGAATTAGAGGGTCGAACCAAAGGAGTAACAGGGATGGAGAAAGAACATAAGCAGGGAAAGCCAGCAGGATCATCCGTGTTAGTTTGCCCACACACTATGAGATCAGCCCTCTGGAAAGGAGTTATTCTGCGTTTCAGAAATGTGGAAGCCTCGGGAATAGTCTGAAGGATTAAAATGTCAGCACACAAAAATCACACACTCCAGCCAGAGCTTTGGAACAGCCCGCAAAGCTTCCCAAAATTAGCAGCACTTTTCTCCCCACCTGGAAATATCTGGATGAGGAAATTAGTGGTGAGCAAGAGAAGTTAGATCAGCAGGAGGAGCAGGGAAAATCAAACCTGTCCCTGAGGATCCATCAGCCCCTTCCCCTTCCAGCCAGCCCCAGGGCTTGTTTTCCAGCTGTGCTGCCCTGCTGGCTCATGGAACAGGTTTAAAACTGCTCTAAATCCACAGCATCCTTCCAGGTGAGCATGGACCAGCCAGCCCACACATCACTGGAGAATGGAAAAGTACAAGTAAGAGAGGAAAACTGTCCTGTGCACCAGGAAAAGAGCTCAGAGAGTGGGAGAGTCACACACAGATCCATGAAAGAGCCTGAGCTGGAAGGGATCCATCAGGATCATCAATCCAGCCCCTGTCCCTGCCCAGACCCCCCAGCAGCCCCACCCTGTCCATCCCTGGCAGCGCTGCCCAAAGGCTCCTGGAGCTCTGGCAGCCTCGGGGCCGTGCCCATTCCCTGGGCAGCCTGGGCAGTGCCAGCACCCTCTGGGGGAAGAGCCTTGCCCTGAGCTCCAGCCTGAGCTGCCCTGGCCCAGCCCCAGCCGTGCCCTGGCTCCTGTCCCTGGCCCAGAGCAGAGATGGGAGCTGCCCCTCGGGAGGAGCTGCAGCCCCGGGGAGCTCTGCCCTCACTCTGCTCCAGCTGAACAACCCCAGAGCCCTCAGCTGCTCCTCATGGGCCCCTTCCAACCCTTCCCCATCTCAGTATCCCAAGATGAAGATGAGATGGGACCACCTGGAGACACCTGCTCATCTCTGCCACCTCTTGTGACCAGGACACCTCCTCTGGCATGCCCTGAATGCTTTGATTTTTCAGCACAGTATTTGGGTTCTCAGCACTTCTCAAAGTGACCACAAACCCAACCAGGGTTTGAAGGTTGTGAAGGGACAACTTTTTCTCCTAAAAACTACAAGCAACACTCTGCTTTTCACTGGCTGCCAAGATGAGTTCTGGATTTAACCTCGTGCAGGCTCAGCACCCATTTTTCCTTGATGAAACTTTTTCCAGCAAAACCAGGAAAGGCATTTTTCCCCCTCCCAGCCTGCTCTGACACCTCCATCCCCCACACCTCAGGCTGAGCTGTGCAGCTGGAGGGAGCAGAGCCCACATGGGAGGCAAACACAGCTTCCTTACGCATTTTTGGGCTCCCCTGGCAGTGGAAAAAAGCAGCTTTTGCGTGTTCTGGTGCTGATTGGGACTGTCTGGCTCTGTCACTGTGCACAGACCCCGGGGTGGTGACGTCCAGCCACGCTCATGTGGCACAGTGGGAGCTGTCAGAAGGGTTTTGTGTCTCTGGGCTCTGCTGGGGAATCGTTTCTTTACTGAGGTTGCTGCTGCCTGGTGCTGCTAAAGAGGGAAAAAATCACTAAAAGCCCTCATGAGAGCATCCAGGCAGATGTGAAAAAACATCATTTAGTCCCAAAATCAGAGCTAATCACCAAAATTAAATATCTACGCCCTGTTGCCAAGTTCTGGACTCATTTTCCAGCAGCTGAGTCCCCCATTTGCACCATGGCAGGAAAACAAGTGATAAAAAAATCACAGTTCTAAATGTAAATAATACCAGAAGGTCCTGGCATTATTTATGTTCTGGAGACATGGCTTAGAGCCCTGCTCACCCCAAATTTCACACTCAAGGGGGGACAGGCTCCTCCTGAGGCAGAGCCCCCTCCAAGCTGGCACAAGGATGAAAAGCACCATCACAGTGGGCACTCACCACTTTCTTTAGTTCAAAATTATAAAAAATTTAAATAGTCTCACTCACCAGCAGCTTTCCTTGGTTTGAGAAGGAATGAGGAAGGTGCAGAGCCTCTGACTGCCCAGCCCTGCTGCCCTGTGCAAGGATTTCCCATGGGAAGCCACAGGAAAAGCTCTGCAGAGCTCTCAGAGATGGAGCGGCCTGGGATGGGCATCCCGGGGTTTTTGCTCTGCCAAACCCAACTGGGCTACAAATCTCTTCAAAGCCAGGCTCAGGGAAAGCTCAGGGATTGTCTGTGCCTGGCTGAGCTCCCTGAATGCTGCCACAAACACCTCTGTTCTCAGGGAATATTCCTCACTCCATAGTGAAAGCCCTGGGGTGGGGACCAGCCTCTGTCCTGTGCTTAGGGCAGCACTGAGGTGATAATCAGCCTTAATGATTCATTAGAAAAGTGACTTTGTGCTGAAACTTCCAGTTTATCTAAAACCCAAGAGCAGAGGGAGGAGCACAAGCACCTCCTGCTCCATCCTGTGCTCCTTTGCCATAGGACAGGAACCAGCTGGGACACAGAGCCTCAGTGTCCCTGCAGTGACTCCCAAAGCAAAACAGGGAGAAAATCATCAGGCAGCTCCCATGGACACAGCCTGTGCCTGCTGCCTGTGCTGAGCCCACCCCAGCTGCTGGAAATGCAAGATGTGACTGGGGGTGTGTGTTCTGTTCCCATCTGTCAGAGCTGGGGCAGTTCTCTCTGTCCATGGGCAGTTTTTCCTTTCTCTCTCCCACAGCCAATCCTCCCTCCAGGAGATCTCTGCTGTCCATGGCCACTGAGTGTCCCTGCAGGGCTGATCCAATTCCAGCATCCCATGGGGAGATGCTGTGCCCAGGGCAGGAGCCAAGCATTCCTACCTGGATCCAAGCTGAGCCTGGCACAGCACAGCAGCCTTTGCCCCCTGCATTGCCAGAGGAGCAGCTTTCTGCTGCCCTGCACTGCCAGAGGGAGCCCAGGCCCATCTGCAGCAGCCCTGGAGCTGCAGAGGAAAACTCCCCCCTTGTGCAGGATCCCTGCTGCAGCAGAACCACAGCTGGCACTGCAGGAGGGCTGAGCCCCCCTGGGATGGGGCTGGGACACCACCCTGGCACACAGGGGGCAGGGCATGGTCTGACTCTGGCAGTGGTTTGTGTTCTTTTTTTTGGGTTTTTTTTTTTTTTTGCACTATTGCATTTGTATTTTTAGTTTTTCCTATCTGTTATTCTCTTCCTATATCTTTGCCCAAGAGCCTCTTAATTTCAAAATCATAATAATTCAGAAGGAGGGGGTTTACATTTTCCATTTCAAGAGAGGCTCCTGCCTTCCTTAGCAGATACCTGTCTCTTCAAACCAAGCCACCAGCCAAGAGGGAAAGAAAATCCCCTCAATCAGGCTGGAGGTGGGGAGGAGGAAGGTTGGGATTCAGGGCTGATCCTCAGCCCAGCTCTGACATGAGCTGTGCCACTGCAGGAGGGGTTTTGCACTTGTGTTTCAGTTCTACCAAGGACATAAATCAGTTTTTAAATGATCTCAGATCTGTTCCCATTGCCCATCACTCAGGGCTAAGTGAGAGGTGCTGCCAGGGAACTGCACTCCTGAGAACCTGCAGGAAGCAGGCAGTGCACACATCAACCCAGCTCAGATCCCTGGGTAAATCAGGCACTGACATTCCAAGCTGGAATTTCCCAGCACCTGGAAATGAGCTGCATCCTTAACACTGACACAAGTCACGGAGGCGAGTGCCAAAGCCTCCAGCACACAGCCCCCGCTGGCTCTGGGCACCAACAGCTCCAGAGCAGGAGCTGCAGAGCAATGCCTGCACAGCCATTCCTCTTTCCACAGGGAAAACACTCCAAAAATATTTTTTAAAAGGCAAATCAGGATATTTACAAAGTGTGGTAAAAACCCAATGAGGAAAACACAGCGCCTGTGAGCTCAATTCCATCTCCAGAGTGTCATGGACATATTTTATGAAAAATCCTTTCATTAGGATCTTTTCTCCTGAGAAGCTGAGAAGCCTCAGAAACAAAATGTAAATAATGATTATCTGCTGCTGTGGAATGCAACAGGTGCATCTGTGATTGGTCTCATGTGGTTGTTTTTGATTAATGGCCAATCACAGTCCAGCTCTCTCAGACTCTCTGGTCAGTCATAAGATTTTATTATCATTCCATTCCTTTTCTTTTCAAGCCTTCTGATGAAATCCTTTCTTCTATTCTTTAGTATATTTTTACTATATCATTTTCTTTTAATATAATATATATATCATAGTATAATAAATCAGCCTTCTGAAACATGGAGTCAAGATTCTCATCTCTTCCCTCGTCCTGGGACCCCTGCAAACACCACCACACCAGAGCAGTGAGGAGCATCCCAAATCCTGTCATCCAAATCCTGTCATCCCAAATCCTGTCATCCCAAATCCTGCCATCCCAAATCCTGTCATCCAAATCCCATCTTTCCAAACCTGTCATCCCAAAAACACCACCCAGGAGCCAGAGCCAGGGATGCTGTGGGAACACGGGCAAAGCACCTGAGCACACGGGCCCCGTGGGGACAGTGCTGGGAATTGCAGAGCCAGAGCAGCAGCAGGAGTGGCAGCTGCTTGTCCAGCTGATTTACCCAGCCCTGGCTCTCTCTGGGTCCCCACAGCCACCGAGCTGGGGATTTGTGGCAGCTCCTCCTCTCCTGGTGCTCCCTGGGCACGGGGACAGCCTGGGAGCTGATTTATGGCACCCCTTAGAGCAAAGCAGAGCTTCAGCCCAGCTGCCTGCCCAGGAGGAGATGCAGCAGCAGGAGGGGTTTGGAGGAGATGGAAAAACATCAACAGGGCAAAAATGAATTCCTCTGCTTCCCCCTTGTTTAGGGCAGTGAATTCTGCACAAATCAGGGCAGGCACAGCCCAGCATGGCAGGGCTTGTCTAAACTGATCAAAAAGAGGATTTGGGATAACAAATATTTACTTCACAAAAAAAAATCCAGAAAAACCCATAAAATTCCACAAAAAACCATAAAGCCAACTGCTCATCTGAACCCTGCTCACTGCTGGCTGCTTGAAATGCTCCTGAAGCCATTAAGGAATCTGCCCTGTAAATCACTCCTGACTTGCCAACATCCTACAAACACTGCTGGTAATTCACTGCTTTACTCCCCATCCCTATTTTCAGGAATATTTGGAACTCTTTGAAGGCTCTGCTCCATCCCCAGACCCTCCAGGCTGGAAATGTTGTAGATACCCCTGCTGGTACCAGCTCCACTGGTGTTCCTTGGGTTAAAACACCAACAAACAACTCCTGCCTGTGGCTGGAAAGAAAACCCTGCAATTCCTGGAGAATCAAATAAAATTCATATTAATGAATCAATGACTAATATTGGTATAAATAAAACCTGCAAGCACTGTGTGGTTTGTTTAAGAAAGGGAAGTGTATTTTTAGTCAGATTCTAATCTTAGGGTGCTCCTTAATGATTCAACATTTTGTTCCCATAACCTTTGAAATCATTGCTGCACTTCATGGAAATCCTTAACATTTTGCTGCAGTAAATAATGAATGAAAGCAGCCTATGGAAACATAATAATTCAGTGTTAAAAATAACCACAAATTACACACTGGCTGTGAAATTCTGTGTTTCAGATAAAAGGAAATTTGTTGTTAAAATACAACAAAACCTTTCCACTCAAATCCTATTTTCTGTTCATGAACTCAGGGTTCATAAACTCTACATTTCCATTTTCCACTTGGAAAACACAATGGGATATTTCACTTTGGGGTTGGTGTGCACAAAGCCCAATGTTTTATCTCTCTGGAGCTTTTTGGGGAAATGTTCCTTAATACTCACTGAGCAAAAAAAGCACATTCAGCTCATCCATCTCTGCAGCTTTCTGCCTGTCAAAACTCCCAGGAAATACATTGGAAGAAATGATCCAAAAGATGACTAAATCTCATTTATTCCCCCAATTTTCCCTGTGAGCCATCAGACCTGGGCACAGACAGGTCACACCTACTTTGGGCCATCACAAAAGCTCAGCCATGGTCATGGCAGTTAAATTCCAGGGTCTCTGTTCTGGTGGGGAGTTAGCAACAAACCCTGATGAAAAATGCCTCAAAATGTGGCCAGATCCTCCTTCCAAAAGGATTTTGGTACCTGCACTTTGATTTCATCCTTTTATAAAAGGCAACTCTGCCTCGGGAAAAGGGACAAAATCTGTATTTTTTTTAAGGCTAGTTAGGAAAACATTGACTGGGAGCAGTTTGGGGTTACTCCTGCTGGGGGAAATTGCAATTTTGTGTTGAAGGCAGCTCCCAGCACCTCCCTTTCTCCATCCTGTCCCCCCTGTCAGAGTGGGAGGCACCCAAAGTGCAGCTGAGATCTCCCTGCACCTTTCTGCCTGTCAAAACTCCCAGCAGCCAGGAAATACATTGGAAAAAATGATCCAAAAGATGACTAAATCTCATTTATTCCCCTGATTTTCCCTGTGAGCCATCAGACCTGGGCACAGACAGGTCACACCTCCTTTGGGCAGTCACAACAGCTCAATCTTGATCACAGAAGTTAAACTCACATAAAACATATTTTAAGTCCCAACTTGTCCAAGACCCACCAGTGCACAAGGAGCCCCCAAACACCCAGGGGGATATCAGGGAGGAAAAGCTGCTGGAAAAGCTGCTGGAAAAGCTCCTTGGCATCACAGTACCTTGGTGCCTGCTGTGGGGCCAGGACAAACCCCCAGGCTGGAATTGCACTTACTTGAGTCTCCAAAAGCATTAAAGAAGAAAGACAAGGTCACACAGTTAAAGGATAACCCAAAGGACACTCGTGGGGGTGGGACAGGAGCTGATGAGGAGTTTTTGGGGTTAGTCAGCAGCAGTAATGATGTTTTTACCAACCTGTTGGTGTCAAAGCACACCCTGACCCACAGCACAGCCAGCAGGATTGGATTGGGAGGAAGCACATGGAGTGAGAGAGAGTTTTCCACTGTGTTTGCTCAACTCCAGCTCCAGAGGAGTTGCCAAGAGCCTCATCAGGACAAAATCTGTCGCTTTAAGCTCCAGCTCAAGAAGGCCAGAGAGCAAAGACACAACCAGCTTTTCAAGAGTTTTCCAATTTAGTCTCACTTGGACCCCGTTTCCAGAATTCTTTTGAAGTCCTCCTCCAATTTTCCCTCCAAGAGAGCTCTCCTGGTTCTCCCACGGAACCCAGAGTGCAAACACTGGTGGAACATCAAAGCCAACAGCCCAGCACAGAATAAACACAGAGAACAGAAAGAAATACAAGTGAGAACAAGACAAACCATCAAATGAGGGGAGACAGGAGAAGAGAGGAGAAGAGTTCAGGAGAAATGTTGGGAAGGAATTAAGGGAGAAAAATGGAGGAAGGAAGAGGGGGAAAAATCACAGTCAATGTATGGAACACAAGAGTTGCTCACAAATCACAAGCATCAAATGACAATGACACCTTCCAGTCCTTTCCCTGGATGTTGGTCTGGAGGCTTTCCAAAATGATGGGAATGATTTTTTTGGGGGAAAAAGAACACAGGGAGAGTGAAGGCACCAGGAGAAGGGGAAGGTTGACAGAGCTCTGAATGAGAAATCCACTTAGTGAATATTTTAACAGAGAGCAACTCACGGTGAATTTACGCTGGAGACTGACGAGCTGCGAGATACAGTACCTCGAGTTTGCTTTACAAAACTGCACATGCAAAAAAACAAAACAAACAAAGAAAACAAAAAGTGAGAAAAGAAAAAGCCAAAAAACAAACAAAAAAAACTAAACCAAAAGAAAAATCAAACCAAACGGGCAGAGAAACCATAAAAGACATCGAGAGGAGACTCGTACATGCCGCGTCCTGTGGGGTGCAGACAGAGAGGAGACCGGGCAAGCTCCAGGGTTGTGGAAACCATGGACACACCACCCTCTGGAGAATGAGGACACAACCAAAGAGTCCAAAAGGGAGCCAAAAGGAAGAGGTGACCAAGAGGCACACGATGAGCGCGGGGCCCCCATACTCACACTGCCAACGTCCTGCAGGAGCCTCCTCTGCCACCCAGGGAGGCCTGGCTGCAGCCACGGGGGGACTGTGCTGCAAATCCTCCTTTCCAAGAGGATTCCATTTGCTAATTCCTGCTCTTGGCACCAGGAGGAAGCTTGAGCACAGAGCAAGGGCTGGAGAGAGGATTCCATGTTCCAAAATCCACCTGAGCTCCAGCAGCTGGTGCCACTCAACTTCTCCTCAGTCCCTGCCTCAGAGGGGCTCTTTGGAGGCACCCACCTCTCTCCCTGGACAGGGATTGGGATGGGCCTGGCTCAGACTGCCCAAAATTGGGTCACTGGGCCTAAAAACCTCAGCTCTGCTGCAGTTCCAGTGGGGCAGGGCCCAGGGGTGAAAGGAGCTTCCTGCAGCTCAAGGAGTTTTGTAGATTCTCCTCCATCTCCTCCACACCATTTATGCAGGGGAGTTCTAAATAGGGAAATCACTGAATCACACAGAAAAGGCAGAGAATCCACAGAAAGCCAGGATTCTAAATATTCTGATTGATCCTGGCTTGAGGCATTAATTTTTTCCTAGCTCTAATGATCAATTTTATAATCTACATCTTTCCAAAAACCTTCCCCAAGACTGAAAATAAAATCCTTTCACCTCCTGATTTGCCTTTTCAGTTGCAGTATTTTTCCTCCTGCTTTCATGAGCGTTTAAATCTGTTAACAATCAATTCTAGCCAACCAGAAGGCCCAGTTAAAATCTAATATTCTCTGGAAGTAGAGGTTTAAATACACATTTATTAAAATTAATGGATTGTTCTAAACAGAAATTTTGGCTCAGTTACTGCATATAACACAAAATCCAGAGGTTCAGAAACCTGGAGTGAATATAAGAAAAATTATGGAAGGCATCATAAAAGTTTTGCTTGAAGCAAATAATCTGCTGAGCAGCCAGGTGAAGTATTTTACCTAAACCCCAGGATTTCTGTATTTGTCTGGTGCCAAATCAAATGAAACAGGAGCAGAGGCAGAGTGGGGGTGGCATGTCCTGTGTGCTGGCCAAGGAAATCATAATTTCCAGGTTGTTCAAGCTGGGGACCTTTTTACTCTTTGGCAACAAAATCCTACAGAGAACAAGCCCCTGAGTGCAGGGCATAACCAAGGAATTCCTTTGGGAAACTTGGGATGGAGGAGAATGCTGCCCTGATTCACCTGGGAGTCTGCACCGTGCAGTACGTGTGGAGATTTTGGGTTTAATTGTTGAAAATTGTGGAAAGCAAATGAACATCCCTCAGTGAGAGGCTGAGATGAGCCTCTGTGTGTCTCCCTGCCTCGTTTGGTGCTGGCCAGGATGAAGGCCATGCTCTGTCCTTGTCACCTGTGCAGGGAATGTGGCACAAGTCCTGCAGCGCTCCAGGCTCACTGCTCTGCTCCCGTGGCTGGATCTGCCTTTTTCAAAACATAAATTTGCCTGGAACTGCCATGTATGAAACCAGAGAGCCAGCCCAGCCTCCTTTTCCAGGGCTAAATGACAGCAGGAGTTGATTTTCACCAGGTGCTACTTACCAGGAATGAGGGACAGAGCCCAGAGAGTGGCTGTGGGTGACACCAATGGTGAGGACAGAGAGGAAAAGCCACGGGAGGAATCAGAACCTCACACACTGACACACTCCAGGGGAGGAGCAGAGGGAAGAAATCACAACCAGCAAGAGGAAAAGAACACCTCCTCTAATCTACACCCCCCAGCAGAGCACACGGCACGGGCTGGGTGTTCAGGCAGCTTCTTGCTGGGTCCTGTTGGGTGCCCAGAGCCCAACAGAGATGTGGAAATCAGCCACGGTACTCCCGAGACAGAAGGAAAAGATGGAACCTCCGAGATGGAAAACCTGGAGAAACAGAGCAGTTCCCCCCTCCCTGCATCCCCAGACCTGTACAAAAGGGCCACACGGGTCAGGGTGAAGTGACTGAGGTGCCACCTCTGGTGGCTTTTCTGCCTTGCTCACACTGACAGACACTGTCCCCCTGTGGGACTGCAATTACAGCAGCAGTTCTGTGAACAAGCCCAGTGAGACCAGCAGAAACCAGTCCTGGAGACAGCAGGAGGTCCTTGGAGGCTGGGAAGTTGTCCTGGGAAGCACAGGTAACTCTGGAACAGCAGTGGGCAGTGTGACAAACTGTGCTTAGGTCTGGTGCCCATGTCCAGGAGCTGTCTGTGCCACTGCCCACCATGGTTCATCCACCACCCAGGTTCTCCTCCCACCCAAAACTCACACCTGTGATTAAATTATTCCCTTGGATCTGGCTACAGCTCTAATCCATTACCTCATGGAATTAATAAAACCCCAAACCTTGTAAATCAGAGTGCAAAATGTTCCTCCAGTGTGGCTGACAGGCTCCTACAAATTTAGGGGTGATGAAAAATTGCTGTTTTAAGGCTTTCCCCAAGCAAAGGTGATGTAAGGGCACTGGAGAATGCTGTGGGTGCCAGGTGAGCCCCAGGTGTGCCCTGCCTGGGCAGGGTGAGCTCGTGGCAGCCCCTTTTGTACGGGCCATTGGTGCAGCTCTGGCTGGGACAGGGAAGGCAGAGGAGGAACCCAAACGTGGGCAGTTCAGGCATCAGGCCAGGCAAAAGCAGGAAAAAACCCCAAGTTTGCTTTGGGGTCTTTGTGTGACCCACAGGGATGAGCCTGAGGGCTCCTCCTTCCACTGGCAGTGGCACCAAAAAGTGCTTTGGACATCCAGTGCCTTGAATTGTCCCCTTGTCCCTGGTCTGGCTGCCAAGGAAGCTGCACCAATGGTTTGCCCTAAGGACCCCTGGCTCTGTGAAGTCCCTCAGGTGCAGAGGCTGAGCAGGGCAAACGACACAGAGGGGCTGAACAAACCCAGAACTCACCTCCAGAAACAACAAAGCAAGGAAAATGCTAAACAGAAAACAAACAAACAAAAAATAATCACAAAAAAAGAAGAGTGAAACAATGGGCTCGAATCAAACACACCTCCTGTGTTCAGCCAAACATTGCAAACAGTGACAGAACCAACACACCACCCTTGCTTTTCATCCTAAATAAATCCTGCAGGCTAGAGTTCACCAGGTGAAAAACCAACTGTGGTCAGAAAAATCTGCTCTCTGGTGGAGCAGAGAAATGCTGGGGGCTGAATGAAGCAGGAGCTCCACACCAGCCTCGCTTTTCATCCAGAGAAACCACAAAATGAATCCTGCAGGTTAGAGTTCACCAGGTGAAAAAGGAACTGTGGTCAGAAAAATGTGCTCAGGTGATTCCCTTTGGTGGAGCAGAGAAATGCTGGGGGCTGGATGAAGCAGGAGCTCCACACCAGCCTCACTTTTTATCCAGAGAAACCACAAAATAAATCCTTCAGGCTAGAGTTCACCAGGTGAAAAAGGAACTGTGGCCAGACAAATCTGCCCAGGTGATTCCCTTTGGTGGAGGAGGACTGTTACTGTCATATTTTCTGGAAAAATCTCTTTGCCCAGGATTTTGCTCCTGGGAAGTTGAGAAGTGTCAGAGAAAAATGAAACCAATAATTATCTGATTTGCTTCTCCTATGTTTTGCTGCTTTGGAATGTGTTAGGGCATTGTTTACCAACTGGTCATTGCTTGATTGGTTTCATGTGAATTGTTTTTACTTAATGACCAATCACAGTCAGGCTGTGTTGGGACTCTGGAAGGAGTCACGAGTTTTTCATTATTATCTTTTAACCTAAGTCTGTATCCCTTCTCTATTCTTTAGTATAGTTTAGTATAGTATTCTTTAATATAATAAATAATATAATAAATAATATAATATAATATAATATAATATAATATAATATAATAATAAATTAGCCTTCTGAGAACATGGAGTCAGATTCATAATTTCCTCCCAACGACAGGGGACCCCTGAAAATACCATCAGATCACCCTCTGAGCCACCATGATAGCATAGGGATAAAATAATAAATTAGCCTTCTAAGAACATGGAGTCAGATTGATCTTTTCTGCCTTTGTCAGGGAGCCCTGAACACAAGAGAGGACACTTCTGGAGCTCCCAAGCAATGCAGGATGTTGTGAGGCAGATGATAAATGATCCCTCCCCAGCACTGCAATGATCAGCCTGTTATTAAAGGAGATCCCTGGTGTCCATCAATCACAAAGCAATTCCCAGCTCCCACAGCATCCAGCTCCAGGTGGGAAGGTGAAGGTGCCTCTTCAGAGCCTGGAGAACACTGGGTAACAACCAGTTCCTGATGCTTAGGAAATGATGTTCAGTAACCTGCACAACAAATGGAGCTCAGAGGGGAGGAGGAGGACAAGGGGACAATTCCAAAGCACTGGATGTGCAAATTTGATGGAGCTTGCTTAGGAGGGGAGGCTGGAGCAGGTAATAAATGATTCCCTTGGATCTGGCTGCAACTGTAATCCATTATCTCATGGAATTAAAAAAAAACCAAACACTGTAAGTCACAGAGGGCACAGAATTCCTCTTCAGGCACAGCTGACCCTGTGTTGACAGGGGAAAAATGCCAGAGGTGGAGGATCCAAAAAGGAGTTTTAGGGGAGCCACAGTCAGTGCTGGGAGCAGGACTGGCAAGGGCAGGGAGGAAACAGCACCTGAGCCAGCACAGCCAAGCTGAGTCCTGAGCAGGCTCAGCCCAGGGACAGCTTTGTCACCTCTGTGGGGACACTGGGAACGTGAACATCGTGATCAACAAAATCCAAGTCATGGTGTTCTCTGCCACCACCTGCTTGGACTGATGCAGGCAGGGAAAATATCAATGTTTTCAGAACATCCATCCATGCCATCGATGCCTGCTGTTACAGAAATCCATTTTCACAGGTTGGGAAAATAATGTTAAACTAGAAAACTAAAAAAAAATATTCCTTAGGGGAAAGCACAAATAGAAATTGATTGGGTAGAGCCACCTCTGCAGGAGCTCAATTCCAGCTTTCCCAGGCCTTGCTCACTGAATGCAACAAGGATTGGATTCTCTGTACTTGAGTTTTGGTTTCTGGTGATATTTCCATTCACCAAAAATCCCATTTTTAAGAACACCCAGCACTTTTGGCATGTCCAGCTGATCTGATCTTCCAGAACTTGCCATGGTCACATCTGCTCCACCCTCAGAGCACCATGGAGAATAAGAGGAGGAGAAATGAAGTGTTGGGGTGGATTTGGGTGCCAAAAGGTCCCTCAATCAGCCCTCCTGTGCTGGAGAGGGGTATCCAAGGGATGGTGGCTGCAAACCACACCCTGTCCAAGATTTAGGGACTGCAAGCCACCCCCCTATACAATATTATGGGGCTGTAAAGCATCCCCTGCAAGCTTTAGGGGCTGCAAACCACCCCCTGCATGATTTAGGGGCTGCAAACAATCCCCTATACAATATTTAGGGGCTGCAAAGCACCCCCTGCTCAAGATTTAGGGGCTGCAAACCACCCCTGAAATATTTAGGGCTGCAAACCACCCCTTATATTCAATATTCAGGGGCTGCAAAGCATCCCCTGCAAGATTTAGGAGCTGCTAAGCCCCTCTGGAGCTCCCTGAGGATGGAATTCCACCCCTCTATGAGTTCTTCACTTGAGAGCTGGATTTGATCCTTGTGGGTCTCTCCCAGCTCAGAATATTTTGGGATTTATGTATAAAATTGCTTTGAGATGGATTCATTAAATCTCACGGGTCACAAGCCACCAATCCATCCAACTCCCTCCACCCATCTCCCAAAATCTGACTCCTCCCTTGCCTGCTCCTCCAGGGCTCATTTCTTTGGCAATCAACCCCTGGACCTAAATGCTGTTTTTTGTCCCCAAAGCAGAGCTCTGTGAGTGACCATGGAGCAGGGTAAGGAAATGTCACAGGGTCAGGAGATGTGCAAACCATCCCTTCCACTGTGCTCCTGTGAATTTTCACACACTTGAGGCAGGGCAAATTCAATTTGAGGCAAAATAAGCAAAAAATCCACAATTTTGCCCTCACTTTGAATTATTGTCACAAAAATCTCCTTGTGCTTTTGAAAACCTGGTGAAAAATCATGGGAAAAGGTGATTTTAAGCAATTTCAACCTTAGGTCCATGGAAGTGAGTTGGTTTTTTCCTCCTAATTTCTAAGAAATCTTCCCATGCAAAACACAGAAGCAAATAAGCACCATCATCATCTTGCATTTTCAAATACCAGAACCAAGAAATTCATCAAAGAGCAGGAGCAATTATCCTCATTTGACTTCTTTTCAAGGCTGGCCAGAAAATAATTGTAAGGAAAAAATGGTATTTAAAACTATCAAACAGCCAGAGCATAAATAGGAACTGATTACAGCAGTAATGACAAAATAAAATGGTAAGAAGAATAAAATAGGAAAATTAATAATATTCTTTTCCTTCGCATGTAATAAACTGGCTCCACTTGGCCTTTTGTCTTTGCTAAAGTGGATTAAAGTCCCAGTAAAAAGAGATTTCCACCAAAGGGATCCGGCTGCAGTTCAGGTTTTTTCCAGTAAATTGAGCAGGAAATTTCTTTTTTTTTTGTGCATGAGTTTCTCCAGCCCTTGGAGGTCCCCCCTGTAAAAGGGGTCTGGAAAACATCAGCAGCTCCCAGTAAAATGCAGGAGGAAACTTTTTGGTGTTGATGCTGAAATTCCAGAAGAGTTCAAGGAACCTTTTCAGCAAATCCTTGTGAGGAATCCCAGAACAGAGTCATGGAATGGTTTGGGTTGGATGGACCTTAAATCCCATCCCAACCTCTGCAGGGACACCCTCCACCACCCCAGGCTGCTCCAAGTCCATCCAACACTGGGATATTTCCAGGGATGTCTCAAACACAGGAACCTGGACCTCAAATATTTCCACCTACACCTCATTCCTGCACCTCCAGGATCCAGGAGAAGTTGGGCCCAAGGCAAAGCTCTCCAAGGGTTTTGGTGTCACAGAGCCTGTGCTTGTCCTCATCCAGGCATTTGGGAATCCCAAATGGATGTTCTTCCTCCAAACCAGAGCATTTTATTCCAACCAGCTCTTTCAAACAGCAAGGAAAGGGAATTCAAGAAAATTTTTCAACTATTTAAGAGGATTCCTTTGCACTTGAATTCTCAAGATGATTAAAAAAACATTGATTTCTGTGCACACACAGAAATAACTCATTAAAAATCATTAAACTCATCTCCTCATTAAAAATCCAAAGTGGGATGTTAACACTTCACCTGGTGAAATCTACCTTAAAAAAACCAAAAATCCTCCTAAAACACAATTATTCAAAGCTGAGGCCTTACAAAGAGCACCAAACTGAAAGAAATCCTTCATTAAACTCCTAATTAAGTGCTCAGCACTGAAGTATTTGCCCAGAGGTGGTGCAGGAGGGCTCCCAGACCACGGGATGCTCCAGCTGGACAGACAGACAGACAGACAGGGACACTGCAAAAGGGAAATGCTCTCCCAAGGAATCAAAGGTGCTTACGCAGCTATGGAGATGTTGGCTGCTGACATGGGGCTCACTTCAGCCACCTCCTTGGCCTTCTGCAGGGCCAGCTTCTGGTTGGTGGCTTCCTCCATCTCCTCCTCGTCCTGGGGCACAAAAACAAGAGAAAACAGGAATAAATCATGGAGTAACAACAAGCACAGCTGCCCTGGGGCGTGGTGCTGTCACTGGTGGGCTGCAAAGACACAGGGATTTCAATTCAGGGCTGCAAGGACACAGGGATTTCAATTTAGGGCTGCAAACACACAGGAATTTCAATTTAGGGCTGCAAGGACACAGGGATTTCAATTTAGGGCTGCAAGGATACAGGAATTTTAGTTTAGGGCTGCAAGGACACAGGAATTTCGATTTAGGGCTGCAAGGCCAGAGGAATTTCAATTTAGAGACAATATTTGCAATTTAGGGCTGCAAGGACACAGGAATTTTAATTTAGGGCTGCAAGGACAGAGGAATCTCAATTTAGGGCTGCAAGGACACAGGAATTTCAATTTAGAGACAATATTTGCAATTTAGGGCTGCAAGGATACAGGAATTTTAATTTAGGGCTGCTAGGACACAGGAATTTCAATTTAGGGCAGATTTTCTGGCAAGGAGCCCCAGGTTTGGTGCAGGCAAGGTTTGGTCAGAGGGTTTTTTACCCTCACAAACTTTCTTGACTCTGCTGGGTCTCCTCTCAGCACCCAGCAGTGAGGAAGGAGACTCTGAGGGAGCAGGGATGGGACAGTTCCAGGTGGAATTCCCCATTTATCCCAGAGCTGTGTGTGGAACAACCCTCTAAAGCCAATGTCCTGCTGAACACCTGCATGGGCTCCTAAATTCTCCCTGACCTCCTGCCAAGGGGACTTTGCTGAAACAATAATAAAAAATGATGGATTTGGGAAGGTTCTGCTCCCATCAGTTATTCACACCCACCTCAGATCCCTGAGGACTCAGAAAACAAAAAAAGAACCATATTAAACATAGTTTGTGGAGCAAAGGGTTCTGCTCCTGCTTCCTGCATATCCCTGGATCACGAGGATTTTTATCCTCTGAAGATTGTACCTGGCATTTCTCTCTTCCTATCCAACATGAAAAGCACCACTAAAACTCAAAATTAAGGATCATAGTTTAAAAAAATTACAAAAATTAATTTCAAAAATTTAAAATTTAAGACTCTTAAATATTGAGGCAACAGCAAAACCCAAGGAAACAACCTGGCTCCCCTTCAGTGGTCACCAAGAGCAACTTTGCTGGAATTTTCTAACCAAAAAAAAGCCAAATCACGGCAGGGTAAGCACAGAGCTCTGGTAGCATCACCAGCATCTCACAAATCCAGGGAAAAGCACACTGAGAGCAGTTCCAGGCTCTCCTGTTAAACTCCATAGAATGCACAGGTCTGCCTCTGCTCTCCAGGCTGCTGCTGGAAGGAGTCAGGATTAAAATAATGAGAGCAGACAGATCTCTAGCTTTGGAATAGGAAATTATAGAGATTTATCCACCCTGAATTCCATCTGCATAAACAGCTCCTCGCTCTGCCTTTGGTGCTATTTGCTTCCACTGAACTCATTGGGAACTGTTTTATTTTTCTCCTTCAGAAGGAAAAAAATGTGGAAAATTGATTTAAAAAATCGTTACCATATAAATTTCTTTTTTTTTTTTCCCTTTGCAAATATTTGCAAGTCTATAACCAGGCCTGAATAAAAGACCTGCTGAGCAATTATACAAAGTCAATATTTCTCAGCTGCCAAATTCCAGTATTTTATGGATTTTTTTCACCATAATTTCCAGTATTTTATTTTATGCCAAATTCCAATTTATCAAAGCTTTGGGAGCTCGTTGCAAACCAAGGGTGTTTGGTTAAATCCTGGCCCCCAGCTCAGCCCCAGCTGTCCTTTCACCCTACTGGGGTGGGAAAGCAGCAAAGCACCCATGGAATGGGATAAATTCAGTGTATTTGGGGAAGAAAAACAGAAAGAAATGAATTCCACATTTCCCAGTGTGGGTTTTGCCATCCCCTGCACAGCAGAGCTCCCTCCATGGAGCAGACTGGGACAGACAGATGTGTTTGTTTTCCCAGCTCCTTGTCCCCCCCAGTTTTCCCCCCTGGACTCTGTGGTGTAGGGGGATAGAGTATGGGTAAATGAAGGTAATGTAGAATGTAATCTTATCCCCCAATAAGTTGCAGCTGGACCCTATTACTAAAGATTAGGAGTAGGCTGGATGATAACAGGCAACACCTGTAGCCAATAAGAACAAGTGGTATGAAAGAGTGGATTGGTGGGAAGTGGAGTTAGAGGAGTCAGATGGCTGCTGCAAGGACCAGGACCAGTCAGTGCTTAGAGGAGCTGCCTGTGAGAAACATCAAGGAGGTGTGAAACTCTGGTGATATGGAATCCTTGCACTGTAATGATAACAGAACTGTTGCGCTGTTAAGACAACAAATGGTAACCCCGACGTGATTCAGGCAATGACTGCATGATTTGGAAAAAAAGGACTTAAATACTGAACTGTATGATTGATGTGATTTGGGGCTAAACTATATTGCCCTGTGGATTTGGGGAAGCTGGATTTGCCGTATAACCCCGTGGATTAGGGGAAACACGATTTGACTACTAAACTATTAGCAAAATATATCAATTATAGCTATTAGTGTTTGTTAAATATGAAGATAAGCTCTTTGTAAGCTATAAAACTGAACATTTAGGAATATCTATATCTGTGCTGTAATATGCTGTTTGAACACTTGTATAACTCTTAGTTCTAAATAAAATGTACAAATATGTCCTAATGTTAATTTATTTGAATATGTACTTCTGGAAAAGCTGCAACTCTGTGGTTAAAAGAAAAAGGGGGAATTGTAGGGGGATAGACTATGGGTAAATGAAGGTGATATAGAATGTAATCTTGAACCTCCAATAAATTGCAGCCGGTCCCTATTACTAAAGATTAGGAGCAGGCTGGATGATAACAGGCCACACCTGTAGCCAATAAGAACAAGTGGCATAAAAGACTGGACTGGTGGGAACTGGAGTCAGGTGGCTGCTGCAAGGACCAGGACCAGTCAGTGCTTAGAGGAGCTGCCTGTGAGAAACATCAAGGAGGTGTGAAACTCTGGTGCTTTGGAATCCTTGCACCGTAATGACAACAGAACTGTTGCGCTGTTTAAGACAACACTGTGGGGTCGCTGCTCAGCAAGAACAAAACATCCCAGAATGGTTCCAACACAAATTCTCTTTCCCACAGCAGCTCCTGTTTTATTTTTTAATTAAAAAAAAAAAAAATTAACTGTGCCTGTCCCAATGCAGCAGAAATGTCATCCTCAGGACACAAGTTTTAAAAGGAATAACACCCCAATAAAAAAAAAGTCTTTCAGGTTTTCCTTTCATCTTCTAGGTAAAGTCAAATTATTTCTTCCTTTGAGGGATCTCCAGCAGGCTTAAAAAGCAAAGGCTGCTGATTTTTCTTTCTCTGCCCCTAAAGCACCAGGTGCAGGTTTTAAAACCTCTTTTAAATTTGTGGCTTCTGCTCCATTCTCCCGAGTGTAATTCTGCTGGATTTCCATCCTGAAGGAGCAGCAAATGCAGCTGTTCCTCCCTCACAACGAGCTCAGCCCTAAGCAGATGTTTGCTTTGTAATATCTCTGTGGCTCCTTCCATGCAGATACTGCACATGACTCCAAAAATTCGTTAATTTTTTACCTGATATTTAAAATTCCAGCTCAAACTGTCACCCCCATTTCTCAGATAAAGCACCTGCCCATAAGGACATCCCTGGTTCATGTCCTTTTCTGTTTTCTAGAGCTCTAAATCTTCATTTAACTCCATTTCTCATGGGCTAAAACCCATTTTTGGTGCTACCTATCATGATGTGCATCATTAACACTGAATTTTCTTGAATATACTCAGCCAGTTAAAGCCTTTTCCATAGGAAGGAGGGGGATTTAGGGATTCTGGCCACTCCCTTCAGCCCAGAATTTCTGGGCATCCCTAAGAATTTTATACAAATTTATATCAAATTCCCACATCCCTCATACATATTTTTATCCTGCTTTTTGAGGGATCACTGGCAGTGCACAGAGATGAGAAAACGCTTCCTGCTTGAAGGTATTTAGGAGAATAAAGCCTCACTTGTAGTGGGTTTACACTCCAGTTCAGTGAGGATGAAGCAGGCACTGCTTGATGTCACCAGAAACACTCTCCATGACCAGCAGAGAGATTTGAAAAGCAAATTTTGGGGGCAATTGTAAATTCTGCTCTGAATAAATGAACAGGAAGAAAAACCTGTTGATATATTGAAAAAAAAACCTAAAGGTGAGGGAACACAAAGGGATTGAGGAGAGTTCTCAGGAGTCACTAAAAATTGGGTGGCAGAGTTTGAGTCAGTGCAAGACCAGAACAGGAAGAGCAGGAGAGGGAGCTGGGAGCAGATTTTTATAGACTGAAAGCAAAGGTGGTGATTCTTTATTTTTTCCCCTAAAAATGAGTCATTCCTCAGCACTGGTGAGTTCTGTAACAGCCACAGGGTGATCAAGCTGCAGTTAAATATAGCCCCAGCTCTGAGAGCTCCTCTTGCAGGTCACAGAGCCCAGAAATGGCCCAAATGCCACATCAAGAAATCCAAATTAGCATCCAGAAGAGGGGAAAGTTGAGATGTTCCAGTCCTGAGGCAGGAAAGTTTTCTGCCTTCCCTAAACAGAGGCAATTTCAATTGCTCCTGGTTCTCCCACATTAAATTCAGCACTGATCTCAATTAATTTCACAAAATAAATGTCAGGAGAGTCTCCTGGGACCAACTGACTCCTGAGTAACTTCCTTGTATCTCTGGGCCATTTTTGGGGCTTGCATGGTCATATTTACTCAGCAGGAAATCCCTCGTTCTCCAGGTATGTGTCTAATTGGATTTTAGCTTTTCCCTCTTCTTTTGAAAGCCCCAGTGATTTGGGGGAGGGGATCATAAATAAAATTAAACCAAAAAAAATCCCCAAGAGAGTTTTTGGAGAAGCTTTATGATTTGGCAATGCTGTTGAATCCATCAATATTTAATTAGACTTTATAAACATCCCCAAAGTCAAGTTTCTAACCCTCCTTGGCAGCTGCTGAAATATTCACAAGAAAGCACTTAAAGGATTAAGAAAGGAGGAGGATGAGCTTTATTATCCAAGAATTGGGCTGGGCCTCATCTCCCCTCTTAGCACATGCAAGGGATGCCCATAAATCTGGGAGCATCTTTCCTCTGAGCTGGAGATTTCTGTGAGCACAGAAACAGCTGAGCTGCTGAAAGGGAAAAAATTCCTACTAAAAAAAAAAAAAAGGAAAAATTCCCAAAACAACAGAGTAACAGAGAGATATTAAAGACACACACGAGCAGCATTTTAAGGGAGGAGGGATGCAGAACACAGAATTGGACCAAAAACAAAATAATAAAAATTTGTAAAATTTCATTTATAATAATAAAAATTACTTAGAATAAAAATTATTTATAATAACAAAAAGTTTATAATAATTTATAAAAAGTCTATTTATAAAAATTCTATTTATAATAAAATTATTTATAGTAACAATATTTAAAATAAAATTATTTATAAGAATAGAAAATATTTAATAATTTCTATTATTGTTATATATAATATGTATTAAATAATATATAATTATTTAATAAAATAAATGTTTTTATTATATATATTTTTATTACAAATATAATAAAATATTTGTAATAAAAATGTTTCTAATATTAAAAAAAAAAAATTCACCCATCCAGGCTGTTTGGAAGGTTTGTTGGGAGAAAGCTCCAGAAAAGCTGGAGCCAGTCCTGCAGGAACAGGGGAGATGGCAGAGCAGCTCAGCCACAGCAGGGATGTGGTTTTGGATGGGAACCTTTGGCTGGTTTGCCCTGCAGCAGCTGGAGGAGGGTGGGAAATGTGGGGAAATCAGGATGTCCCTGAAGTGTGGAGCTGCAGTGGGACCCAAAGAGCCAAAAATGTTGGGAAAGCTCGAGTGCAGCAGAGCCAGATCCACCCCCAGAGCTCAGCACCAACCCTGAGCACCACAGCTCTGTGGATTTGAACAATTCCATGGGATGGTTTGGGGGATTTGAACAATTCCATGGGATGGTTTGGGGTGCAAGGACCTCAAAGCCCATCCAGGACACCTCCCACTGTCCCAGGCTGCTCCAGGGGCATGAACTGCTGCACCTCTCCCTAAAAATAAAAACCACCTGTGCCTGCTGCTGCCTCAGCACGTGGGCAGAGAGCTCTGCCACTGGCAGGAGGAAAGAAATTAAAGTTTTAAAGCACAACCACCCCCATGGGGATGCTGCTGCCTGTGCCCCAGCAGGTCACTGTGACTGATGGCAGCAGCACAGGAATGGGTGAGAAAAGCTAAAAATGTGCAAAAATCCTTTAAATCTCCTCATAAATCCACCGGATATGCCAAAAAATCAAAATTGTGTAATAACCCAAACACCAGGGGCAACAACAGTCACAATCCTCCTGCACAGCCCTGGGCTGAGCTGTTCTCAGTGTAAACATTCTCCAACAGAAATCTGTGTCCACACCCAGAAAAGTCACACCAGTGTCACTGCCAGGACCTGGCTTTGTGCCTCTGACTTCTCTTACACCTGGGGAGAGGCAGGAATATCCCAACATCTCCCCTGAGTGCTCACAACAGCCTCTGCAAATTGTTTTGCCTGGAAAATTGGAAAATTTTAATTCTTTAATCCATCACCAACCTCAGTAAGGTAAAGGACACAAAGTGTGAGACCAAACTAAACACAAAATATTCCCTGCAAGCTGAAATAAAGATACCTGCAGGGGAATGAACCTCTCTGCAGTGCAAACTGCTCACCAGAGGAGCAAAAGCAGCTCCACAAAACCTGAATTTGCCACTGTCTGAGCTTCCAATCAGCAAAAAAAACCTCTTAATTGCTTCTCCTCTGCTCTTGGAAACAGAAAATGTAAGATGAGCAATGCCCACTCTGGGATAAAGCAAATACAAAATATTCATTGGAACCTGAAATAAAGAAACCTGAAGGAGAATAAACATCCAAGTGCCTCTCTGCAGTGCAAAGGGGTCACCAGAGGGGCAGCAGGTGATGCCTCAGGTTTATTATTATAATTTATTATTACTTCTATTTTTCACATTCTGTGCTGCTTTAGTGTGTGGGTCTGAGCTTCACATCAGGGGATGGTGAGCTCTGTGCACAGAGCAGGGACACAAAACAATTCCTGCTCCAGCTGGGCACCAAGGACAAATGATCCAAATCTCAGCCCAAGAGCACAAACACCGTGGGCTGGAGAGAGAAAAACAAGCAGGGTGGGACTGCCTGGGCTAAAGCTGGGATGGGACAATGAACTGCAAGATGCAAATGGAGCAGAACTTATAAAAATGTGAGATCTCATGACCAAACTCTCTTTTGCTCCCACCTTGGGGCCATCTGGGTGCTGCCAGGGTGTGGCCTTTGAAGGCTCTTCAATAAATCTCCTCTTTACTCCCTTTAACTCCATCTGTCCTCTGTCCCAGCTCCTTCAGGCACCCCAGGGCTCTAGGGGCAGCTCAGGGTGTCACCCTTGCTTTGGAATTCATAATAAAAAGCAATGTCCCACCTACCTTGGTCAGCTCCTGGGCGTTGGCCAGGTTGTCCACAGCGATGGCCAAGAAGACGTTCAGGAGAGTATCTGTGGGAGCAGCTGAGGAAAAGCTCTTCACACAGCACAGGAGCAACCATTCCCTCCCTGCTGCCCCTCTTTTCCCCATTTTGTGTTTCATGGATTCATCCCTGGAAGCTTTGCACCATTCCCAGCTCACCCACCCTGCCCAGCAGGGCTGGACACACATTTGTGTCCCCAGCACCTCTCTGCAGAGGGGACAGGACCTGAGGGGTGTCACCCCATCACAGGGGCAGGGTGAGACCTCCTGCTGCCTCCACAGGCACCACAGCCCCTGGTTTTCCACCCCTCCAGCCCAGAAATGCAGATTTTAGCCTCATTTTCCCCTTACACAGATTTCAGCCTCATTTTCCCCTCACGCAGATTTCAGCCTCATTTCCCCCTCTTGTTTAAAAGCACAACCACTGGAGCTGCAGGAAATGGGTCATTTTAAGCCAACATTTACATTTTTATGCACACAGAGCTGTGTAAAGTCACGGAGAGCATGGCAAAGTGAATCTTGGGTCGTTGATGCTGGGAGGAAACCATCCTGGCTTACCCCACTGGAGTCAGGGTGGCAATGGGGCACCCCAGCCATGCCGAGCCCCACACAGAGCTCAGCTGCCCCAGAGCAGCACACCCAGCCCCATTCAGGAGCTCTGCTGATAAAACAGCCCCTAAGCCCAGCCCAGAGCCCAGCTAAGCCAGGGCAGTGCCCACACCAGCCCAGGCCCCTCAGCCAAGCTCTGCATCCCATCCCTGGGACAGAACACTGGCCTGGAATTACTTATTCCTCTTTTACTTTCATTTTTCCACTTCATGATTTCAGCTTTTGCTGAGTTTATTGTTGTTATTCCAACCTTGTGGCTGCAAAACAGCCCCAGAGCAGCCATAAATCAGCTGCCCCAGCACAGGGAAGGAGGGCAAGCAGAGCAAAACACAGCAAAATTACTCTCCCAAGGAGAAAATGTGTTTGGCTCTTGCACATCACCTGGGGACAGGAGAGTCACTCACTGCAGAGCTCTGTTTGCTCCCCCAGGTAGGAATGTGCAGGGAATGGTTCATAAACCCACTGAAGGGACTGCAGGAGATTCAGGAAATTAATCCAGCTATGTGCAGGAGGCTCCAGGAGAGCTGGAGAAGGACAGGGATGGAGGGACAGGACACAGGGAATGGCTCCCACTGCCAGAGGGTAAAGTTTTATGGGATATTGGGAATTGGGAATTGTTCCCTGGGAGGGTGGGCAGGCCCTGGCACAGGTGCCCAGAGCAGCTGTGGCTGCCCCTGGATCCCTGGCAGTGCCCAAGGCCAGGCTGGGCAGGGCTGGGAGCAGCCTGGGACAGTGGGAGGGGTCCCTGCCATGGCTGGGGTGATCTCTGAGGTCCCCTCCAACCCAAACCATCCTGGGATTTGCTGTGAGGTCCACGTTCTCTGCCTTGAGTTGTGGGGTGGAAGGGCAAGGGCAGGTCTGGGGTGAGGCTGGTGAGGGGGGAAGGCAGAAACCCCTCCTGGGAGGGCAGGACAGGTGAGCCACGTTTGTCCTTTACAAAGGCATCAATTCCCCCATTTCCTTTGAGGGTGGGGGGCTGAGGGCACCCCTGGGCTGTGCTGGGTGTTTGGGTTTTTTCCTCTGGGGTGCTTCCAACAGGCTGGAAACACTTCCAAGCCTCCTATGAGGGAATAAATGTCTCAGCAGGACAACTGCCTCCTCCCCCTGCCTCCCACACCCTCTGGAAGTGGCTCATGTAACACAGGCAACCCCTGGAAATGGAATTCATTTCTTTTTATCAGATCAGCCTGGCCTGATCCATTTCCAAGCAGACACAGTCTGGCAGACTTGGGTGTTTCTGCCCCAAAAAAGGTCCCTCAGTCCCCTCTGCAGAGCTGGGGGATTCCTGAATTTCTCCCAAACTGCAGGCTCTGCCTCAGGCTGTGCAACCTGGATGAGGCAGTGCCTGGAGCCAGGAATCATCTCCTGCCTGGCACTTGAGGGCCAGGGAAGGGCAGCATCCTCCAGGCAGTGCCTGCTTTTTTCTTCAGGTTCCCCTGCAGCTTTCTTGGAGTTTTTTTTTCCTTTTTATTTTTTTATTGTCTCAACAGATGCCTCAATTTATCAATTAAGTGGATAACAGTGAACCCAGGCATGGTGTAATTGCCTGGAAAATGGGCCAAATCCTGTTGTTACTTTAATCATAAAACTTTCATTAAACCATTTCTGGTTCCACACAGACTCTCTGGAAATGGAAACGTAACATGAGACACTTCCCACTTAGAAAAACAAACTTTTCCTTGCCATGATCCATTGAAAAAGCAAATTCCTCCCTCTCTGTACTCACAGAGCCTCACCTGCAACAAACTCATCCCAACCTGCAGGACTCAGGGAGGATCAAAGAACCCCACCTGGCACATCTTCCTTCCTTCCTCAATGCCCCAGTGATGTCCCAAGGAGCTCAAGGAGCCACCAGCACGGGGCTGTAGGCAAAGGGCATGGAAGAGGCACTGGAAATACCTGGGGGAACTCAGGAAAAACAGCCCTGGATCCCCTCAGCAGCAGAAGGGAAAACAAGAGAGCTGCACCTGATGAGATTTAGGGAGAAGGTGGGTAAGATGCAACAGGAAAGCCTTATAAATATGATTGCCTGGCAAAAGATTTTGAGAATATGGAAACTATAAGTGAGATTGAAATGAGAACAAGCTTTGAGATCCCTCAGTTACTGAACAACTGGAAAACAATGGTGTGGCCAGCTGAAGGTGATCCCCTTTTGATGGAACAACACCCTCTGCCTGCAGACAGGCCCAAGGGTCAGAGCAGAGCCTACAGCTTGGCAGAAGGGCCCAAAGAGGAGTTTTTAGAGTTTAAAATGTAACACAGGATGGTAATGTAATGATTCTTACAGGCTGTATGGAAATGCTATAGGATTTGTATCTTGTGCTAGATTGGTTAGTGAGAATCAGAATATTCAACCAGAAGATTTATGGTATTGGAACGGGAACCTTGCTCTCTTACCCCTTTTACTCTCTTATGCTTTTGCTCTCTCACCCTCTCACCCCCTCTCTTCTCTCAGTCCTGCTCTGAGCTGTGGCTGGCAGCTCCCAGCAGGGCCCTGCACCCAGGCCCTTTGCAATAAACCCCAAGTTCCAGCCCTGGCTGCAGAGATCTCTCATCTCCATCCATCCCGACCATCCTATCCCCCGATGCTCCTACAGTGGGTGAGGTTCCCACTCTCCAAATCCCAAATCCATGGCAGGGGCAGCAGATCCCCTCCTCTTGAACATGCCCTGCTCTTTCCCTGGCACTGGAAGCCAAAGGAGCAGGGTGAGGTCCCCTCTGAATTCAAGGTGAGGAAGGGAATTCGTGCCCTGTTCCTCAGGAACGCTGGAGCTCAGCAGCTCTGAGGTGAAACATCCCTCCCTCAGCTGTGCTGTCAAGCCTGATTACAGCTTAATCTCATTTCCAAATGCCAAGCCCAGAATATTTAGAGCTCTCCCTCCCTCCCTGCTCTCCTCTGACCCAGTTTTGCAGAGCCTGGTGTTTCTGGAAGGGCCGTGCTGGCTGCTGTGAGGAGATGTCTGAGCATCGCTGCCACAGCTCCTCCAGGAATGGGATAAATCCTTGGGGACACTCATGTGACAGGCACAGCTCCACTGCCTGCTCTGCTCCTCATCCTGCAGGACAGAATTCCACCCAAGCCAAAGGGCTGGAGCCCTGCTGTGCCACCCATGTCATTGATGGCACCTTCTGTCCCCTCCACTCCAGCTGCAGCAGCCCATTTCTGCAGGAACTCTGTCTTTAGCCCCAGCATTTCCCCCAATTCACCCCTCCCCTTCTCCTGCATCTCCAGCACAAACAAGACTCCAAGGAAAAGAGGAATGCTGGGACTGGAACCAGTGAGAAGGTCAGGAAATCCTCGTGGGAGCTCCCATCCCACTCTGGGACGTTCTCATCCCACTTTGGGACGTTCTCATCCCACTCTGGGGCGTTCCCATCCCACTTTGGGGCGTTCCCATCCCACTCTGGGGCGTTCCCATCCCACTTTGGGGCGTTCCCATCCCACTCTGGGGCGTTCCCATCCCACTTTGGGGCGTTCCCATCCCACTTTGGGGCGTTCCCATCCCACTTTGGGGCGTTCCCATCCCACTTGGCAGAACAAACAAAGCAGCCAGGGCTGCCTTAGCTCAGCCACAATTTCTGGGTTTCCTGTTTTAGGGATGCTCCCTCTGGATCCACACAGCTCATGGGTGCAGCCACAGATCACAGAATCACAGAATCAGTCACAGAATCAGTCACAGAATCACAGGATTATAGGATCAATCACAGAATCAATCATAGAATCACAGAATCAGTCATGGAATCACAGAATCAATCACAGAATGAGTCACAGAATCAGTGAATCACAGGATTACAAGATCAATCACACAATCAATCACACAATTACAGGATCAATCACAGAATCACACAATCACACAATTAACAAGGCTGGGAAAGCCCTTTGAGATCAAGTCCAGCCTAGACCTGACACCACCTTGTCACCCAGGGCCACATCCAATCTTTCCTTTAACACTCCAGGGATGGGGACTCCAAGCCCCCCTGGGCAGCCCCTTCACTGCCCATCCACTCTTGCTGGGAAGAACTTCTCCCCAAGACCCAGCCTAACCCTGCCCTGGTGCAGCTCAGGGCTGTGTCCTCACTCCAGTGATGCTGTGGCTGCTTGGTGCTGGCACTGTCACAGAGCATGGGCCACCACTGGCACAGGGACAGGGCCACCACAGCCCCTCTGCCCTCCTGGCTCTCCTCCTCACACCCAGCTGCTCCATGAGGGAGCTGCTCTGCTTGTTTGTGTATAAAATATAAAATATATAGAAAATACAGCCTCTCTTCCCAAATCCCATCCTGGTGTCATTCCATCCCTGCCTCCCTGGACCTCTGGGACACACCACCCCTTCCCCAGCAGACACTCTGGGACACTGGGGGGATGAAAGCTCCCAGTTTCTTGTTACCCTCAAGAGATTTCCATCTCTCAGAAGAACAAAACAGACACTTCATGTGCCAAGGCTTGGAGCACTGAACACTGCCAGAAGCTGAAACCCAAGATCCAGAATTTAATTAAATGTGGAGATGAGATAATTCTGAGCATTTGGGACAGCACAGCTGGTTAAGGTGCCCTAGACAAAGGCACCAAGAGAATGGAGCTTCATCTCCACCATCATCTACTCACATCCACCAAGCCTCCCCTGGCTAAAAACAGTTTGTGAAGATATTCAAGGTCCTGCTCTGGCCTGCCCTCAATTATTTCTCCCACAATCTAAATTAACTCTTAATACAATATTATCAAGGCAAAACACAACAATTAAAATGAAATTCCTTTAAATTAAATGAAAAATTCTGACATTGCCATAAGAAAAGAGACACCAAGTTGGACAACTCACCTTCAGTGCTGTCAGGAGCAAAGCCATGGCAATAATTTGGCTTTTAAAGGATGAGGCTGGGAGAATTGAGGGAAAAGTGGGTGTAAGAGATGGTCTGGAGTTTCCTTCATTTGCCTCACAATCATCACAAGGACCCTGACGACTCCGACAGCAGCTCTGGCCTGGCTGAGGTGGATGTTTCCTGGATGTTATTCCATGTGATTGTTTGCAGGTGTGCTCACTGTGCCTTCACAGAACACTGCTTTGAACAGGTTCTGATAAATGGTGGCTTGTCCTTGCACACTCACACCTGGCTCACAGATTGGGGATCTCCACACAATGGCCCATGGATCTTCCCTACCTTTTGGCCAGAAGCCACTCCTTGAGATTGAGACTCTATAAACTAACTTTTGAGAGGACTTTGGTGAACCCCCACAGATGATGGCAAATCTGTGTGGCTGGACCATGAGGATTCCATCTCGTTGGTTGTTGCAGTGTGATTTCAGGGTTTACCCCAGAACCCCGGGTCCCTCCCCTGCTAATTCCCTCCCAGCTGTGTCAGTCCCCTCTCCTTTCCCCTCCCAGCACTGTCTGTCAGTCCTGGAATTCCAGAAGCGCATCAGTGATTGGCAGATCCAAAGGATGCCCTCTACCCCTGGGGGCATTGGGCCATCCAGGTGTCCTTTGTCCCTTTGTCCCTCCCCTCCTGTACCTGGTTGGTGGCTCCCTACCCCTTCCCTCCCCTCTCCCCGGGGTTACAAGGAACAGCAACCACGGGGTCAGGGAGTTCTGTTGGAGCTGTTGCTGCATTCAGAGGCCAGAATAAAGCTCTGGATGGAAACCCTCTGTTGCCCTGATTTTTTAAGATTTTCTAAGCCTTCTGATGTTTATATTCTTGTATCAAATTCTCTCACACACTTTCTGTAAATAACTTATTGTTTTGCATTCTTTTATGGAGGAGGAGAAATTTGATGGACTGTTGGTTTGTCCAGTGTCATTGGAGAGGTGGCACTGTCACTTTTGGAAATCTATAAAGGTTAAAGTCAGAAAATAAACTTCCCTTTCCTTCACCTTGAGAGCAGCAGTGTGTGCGCTCGTGTTGTTTCCTGTCCTATAGTGACAACCCTCCATCAGAACCGACTCCTTTCCTTCACCATGGCCTTAAAGCTTCTCCACAAAGGGAAACCTGAGGACCACCTGAGCTCTTGCATACCTGGACTTGTCTCCACATGCCCAGCTGCAGCACCCAGCCAGCCCAAAGTGTCTGTGGGGTGAAACACCACACACCCAGCCAGCCCAAAGTGTCTGTGGGGTGAAACACCACACACCCAGCCAGCCCAAAGTGTCTGTGGGGTGAAACACCACACACCCAGCCAGCCCAAAGTGTCTGTGGGGTGAAACACCACACACCCAGCCAGCCCAGAGTGTCTGTGGGGTGAAACACCACAGTGCTGCTGTTTGGTTCAGCACCAAGGCCCAGACAAGCTCAGGCACGTCCCATCTCATTATACTGGTAATATTCCAATAGTTGGTAGCTATATTCTCTTTCTCCCCTTTTCCTTTCTATTCTTTATTTCCTTTTCTGGTCTCTCTATCACATTTGTTCTTGGCCCTCAATAAAGGTGCATTTGTTGTGATTAAACTGCCAGTCCCTGCTGTTTGTCATGTGCACTTTTGGGATCTGGAAATGAACCATCACAACTCACTTGCCCTTGCAAATGGTGACAGTGGGCAGGACTGTGGCACAAGGATGGAAGGATACAGTTACCAAACAGGGTGAGCACGATGAAGTAGATGGAGGAGAACATTCCGGAATGGACGCCGCCCTGAGACTCTATCCCGTGGTACATCACAGCATTCCAGTCCTCACCCGTCAGGATCTGCACAGAGCAGGGGGACACTGAGGGTCACTCACAGGAAAGGGTCACTCACAGGAGAGGGTCACTCACAGGAAAGGGTCACTCACAGGAAAGGGTCACTCACAGAGAGGGTCACTCACAGAAAGGGTCACTCACAGGAGAGGGTCACTCACAGGAGAGGGTCACTCACAGGAGAGGGTCACTCACAGAAAGGGTCACTCACAGGAGAGGGTCACTCACAGGAGAGGGTCACTCACAGGAGAGGGTCACTCACAGAAAGGGTCACTCACAGGAAAGGGTCACTCACAGGAGTTGGTCACTCACAGAAAGGGTCACTCACAGAAAGGGTCACTCACAGGAAAGGTCACTCACAGGAAAGGTCACTCACAGGAGAGGGTCACTCACAGGAGAGGGTCACTCACAGAAAGGATCGTTCACAGGAGAGGGTCACCTCATCCCTCTCCACAGCTCCTGAAAGGTGGCACCCACAGGCAGGGTGCTCTGACACTGACCCACAGCCACACACTGGCACTGCTGAGGGCACACCCTGAGTGCTGTGCCCAGCTCTGGGCCCTCAGCTTGGGAAGGACACTGAGATGAGAACATCCAGAGGGGGCAACGAGGCTGGAGAGGGGCTGGGAACACAAACCCTGAGAGGAACCCCTGGGGGAGCTGGGGGTGCTCAGCCTGGAGAAAAGGAGACTCAGGGCTGCCCCCATCACTCTGCACAGCTCCTGAAAGGTGCCTGTGCTCAGCTGGGGCTGGGCTCTGTCTCCAGCAGCACTGACACAACCAGAGCACACAGCCTCAGGCTGTGCCAAGGGAAATTCAGGGTGGATATCAGGAAAAAGTTTTTTACAGAAAGAGTGATAAAGTTGTGGAATGGCTGCCCAGGGAGGTGGTGCAGTCCCCATCCCTGGGTGTGTTTAACAAAGCCTGGATGTGGCACTGGGTGCCAGGGCTGAGCTGAGGGGTTGGGGCTGGGTTGGACTCAGTGATCTTGAAGGTCTCTTCCAACCCAGTGATTCTGGGAATTCTGTAAAAGGCAGCTCTGGGGAGCCAGGCTGAGCAAAGCCACCAGGGAATGTCCCTGGGGAATGAGGAGCAAAAATCTGGAATTCTGGGCACATCAGCACATCCCCTGCCTGCCCTGGCAGAGCCAAACAAGGATCACTTTTAGTGCATTAAAACATCAGGATGTGAAGATCCAATTCCTAAACAGGAAGTTGGTTTTGGGTTTAGTAGGTGAAAGAGAAAAAAACCTGCCTTTTTTTTTACAAAAGCAAGGGGAAAAGTGTCAAAGTTTAAATGGATTTGCAAAAGGTAAATACTTCACAACAGAGGATACAAACAAGTAAAAAAATTTAAAACAATTAAAAAAGGAACAAGTTATTTAAATATGTCCAATTTTAATAACTTCTGGGTAAATAACTCAAAACAGAGTTTCCAGGTAACTGATTACAAAAGAAAACTAATTGAAATTTTTCCTAAACTTAAAGCTGCTTTGGGGGGTCAATTATTCTTACAGTTAACTTTAAAAAATTGGCTCTGAACAGTCTAAAAGCAATAAACTTAAAAGGACTTAATCTTTCATAGTATCCAGGAGTTAAATATATAAAACAAATAAATTCATTCCATAATAAACAGTTCCAAATTTTCTTTTCATTTTGACTTGAATTTATAATTTAAAACCAAAACATGCAGTATTAAATTGACTAAAACTACCTGGCTCCTGGTTACTATTCTTTTAACAACTTAACTTTTCTTGTTGTTAATACAATTACGAAACACCCAATACCAAAACAAAAAAAACCCAAAACAAAACAGAAAAAAACCCAAAAAATCCAAAAAAATTAAAAAAAAAACCCAAAAAACCCAAAAATCCACAAAGAAAAACCCAAAACAAACAAAAACACAACAACAAAAAAAGAAGATATAAAGTGCTAAGCCACAAGTATGCTCTAGAAATGGAGTTCCACGTGCAGGATGCTTGGAATGCCTGCAAATTCCAGCCTGCAAACTCCAGCCTGCAAACTCCAGCCTGGCTGGCAGCTGCTGAGAGAGAGGAAATTTCTGGCTGCAGGGATGGTGCTGATGACAGCACTGGGCAAGAGCAAGTCTAGACACAAGGACACCCAGTGCAGACACCAACTCCTCTCCCAAATGCACAATTCAGCCTCAAATAATTCCAAAATCAGGATTCAGACCCAACACTGCTGGAGCTACTCTGGATTTGCACCACAGAATATGGAACAGGGCTTTGGGCTTTCAAATCTGCCACTCAGTGATGCAGAGTATTGTCCACAAATGTGCATTCATAGAATTTCCATGAATTCACAGCTGCTCCTGCTTTTTGGGAACAGCCATAAAGTGATTTCTGATCACACAAATATTCATTGAAAGGGCAAACATTGGGAAATTTCCTATTTCCAAGCAGACCAGGATGTGCAGGCATTACAAAGTCCAGCAGGGTCTGGGTTCAAAATCCAACTTTTGGATTATTTAGGAGTGGAACAAAAAGTTCAAGGGAAAAAAAGAGATGTTTTATGGGGCTTTAGCAAAGAGAGAAACAATCCAAACCGAGCAGCCTGCCTGGAGAAGCTGAGGATGCTCCCTGAGGCCCTGGAAGGAGGAGCTGGTGTCCTTCCCTCTGTCACCCATCAGCTGCAGGAATTACTTAAGTAATTAGGGAGCAGCCTGAAGGATCCAGGATCTGCTGCCTCTGTTCTCAAGCAGTTAATGAAATTCCTTCTGCTCTCCCAGGTCTCTTTAGGGATGCTGCAAGGAATTTTTGCTGAGGAGAGGGAAGGACAGCACTGCAGAGGGAGAGGCACAGGCAATGAGGGCTTGAGAGCAAGGGCACAGGTACCCAACACAGAATCTGCTTTCCAGAGGCTCTGTGCTCAGGGATGATGTTTGTGTGTGTATTTTGATTATTTTTGTTATTCCCAAGGCTCCAAACTGCCCTCAGCTGTCCCAAATGACCATTTGGAGTGTATCTAATACTGAGGGGCCAGCAGGTGAGGGAATAAAGCAGCTGAAAGAGCTGCTGTGAAATGTTAATGGAATAATGAGCAGGTTAAGGGTGGGACAGGAACAGGAACAGGATTGTGCTGCTTCCAGGGGCTGCAGAGCAAGGGAGGTGCCTGAGGGAAGGGAAGGAATGCCAGCAGCTCCAGGTCACACCCCACAGGCAGGGTGCTCTGACACTGACCCACAGCCACACACTGGCACTGCTGAGGGCACACCCTGAGTTTGTGCCCAGCTCTGGGCCCTCAGCTTGGGAGGGATGTTGAGATGAGAACATCCAGAGGGGGCAACGAGGCTGGAGAGGGGCTGGGAACACAAACCCTGAGAGGAACCCCTGAGGGAGCTGGGGGTGCTCAGCCTGGAGAAAAGGAGACTCAGGGCTGCCCCATCACTCTGCAGCTCCTGAAAGGTGCCTGTGCTCAGCTGGGGCTGGGCTCTGTCTCCAGCAGCACTGACACAACCAGAGCACACAGCCTCAAGCTGTGCCAAGGGAAATTCAGGTTGGATAACAGGAAAAATTTTTTCATGGAAAGAGTGATAAAGTTCTGGAATGGCTGCCCAGGGAGGTGGTGGAGTCCCCATCCCTGGGGGTGTTTAACAAAGCCTGGATGTGGCACTGGGTGCCAGGGGTGAGTTGAGGGGTTGGGGCTGGGTTGGACTCAAAGATCTTGAAGGTCTCTTCCAACCCAGTGATTCTGTGTGACATGTGCAGGGCAGAGCTCTGCTCCCATCCTGCCACTGCCACCCCTCATTTCCAGCTGTCCCCACTGCCCTGCTCTGCCTCAGCAGCCTGTGAGGATTTCCAGAGGAAATCAGGGAGCAGGGCATGGGGACCTAACACAGATCTCTGCTTTCCAGAGGCTCTGTGCTCATGGATGTCATTTGTGTGTGTAATTTTATGTGATTATTCACAGCTGGCCATTCAGCTCACAGGGACCTCCTCAGGAGCTGGAGCTGAAGGTTGATGTTCCTCTGAGGGAATTTAGGCTGAGCTCAGCCAGCTGCCAGGTGGACAAAACCCATCCTGAGTGTCCAGTGACCATGACCCAGCCAGGGATAAAAATGGGCTAAAGCAGAGGGCAGAAGGATTTGCTTGAGAAACTTAGACAGGGAATCTCCAAAGGTACAGGGGTGGGCAGGGTGTATCTAACTTTATTTATTCAGCACATTGAATGCTGCCTCTGAGTGATGCTGCTCTGCTCAGCCTGGCTGAGGTTATGGAAGAAAAGCTTGGAAAGGGATCCCAACCCCAGAGTGAAGAAACACTGAGCTGGAGTTTGCAGTTCAGGCAAGGAGTGGGATGGAAGGAGAGCAGGGGGTATCAAAGAGCCTCTGGGAGCCCACAGTTAATCCAGGGCTGATGGCTTTGCTGGGTTTAGCTCCTACCCCTGACATTCCAGACAAATATCTTATATCCACATGCTTTCCTTCCCCCCACACTGCAGGAATAACAGGAAATATTCCAGCTGAGGATTCCACAGGCAGCTCCAGTCCCAAAGCAAAGCAAAACCAACATTCCCATGGCTCATATCCGGAGCTGCTCCCTGGCAATACCTGTCTCTGAGCCCTTCCTTTGATGAGCAGGGAAATCTTATGCAAAATTTATGCAAATTTTATGCAAATCTTAATCCCCCGTGATGGGCAATATCCTGTGAGGTGAGCACTGAACCTGCCTCACATCTGGGCAGTGGCTCCTGCAGAGCTCTCAGGACAGGCTTCCCTTGAGATTCTTTTTCTGTCTTAATCCAGAAATTGTCATCCCCCCCCCCCCCCTTCCTTTTTATCTCCTTTTGGGGTCATGACACTGAAATGCATCAGCCAGGCCTCGCTGAGATCTGGGGAATTCTGGATCAGGGGGAGCCCACATTGTGCAGGACAAGGCTGGAAATGAAATCTGTGAGGGTCACCTGCAGCTGGAGCAGCCCCAACTCTCCTGAGTTGGGAAACAACTGAAAACATTCTTTTAAAATTAATTTAAATTATTTTAAACCATTTTAATTTATTGTGTTAAATTAAAAGGTAGAAAACATCTGCAAAATTCAGCTTTAAATCCAAGCATTGCATGTGCCAGAGCTGCAACTCCGTGGGAAGGGGCTGGAGAACACAAAGGGCACACCCAGATGTGGCACAGCCTGGGCACACACAGATTTTAATTCACACAAATATCTGTTTTATCAGCATTTTCCCTCTAGCAATACATATTTCGTTCTATTTTTCCTTAATACCACAGCACTGATTTTTAATTTGATTTTTAGTGATGCATGTATTGCCAGCAAAGTAAAACACAAGAGAAGGAAGGACTCCCCCTTTCCTAAATTCCACAGGTTTTTGGGGGCTTGTTTGCCCCCCCTAAGCAGGAAGAAACACCCAGGAATTTCAACTCTAGCACTGCCCCAGGACAAGGAATGGCTTTACCTGGAAGACTGTGAGGATGGCAGCAGGGAAGGTATCGAAATTCGTGGTTGGAGTTTCATCTTGGAAATTGAACCTGGAGAGAAAGGAGAAATAAAAACAGGAGTGGGGAGGGACAGGCAGCTCCAGGCAGCCTGGAGCACCCTTTAACACCCCATAAACCAAGTCAGGGAGCAACATTTGTTCCACCTGGCTGGAACACCCCAGGCAAGCTCGGTGGGGAACATCTTAGAAGGTGCTTAACAGAGCCATCAGCAAAAAACTCAATTTCATTCCCAGAGAAAATTCCGATGCTTTGAAATTCATTTTCATCCCCAATTAAAATGAACAATCAAAATCTCCAGTGATTTTGCAGAATGAGCCATTCCAAGAAGTTTTCATCCTCAAGTGTAAAAGCTCAAATTGAAATGACTCTCTTAGCAGATAATTTCTTTTTACCATTTTCAAGATAAAATAGGTATTGAGTGGGAAAATAAAAGACCAAACAAAACCATTTCATTATTTCAGTTCAGAAGTGAGGCTGGAGTTAAATGGTAACACTGTGATGGTTCTTACTGCAAAATTCACCATTGCTGGCATTTCTAATGAGAATAATCAGATCAAAAAACTGTGTTTTCCAGCAGAAAAATATTCCAGAGTGCCATTATGTTTTATATGTGGATATTATATTTTATAGTGGATATATACAATGGCACTCTGGTTGCCAGGGAAGGAACAGGACAGAAGGTGCTGCCCCCAGTCCTGTTCCAGCTCTGGGTGTCCTGGGCACCAGGGGATGCTGGGGGAGCTTTGAACTGGGGACATTCTCCCTTGGGAAAGAATCCAGCTCCAGGGAAAACACCAGAACAGGAATTATCTCCCTGTCCCCAGCCCTGAAATCAGGGATGTGAACCCTTGCAGGCAGAGCAAAGATTCCTCAGACTCACTGTTTGAATCCTAGTTACTAAAAATTTTTAGTTTTCTGTACTAACAGACACTAATCCCCAAGAGAACACTACATTTGACCTAAAGCTGCAGAAAAAAACTTCTAAAATTAAATAATAAAACTAAGATTACGAGTGTGTAGTTTAAATAAAAGTGTGTAATATCACAAAGTAAAAAACTTATAGTTTAAAGTTTTAGAAAATATATATAATATAAATGAAATTTATATATATATTGTAAAACAAAATAAAGGTTTTCAGACAGAAGCTGGTCTTTCCTCTTTACCTTCTACTTCACCTTCTCCTTCATCAGTTTAAGTAGTATTGTGTCATTAAATAAATAATCCACATTACAAAACACAAACAGCTAGCTATTGAGTTAAAAATAAAAATAATTTAAGTTTCATTTCTTAATTAGACAGTTTTTCCTTGAAACACCTCGTAAAAAAAGAGATACAACTTCATTTTTAAGTTTGTTAAAGAAAAATACGATTTAACTCACAACTTAAAAAACTATAGCATAAATAAAAATGAATAAACATCTAATTCCAAACAAGAAATACAGTTTCACAATTTAATCATGGTTTTAAGAAAGAAAAGAAAAAAAAAATCAACAACTTACTGCCCTCCGAAGAGCTGCATCCCCAGCAGAGCAAAGACCACGATGAACAGGAACAGCAGGAAAAGCAAACTGATGATGGATTTCATGGAGTTCAGCAAGGAGACCACCAGATTCCTCAGGGAATTCCAGTACCTGCGTGGGATCAGAGCAGCCAGGGGAGAACATGAGTAGGGAAGAGCTTTTGGGGAGAAATTTATTAATAGGAATTTGTTCCCCATGTGCCTCAGGTGTAGCTGGGTGTCACCATCATGACAAAAATTGGATGTCTCTGAAAATTCCATCGCTGCTGAAGTGTCCTGCAACACACACTGTGCCCTGAGCTTCCAGAAAATACAGAGGGAAAGGGAATCCCACAATAGTTGATAATTCCTCACAATGGTTGATAATTCCAGTGTCTGCTATCTGAAGAACAAGGAACTAAAACTTCTCTCCCACCATTGGGAATCCCTCATTGTCTCACGTGCAGCTGGGTGTGTGTTCTGTCCCCACCTGTCAGAGCTGGGGCAGTTCTCTGCTGTCCATGGGGCAGTTTTTTCTTTCTCTCTCCCACAGCCAATCCTCCCTGCAGGAGATCTCTGCTGTCCATGGCCACTGAGTGTCCCTGCAGGGCTGATCCAATTCCCCCATCCCATGGGGAGATGCTGTGCCCAGGGCAGGAGCCAAGCATTCCTACCTGGATCCAAGCTGAGCCTGGCACAGCACAGCAGCCTTTGCCCCCTGCATTGCCAGAGGAGCAGCTTTCTGCTGCCCTGCATGGCCAGAGGGAGCCCAGGCCCATCTGCAGCAGCCCTGGAGCTGCAGAGGAAAACTCCCCCCTTGTGCAGGATCCCTGCTCCAGCAGAACCACAGCTGGCACTGCAGGAGGGCTGAGCCCCCCTGGGATGGGGCTGGGACACCACCCTGACACACAGGGGACAGGGACTGCTCTGACTCTGGCAATGGTTTGGGGTTTCTTTGTACTATTTAATTTGTATTTTAATTTTCCTAGTAAAGAACTGTTATTCCTACTCCCATATTTTTGCCTGAGAGCCCCTTAATTTCCAAATTAGAATAATTCAGAGGGAGGGGGGGTTACATCTTCCATTTTACAGGAGGCTCCTGCCTTCCTTAGAGGACACCTGCCTTTTCACTCAGGCACTGGGATAATGCAGGATTCCCCCTGGGAGCTGCAGGGACCTGGCTCAGGTCACACAATGAACTCAATTCTGTCTTGTGGGGTGAAAAATCCACTTTATTAGGGCAGGGAAACTTCACCATGTCACTTGCTGTCCTGAGAAGGGGCAGAGCCCTCAGCTTGGTTTGTGAGGTTAAACCTCTTCTCCCAAGGAATGAGCAATAACAAAAGGGAATGGCCTCAAATGGCCCCACACAGATTTAGGTTGGGTATTGGGAAAAATTTCTTCATTAAAATGTTTGTCAAGCCCTGGCCAGGCTGCCCAGGCAGTAGTAGGGTCACCCTCCCTGCAGATGTGGCACCTGGGGACATGGGTGAGTGGTGGCCTTGGAAAGACTGGTTGGACCCAATGGCCTTGAAGGTTTTTTCCAACCTAAATAATTCCATTATTCATCCCTTTATCATGCTGACTGCAATCAGTGGTCAGAACCCACAAAAATAAAACTGTAACTTGCAAAACATCCAAGATATTTACAAAATCAGCAAGAGCAGATCTCAGCAGCTCTGAGTAAAATGAACTGCTGAAAATTGCTCTGCATTTGCTGCAAACCCAGGAGTTTCCCCCACATAAATCAGTGCAAAGGTAAAGCACAGTGACATTTTTGGTGCAAGTGCCCACCTTTCTTGCTGAACATTTACAGAACTTAAAAGTTTCCACTCTGTTTTTCCCAGAGGACAACAAATGACCCAGTACCACACACAAACCTGGGATCTGAATAATAATAATAATTAGCAATAAACAACGAGCAGGTACAAATCAGCCCCAGAGAGCTACAAAACTCATTCCTGCTTACTTCAAATGACTGTTTTGCTCAGATTTTCTGTATCTATTTAAGGTGGTTGGGGTATTTTTGGAGGGAGGGGCTGTCCCTGCTCCTGTTACTTCAAGCTACGAAGAATTCAGGGAGTGATGGAAACAAGGGAGCACTGAAGAGGTAATGGTGTAAAAAATAAGGTGGAAAACAACAGCAGGAGCACCTAAATTTGTCATCAATTTCCACAGCAATCCTGCAGAAACGGCTCTGGATGGGTTTGGAGATGGCACAGGAGCTGTTTGCTAATGCCAGCACACATTAACTCAAGGCAGGAGCACAAAAACAACAGGAAAGCAGTGGGAACCTGAGTGAAAATTCCACCTCAGAGTCTCCAGGCTGAAAAACTCCAACACTGCCAGCCCAGGCAGCAGGAACACATTTCAGATTTGTGTCAGCACAGCAGCTCAGCCCCAGATTAGCACCCAGCAATCCCCAGGGAAGCTGCTTTTCCACAGCCTGGATGCTTAAGGAATTGTCATCAGATCAGTGGGAAGTTGATGGGACTTAAAAAGAAAATAAAAGTTGGGGGTTTTACCACAAAATACAAGTGGTAACACAGTATTTTTGTTTTAAACAAGGCTAAAGGTAAAGTAAAGAAAGACATTCTAAGTTGATGGGACTCAGAAAGAAAACAAACTTTTTACTACAAAATATGAGTGATAAACAGAGATTTTTGTTTTAAACAAGCTTGAAATGTAAAAAGGACATTTTCCTGTCAGCCCACTGTCATTCCCCCTTAAGGAATTGTCATCAGATCAGTGGGAAGTTGGTAGGACTTAAAAAGAATATAAAACCTGGGGGTTTTACCATAAAATACTAGGGATAATACAATATACTTTTTTAAACAAGCCTAAAGATAAAGCAAAGAAGGACATTTTAAGTTTATGGGACTTAGAAAGGAAAAAAAACCTCACAAAATAAGAGTGATAAACTGAGATTTTTGTTTTAAACAAGCTTAAAAATAAAGCAAAAAAGGACATTGTCCTGTCAGCTCACTGTCATTCCCACTTAAGGAACTGTTGTTGGATCAGTGGGAAGTTGATAGGACTTAAAAAGAAAATTAAACTTGTGATTTTTACCAATTGTGATTTTTATAAAAATATAAAAAACTTGGTATTTTATAAAAGAGAAGTGATAACACAATATTTGTGTTTTAAACAAGCCTAAAGACAAAGCAAACAAGAACATTCTGCTGTCAGCCCACTGAGGAACCAAGGGCAGACAAACCTGGACGTGAGGCTGAGGAGAGAAAAAGCTCTTAAAATCCATTGTGGGTCTAAATCCAGGCTCAGGAATTCCCAAAATTTCCAACTGCCCATCCAAGGAAGGGGAATTCTGCATCTGCAAATTCAATCTGCTGCTGTCCCCCCCAGCCAGTGCAGACCTTGGAGGTTGGGGCAGGCAGGGATTTTGTGCCAGCTGTTCCAGGGGGTTGGGGCATTGGGGTTTTTTTTGGATAATTTTTAACTTTTTAACAATTTAATTATTATTTTATTGTTGAAAAATGTGGAAAGCACTCCTCCTGGCCCTGGGGCTGGGCACAGGGATCTCCTGGGTGCTCAGAGTGCCAAGGGAGCTGCACTTACTTGGTCACTTTGAAGATCCTCAGCAGCCGCAGGGCGCGCAGGACGCTGATGCCAAAGGAGGTGCCCGGCTTCACTGCAGCCCAAATCACCTCAAAGATACTGCCCACGATCACCTGCAGGGAGAGACCACCTCAGAGCAGGGAGAGACCACCTCAGAGAGGGCAGCTCAGGTTTCTGTGGTTGGGATGACCCCAAGGTATTAGAAAGTCTCTTTTTCCCAGCCCCGCGACTGAAGAAGTGAAGATTCATTAGTTCTGCTTTTCAGGATTGTTTAATTTTTTTTAACTATCACATTCCTTCTTTGACCTGCTGAGGTCTGTCCAGCAGGTTGGGTTGTGGCACAGTCCCTGCCCTTGGGGTGGTGTTAGTGTTTTATACTAAGAACTACGTGTGCTTTATTTACAATAATTTTCCAATACCTATCACCTATGTTAGACAGTCTGTCTCTGCTCTAAACCAATCTAGAAGTGTCACCATCACAGCAGAAGATGGAGGACAAGAAGAAGGAGAAGATGGACAGGACATGCCCAGATTCCTCCATCTTGCCTCTTGAACCCCCATTCTAAAACCCCAAAATTCTACTTTTCCACCCTGTGATAAATTCACTATCATTCTACTCAAACTCTTGATGCTTGTAACTCCTCACACAAAGTTGGTGATTGTTTCCATGGGTTAAAATCCAAGGCACAGGTGGTTTTGACTCCATGCCAAGGTCTCTGAGCCCCCTGCCAGGGTCTCGAGTCCTCCAGGGCAGCCAGAGCAATGTCCTGGGTTCAGACCAGGGCACAGCTGCTGCTGGGCTCTCTGAGGTGCTCAGGAACCAGAGTTGAGGCTGTTCAGGAGAACCCTAAATTAGCCAGGAGAACTGGAAAACCTCACCCCAGCATTCTCCATAGCCAGAGGAGAACACCTTGTGATTTATACACTGAGAGGAGCTTGTTGCTTTCTTCTCTAGCAATCAAACTGCCTTGAAAAACCTTTTTATTTGAAGGATACTAACTTTTAATTAGATTTTTTTAATGCTGGTACAACTGCAAATGCCAACAGTTGATGGGACTCAGAAAGAAAATGAAACGTTTTACCACAAAATACGAGTGATAACCTGAGATTTCTGCTTTAAACAAGCTTAAAACCAAAGTAAAAAAGGACATTCTCCTGTCAGCCCACTGTCATTCCTTTCCCCACCTCATATAACCTGCAGAGGTGCAGGAGGGCACTGCCCCATCCTCCCCTTCCCATCACAAAGACTAAAATTCCTCATCTACAGCAAAACAGCAGCTCTGGGCAATGTCTACCAGAAACTCCTGGCAGCTGAGAGTCTTTAGGAGAGCAATTAAAGCAGTAATTATTATGAGATCCTGCAAAGCCTCTGGCACAGACATCCCATCATCTGCCTGGCCCTCAGCCTTGGGGTGCTGAAAAAAAATGTCCCAAATCAAGGTGGGCTTTTCAAATTTTGTTTTTCTGGTTGGTTTAAGGATGGCAGAGAATTCACCTCAAGCAAGGGAAAAAAATCTTCTCAGAAATCCTTCATTAGGAAAAGGACAAACAGTGATGGGTTCAGCACAGCTGGGAAGGACAATTAAACCCACACAGGTTTCTGCAGAGTTAATAGGATCAAACAGGCATTTCCCTGCCAAGTGCTGGTGTAATTCACATTAACCCAACATTTCTGAGCTCCCACTGCCCGTGGGCCCCAGCTGGGCAGAGCACACCATAAACACCAGTTCAGAACTGGTTATCACCAGAGCCCAGCTGGTTTGTGCTGTGGGAGGGAGGATTAATGGGGGCAGCAGCACTGGGAACCCCTTTATAACAAAAAGTTCAGGAGAACCCTAAATTAGCCAGGAGAACTTTAAAACCTCACCACAGCCTTCTCCATAGCCAAGAGGAGAACACCCTGTGATTTATACCCTGAGAGGAGCTTGTTGCTTTCTTCTCTAGCAATCAAACTACCTTAAAATATCTTTTTTTTTGAAGGACACTAATTTTTAATCAGAGCTTTTTAATGCTGGCTCAACTGCAAATGCCAACAGTTCCTTCTCCCACCCTTTCATAACAATAATTGGATGTCTCTGAAAATTCCATCGCAGCTGAAGTGTCCTGCAACACACACTGTGCCCTGAGATTCCAGAAAATACAGAGGGAAAGGGAATCCCACAATAGTTGATAATTCCAGTGTCTGCTATCTGAAGAACAAGGAACTAAAACTTCTCTCCCACCATTGGGAATCCCTCATTGTCTTGGGTTCAGCTGGGTGTGTGTTCTGTCCCCATCTGTCAGAGCTGGGGCAGGTCTCTGCTGTCCATGGGCAGTTTTTTCTCTCTCTCTCCCACAGCCAATCCTCCCTGCAGGAGATCTCTGCTGTCCATGGCCACTGAGTGTCCCTGCAGGGCTGATCCAATTCCCCCATCCCATGGGGAGATGCTGTGCCCAGGGCAGGAGCCAAGCATTCCTACCTGGATCCAAGCTGAGCCTGGCACAGCACAGCAGCCTTTGCCCCCTGCATTGCCAGAGGAGCAGCTTTCTGCTGCCCTGCATGGCCAGAGGGAGCCCAGGCCCATCTGCAGCAGCCCTGGAGCTGCAGAGGAAAACTCCCCCCTTGTGCAGGATCCCTGCTGCAGCAGAACCACAGCTGGCACTGCAGGAGGGCTGAGCCCCCATGGGATGGGACTGAACCCTGACACACAGGGGACAGGGCATGGTCTGACTCTAGCAGTGGGGTTTTTTCTGTTTTTTTTGTACTGTTGCATTTGTATTTTTAATTTCCCTTGTAAAGAACTGTTATTCCTATTTCCCTATCTTTGCCTGAGAGCCTCTTAACTTCAAAATTATAATAATTTGTAGTAAAATGTAAATAATTACATTTTCGATTTTACAGGAGGCTCCTGCCTTCCTTAGCAGACACCTCTCTTTCCAAACCCAGGCACTCATGAATCAGCAAAAACCTTTCCTCAGCCCCTGTACATGGCACTGATAATTAATTTTGCTCAGCAGCCCCTCCTGGGAGGCTGGTTCCCACTGGGCTGCTGCTCCCCAGGCAGATGTTGCTCTGGTTTGTTGTTTCACCCTTTGAGCTCGCACGGCTCCATCTCGATGGTTTGTCAGACAAAACTGGGTACAGAGCTCTGTGATGTTCCAGTGCTGAACTCGTTCTGGGGGCTGGAAGGTGGGTGAGGGAGGGAAAAACACAGACAGAAGGAGGATCCCTATGGATTCTCTGAAGGAGGAGGAATTAGCAACAGATCAACAGCTTTCCCTCCTGGGAAACCCTCGGCAGAGCTCCCTGCCAGGGCTGCACAGCCCACAGAGCTCAGACACCTCCTAAGGGCAGCTTTTGCCTTGTGCAAGCTCCTAAATCACCTCTCCCTGACAAGCTTCTGCTGTGGAAGGAGCATCCTGGATTTGGGTATCCAAGGAAATTGGCAGCCAGCCTGGGGGGCAGCTCAGAGCCCACCCAGGGCAGGACATCGACCCTTGTGCTGCCCAAGGTGCATCCATTGAGGCTTTTAATAAATCCCTAATTTATCTCTCTCCAGTCTCTGTTCTAGGGCAGCCTTCCCAAGGCATCAGTGACACCCCTAAAGGACAATTTATGGGCAGTCTGGGTCAGGAGTGTCACTGTCCTTTGTGCTGTGCAGGACAACCCATCCTGTCACTGTTATATTTTCTGGAAAATCCCCTTGCCCAGGATTTATTCTCCTGGGAAGCTGAGAAGCCTCACATAAAAAGGAAAATAATATTATCTCATTTACCTCTCCTGTACTTGGCTGCTTTGGAATGTGCTTGGAGATTGTTTATCCAACACCTGAATTGTTTTTACTTAATGACCAATCATGGTCCAGCTGTGTCAGGACTCTGGCAGTCACGAGTTTTTCATTAGTATCTTGTTAAACCTTCTGTCTGTATCCTTTCTCTGTTCTTTAGTACATTTTAGTATAGTATTCTTTAATATAATATAGTAACACAAAATAATAAATTAGCCTTTTAAGAACATGGAGTCAGATTCATCATTTCCTCCCAACAATGGGGGACCCGAAAAATACCACAGATCATCCCAACCCTCTGAGCCACCATGATAGTGTAGGGATAAAATGTTTCTAAAATCATGGGATATTCAGGGGGGTTGGAAAGAAAGGTTAGGTCTGGTAGGCCCTGGGAAAATTTTAGGCTTTACTGCATCATGCAAAACTGCACCTGTATAATCATTTAATGGCTATGATAAATAATCTGATTGTTAAATGCCATGATTGCTTGGTGATTGGATATAATTATTGTTTAATCATAACAAGAATCATAAGGATCAATGTTTGGGGGGTTTGATGGAAATTACAAAATCCACGCTTGGATGAAATCAATGTATACAATAGAATAATATCAGTTTAATAATTAATATGTAGTTATATAAGAATAAGGGTACAAAAACGTGTTCATCCTGTAAAAAATGTGTATTTTATGATTGGCTTTTCACAGATATTAAAATGAATATCGTATGTGTTATGTTAGAAAGTTATGCTGTATTCATTTCTTTAAGTAGTGTGTTAAATATAGTTTTAGGTTATAACAATATTAAAATAGAAACTATGCTATGTAGGATACTTTTTTTAAAGAAAGGACTCACAGTGAGATAGCAGCCACAGGACACCTGAATCTTTCAAAGAAAGAGAATTTATTGCACCATTATCAGGAGAAACGAACTTCTTCCTGCCTTGCTAAGCCCTGAAGATGCTGTCAGGATTCAGAGGAAGAAGCTGACACTGCCCAGACAGAATCCTGTGTTTGAATGGAGTTTATGCATCATGTATGAGGTGTAGGAATATGCAACAGGCTGTTGTTTTTAAGGGTTAATCCTCTGTTAAGGTGGGTCCTTTTTTGGGCTTATTTTGCCCAGAAAAAGGTACCCAGACTGTCCATAACTCTTTGTTTCCATTGTCTCATATTGTCCTAATCCAAATTGTCCAAATTATTATTACTCTAATTGTATTGCTATTTTTATAACCATTTTACTATTATTAAACTTCTAAAATTTTAAAAACAAGTGATTGGCATTTTTCACAATCCTGAACCCATGTGGGAGTCAGATTTGGTTCTGTACCCCTGACACCCAGAGCTCTTCAATAAAATCACCTGCATGTAATCATTCTGTGATTCTGTGCTCCTGAACAACCACAGATGCCAGGACACCCCAAAACCAGAGCCCCACATCTGGGACAGCCTCGTGCAACACCTGGGGCTGCTGGACACAGGTGGGTGATTGATTCTCAAATTCTATTTACTCTGAGCTTTGCTGCTGCCATGGACAAAAAGAGAATGAATTTGCTCTACTCAGAACCTTGGGTTTAGGAGGGTCACTCGCTGAAGGTGACAACAGCTCCTCCTCCCTTGTGGGAGCAGGGGAATTTGGCTTCGTGGAGGAAGAGTCACTCCCAGCATTTTGGTAGATAAAAGCCAGAAACAGCAGCCTGAATGTCAGACAGGGCTGGGTGAGGAGTGCAGTGACCTGAGCCCCTCTCCCTGTGCCCGTGGCTGGATCTAGAGCTCCATATCTGGGTTGTTACAACAGCCTGAGTCCTGCTCAGCCCGCTGCAGATAAGAGAGGGGAGTTCTCCTCTGAGCACAGATTACAGCTAATAGCTTTTAATGAATAAATTAACATCCACAGCCAGGCTCTCTGTCAGGTGGAGCCAAAGCCAGCCCTGCTATTCACGCCAGAGCTGCAGTTTGAGCCTGGATTTCTGCACTGAAAGAATTTGAGTTATTGCCCTGCTGTCACCTCATCAGGGGTTTACTGTGCTGCTCCTGGTGATGTCTGCACAGCTCTGCCCTGTGACTCCAGGTGAAGGCTGCTCAGTGGGTGACACGAGCAGGAAGATGTGTGGGTTTTTTTTGTTTTTTTGTCTTTCAATCAGCTCGTTGCAATGGGAGGGACAGAATCTGCCGGCAATCAGAGCACTCCGGGGTGCTGATGCTGCCAACAGCCCGGGGCTGGAGGAAATGAAATCCCCCGGCTGTCACTTCCCTTCCAAAAGGAGGATAACGAGGGAAGCTTAATGCATTTCACTGCTAATTTATACAGGACTGCTCCCCCCAGGAGCACTTCCCGTGGATTTCCATACTCATCCTCAAACACCCAGCACCTGAATGACAGGAGAGACACCTGCTCCTCACAGGGAGGGCTTTCAAGGACACGGAGGGCAGGATTGGATGAGATATTGGGAAGGAATTCTTCCCTGTGAGGCTGGGAAGGGGTTAGAATGGAATTTCCAGAGCAGCTGTGGCTGCCCCTGGATCCCTGGCAGTGCCCAAGGCCAGGCTGGACAGAGCTGGGGTAACCTGGGACAGTGGAAGGTGCCCCTGTCCATGGCAGGGGTTGGAATGAGACGATTTTAAGGCCCCTCCCAGCCCAAACCATCCCATGATTTATCCACCCAGTGTCACAGACATATTTGATGAAAAATCCTTTCCTTAGGATCTTTTCTCCTGAGAAGCTGAGAGGCCTCAGGAACAAAATGTAAACATTGATTATCTGCTGCTGTGGAATGCAACAGGTGCATCTGGGATTGGTCTCATGTGGTTGTTTCTAATTAATGGCCAACCACAGTCCAACTGTCTCAGACTCTCTGGTCAGTCACAAGATTTCATTATCATTCCACTCCTTTCCTTCTTTCCTTTCAAGCCTTCTGATGAAACCCTTTCTTCTATTCTTTTAGTATAGTTTTAATAGATCATTTTCTTTTAATGTAATATATATCATAAAAAAATAAATCAGCCATCTGAAACATGGAGTCAAGATTCTCATCTCTTCCCTTATCCTGTGAACACCAGCACAGCTCTGCTGGACGTTACTCACCCCAAAGTCAAAGCAGTTGAATGAAGAGTGGAAGTAATTCCTTGGCCCCAGCCCATACATCTTCAGAGACATCTCAGTGAGGAACAGCCCCAGGAAAACAAACTCTGCGAAATCTGGGAACAGGAGAAGAGATTAAATTAATCCTTGGTGGGCAGAGCTCTTCATGCAGGGAATTTTTGTGCCTTTTTCACAGCACCAAGGGCCTGCTGGCAGAAGGAAATCCCTGTGCAATGCAAACAGAGCCAGGCACAGTTTGGCACAATTTTCTCTGTGTGTCCATGAGCTGTGTGAAGGCAATGCTCACCTGTACCCTTGGGTGGGAGAAGGAGCATTAAATCATATCCTCATTGTTTCTGTAAAGGAATTTCAAAGGAAAGCCCTGGGTCTAATATTTTTAAAGGTCAAATTTAATTGCAGAGATGTTTTGGGACTTCTGTACTTGCAAGAGATGGAAACTTTTGGGTGTGGGGTGTAAGTTTCTGTACCATCCTTGATGATAAAAATACCTTCCTACCCAACAGAAGTGCTGACTCTGAGGGCTCATATTCAGAGGTGTTGTGTCTCCTGTTACCACATTTATTTTTATTATGCCTTTATAGCCCTGTAATTATGGAAGAGCCCCTTCTGTTTCCTTTCCCTTCACATATCACAGGCTGGGAACCTTTTGATGGGAAAATTTATCACCTATGATGAAACAAAGGGCAGAAGGAACAGAGCTGGAGGCTTCGATTTCCACATCAAGTTTTGAGAACTTGCAGCTACAGCAAACACTGCCTTTGGCATTTTAAGTTTGGATCTGGAGGCCAATAAGCAACAGCAAGAGTGAAATGTTAAAAACAACAAAAAAAAAACCACCAAAAAGAGGCAAAACCCACCTACACTACCAAGAAAAACCAAACAGCAGAAGGCAAATATCTCTCTCTGGAGAAAAGATGAGGAAAAGAATCGAACCTCAAAAGGTGGGGATTAATCACCTTGTTTAGTGCAGCACAGGAGGTTCTCAGAGGCTGCAGCAGAACAGATGCTACAGGAAAGTCTCCTGTAATTTCAATTTTATGATTCCAGGAATGATAAAAAGGAGATGGTACCAAAGTTTATGCAGAGGTGCACAGAGACAGAAGAGGGGCAAGAGATACAAGGAAAATTTCAGCAGGATGAGCCTGGATTCCAGGTGCTTTGCACTCTGGGGCAGCTCCAATGTCTGCCCTGGGACAGGGACATGTGAATGGCTGGGGCTGGGCAGCTCAGGCTGCAGAATGAGAGCACACAGCCTCAAGCTGTGCCAAGGGAAACTCAGGTTGGATATCAAGAAAAAGGTTTTTACAGAAAGAGTGATAAAGTTCTGGAATGGCTGCCCAGGGAGGTGGTGCAGTCCCCATCCCTGGGTGTGTTTAACAAAGCCTGGATGTGGCACTGGGTGCCAGGGCTGAGCTGAGGGGTTGGGGTTGGGTTGGACTTGATGATCTTGAAGGTCTCTTCCAGCCCAGTGATTCTGTGAATTTTGTGAGCTCAGGGCAAGGTTCTTCCCCCAGAGGGTGCTGGCACTGCCCAGGCTGCCCAGGGAATGGGCACGGCCCCGAGGCTGCCAGAGCTCCAGGAGCCTTTGGGCAGCGCTGCCAGGGATGGACAGGGTGGGGCTGCTGGGGGGGCTGGGCAGGGACAGGGGCTGGGTTTGATGATCCCTGTGGTCCCTTCCAGCTCAGGAGATTCCATGATTCCACCATCCTCTGACCTCCTGCAGCTTCAGCTGAGAGTGGGGAGACATTTCCATTCTGCCTTGGATTTCCATTCCCAGCCTTGCACATCCATAGGAGTGAGCAGAGCTGGCCCAGGGCCATCCTGGGTGTCTTTGGAAATGCCTTGAAAAACGCAGCTTCAATTACTCAAAATAAAAAAGGGGTTTTAAATTTGAAATTTTAAATGAAAGCCAGTCATGGAACACCATGGGCATAAAGTTCCCTGAAATCCAGGAAGCAATAATGAAATGAGAGAGGCTTTATTAACACCTTAGTGAGGAGCCTGCAAGGACACCTGTGCCAACATTTGCAAAAGGGGAGGAAATTTCAGGAGTATTAATTATCCCACGTGAGCTGCTCTCCTTGAAAACAGCACCAAGATCATCCAAGGAGACTCCAAGGGCAACATGTTCCCAGCTGAGGAACAAGATGACAAAATCTGAGACCCACAGCCTTTTCCCAGGAAGAGGCAGATCCTCCCTCTGGAACTCAGGGCACAGGAGCAGCACAACTCCCTCCCACCTTGAGCTTGGAGCTTTTGAGGAGAAGCCTCTTCACACCTGACCAAGCTGCAACTTTCCTCTCCTTTCTCACAGGAGGTGCAAGGACTCAGTGGGAAAGTGTCTCCAGCACCAAGGATCCCAGAGTAAGGAGATATCCATAATTGTGCTGGGAATCCATCTGACCTTCCAGCTGCCCTAGTGAGCCCCACCTGCAGGGCTGCCTCCAGCCCTGGGACCAGCAGGAGGACCTGGAGCTGCTGGAATGAGTCCTGGAATTCACAGAATTCACAGAATCACTGGGTTGGAAGAGACCTTCAAGATCATTGAGTCCAGCCCAGCCCCAACCCCTCAGCTCAGCCCTGGCACCCAGTGCCACATCCAGGCTTTGTTAAACACACCCAGGGATGGGGACTCCACCACCTCCCTGGGCAGCCATTCCAGAACTTTATCACCCTTTCTGTAAAAATTTTTTCCTGATATCCAACCTGAATTTCCCTTGGCACAGCCTGAGGCTGTGTGCTCTGGTTGTGTCAGTGCTGCTGGAGACAGAGCCCAGCCCCAGCTGAGCACAGGCACCTTTCAGGAGCTGTGCAGAGTGATGGGGGCAGCCCTGAGTCCAGAGCAAACCTGGAGCTGCTCCAGGGCTCTGGAGCATCTCTTGGAGAGCTGGGGGTGCTCACCTGGAGAGGAGAAGCTCCAGGGAGAGCTCAGAGCCCCTTGCAGGGCCTGAAGGGGCCCCAGCAGAGCTGGAGAGGGACTCTGGTGTCACACTCAGCTGATGGTGCTGACTGGCAGAACTTCCAGGTGCAGTCTCCCTATCCCAAGGGTTGATATCCAGCCAATGCTGTGAAACCTTCTTAAATCAGCTGATAAAATCACAGGGAGGGGTTGTGGATCCTCCAGGAAGCAATGCACAGCCCCCACATCTGTCATATCTCTGGCAGGGAGATTCTCATCCCCCCATCTCTGCCCCAGCCTCACCTGTGCAAGTCACAGCTCAGGTGCCCCCCAGATTCTCCACAGAACAACAAAAATTCTCAGCAATGTTTTTTAACTGCATATTTGCACTAACAGACCTCAGGACACTTTGCCAAGACAATTACCATCATCCCAAAGGAGCACAAAAGGAGGAAAGACCAAGGATTAATGTTCAGTCACTGCCCCAGCAGAGGCTGAACACACCCTGGGTATCACAAGTGCAGAGTGTCACCATCAGGCTGACACATCCTGCAAATCCACAATATCACCCAAAAAAAAAGTAGAAAGTGACAAAAGAGAATCAAGAAATATTTGATTATATATTAAAAAATAAAATATAAAGCCAGGAAATGTTTAAAACTCAGAGCATCTAAAAGCCAACTTCCTTCTGCTGCTCTTGCAGGAGCCACCCTTGGCCTTTCCCAGCTGATGAATTCCAGACCTGGCAGCAAGAGCTGTGTCCCAGCAGGTACCAGATGCTACAAATCAGAGCCCAGTGAGGCTGGGATGGAGGGAAGTGGAATTCAGACCCTGAGCTCCTCAGGCAGAAGGAATTGGCTCCATGGAGAGGCTGCTGCATCCAACACACGATTTCTTCTGAGAAGGCCCTGCCTGAATAATTGAAAATGCAATTTTGTTGTTTGGGCCTCCTGGTATTCAAACCTCACTTAATTTCATTTGCCTTACTCCAAAGCATTTTGTGATGTGATTTAAGGAGGAAAGGTTTGATACAAACACTCTTATTTCATTTCCAAGCTGGGCTGTTGACAAAGGCCATGCAAGCATCCCTTCACCCCACACCTTTGAATTAGGTTCCTAATTAGAGTTAACAGCTCTTTTTTGTCAATCATTTATGGATTAATTCCATTTCTGCCCCATCTCCAAGTCCAGTGGCATCAGAAGCAGGAGCTGAGCCTGACACTTTCCTCTCCTCACTCTCCTCTCACATTAAAAGAACCTCAACAGGGCAAAACTTCCCTCTTTTTGTCCAAGCAGATGTGAAATGCTCAGCAGACAGAAATAAATATGTTCCAGAAAGCCTTTTCCTTGCAAATGCTGCATATTGGTATCCAGAGGGAGCTGGGTCTTGGCTTCAAAGGCAACAACAGCCCCAAAAAAGGCCAAATTGCCCCAAACATGAGGCTGAGTACTGGGCAGGGAACAGGCCATGAACAGGCCGTAATGGCTCAAATGCTGTGCTCAAACACTGATTTATCAAAAGGAGACACTGTGGATTTGGGGCTCAGATTAAGGAGCCAGGAAGGATCCCTGCAGGACCTGCTGGAGAAAGAAGAGAGCTTTGGAAGGGCAGCCCCTGAGTGAAACTGCAGTGACCCAGTGCTGAGGCCTCCTCCCCACAGTCCCAAAAACCTATCTCATAGTCCCTAAACCATCCCATAGTGCCTAAAACCCATCCCAGTCCTTTAAATCCATCCCACAGTCTCTAAAACCCATCCCACAGTCCCTGAAATCCATTCTACAGTCCCTAAGATCCATCCCACAGTGCCAAAACCCCACCCCACAGACCCTAAAACCCATCTCACAGTCAATAAAAACCATCCCACAGTGCCAAAACCCCATCCCACGGTCCCAGAGAGCTCTGGTCCCAACCTCACCCCACAGCTTTAGGCAGAGGAAGAGGAGCCCAGCCCAGCCCCATCCCTGGGGCCTCCTGTCCTGCAGCAATGCCTGCAGCTGCTCCCACAGGATGGGATTTAGGGACTGTGGGATGGGTTTTAGGTATTGTGAGATGGGTTTTTGGCACTGTGGGATGGATTTCAGGGACTGTAGGATGGGTTTTAGGAACTGTGGGATGGGTTTAAGGGAATGTGGGATGGGTTTAAGGGACTATAGGTTGGGGTTTTGGGACTGTGGGATGGCTTTTAGGTACTGTGAGATGGGTTTTTGGCACTGTGGGATGGGTTTAAGGGACATGGGATGGGGGTTTGGCACTGTGGGATGGGTTTTAGGGACTATGGGATGGGTTTCAGGAACTGTAGGTTGGGTTTTTGGGACTGTGGGATGGGTTTGGCACTGTGGGATGGGTTTAAGGGACTGTGGGAAGGGGGTTTGGCACTGTGGGATGGGTTTTAGGGACTGTGGGATGGGTTTTAGGGACTGTGGGATGGCTTTTAGGGACTGTGGGATGGGGTTTTGGCACTGTGGGATGGGTTTAAGGGATATGGGATGGGGGTTTGGCACTGTGGGATGGGTTTTAGGGACTATGGGATGGGTTTCAGGAACTGTAGGTTGGGTTTTTGGGACTGTGAGATGGGTTTAAGGGATTGTGGGAAGGGGGTTTGGCATTGTGGGATGGGTTTAAGGGACTATGGGATGGGTTTTTGGCACTGTGGGATGGGTTTTAGGGTCTGTGGGATGGGGTTTTGGCACTGTAGATGACTTTTAGGGACTGTGGGATGGGTTTCAGGGACTCTGGGGAGGAGTTTCAGCACGGGGTCACTGCAGTTTCACTCAGGGGCTGCCCTTACAGAAGGCACAGCCCTGGTCACTCCTGGTGTCCCCAGTATGGATTTTGAGGGGCCCTCAGTTGAAAATTCATCTTTGCTGCTAGCAGACCTCAGTGCTGCCATTGCAGAGTTGGTTTCTGACAGAAATCTCCTCTTTTTCAGAATATTGGCAGTGGTGGAAAGGAGCACGAAGAGATGATAATGAAATCAAGAAATAGATGCATGAAATATATTCTTTTATAGGCAACTGCAGCTTATTTAACCCAAGTTCTGTGCTTCAGTGAGCAGTGTCCATCTGCAGCATGAGAGAAATCCTATTTGGCCCTGGAGTCCTTTCCACACAGAGAAGGAGAATCTCTGATTGAATTTGAGGATAATTACAGGGGCATGAAGTATGGCCTGTTATCAATCATACCACAAGAATTCAAAGAATTCCTCATCAGTGCTTTCAATAAGACTAAAGAAATCCCAAGCCTCTCTCCAAAGCTCCTGCAGTCCCTTTTCCACAGCAGTTGTAGAGATATGGAGCATCAAGCAGAGAAAGCTAATCAGAACAATTCAAAACAGAAAAGTTAAAAGAAAAGAGCAAGGGAAAAATAAATCAATGCAGAGCCGTAGGCTTTTACCAACTGTTCTTTAAGTAAAATTAATTTGTAATGTAATTAAACTTCTCCCCAGAGGGACAGGTATAATTGAATTAGAGGTGCCTGGGTAGAGTTGCAGGGTTTAGCAGCTCCTTTGTAATTGCTCACATCTTCCTTCCTAGGCAAAGGCTATAGGTACTTTCATATTTCTATAGATGCTCATAAGGATTATGTGGAATTGTCTGATTTACCAGACTAAGAGAAAAGTAACTGCAGAAATTAAAATAGAGCACAAAGTACTGATCCTGTGTAGTGTTTGAGTCTGTCTGGGAGTGTTTGGTTTTTGAGTAGTGCTTTTAGCACCTCCTGGAAAAAACAGATGAAACCTTTTATTTTTTTGTTTACAGATTTGCATTTAGACCTCTCCTGCTGCTGCTCCTCTCCTGCTGCTGCAGTTCACAAAAAGCCTCCTCAGTCCATTCCTGAGCACCTTCCCTGAAACAGCATCTCTGGAATTTTTGATTTCTCTCTTGCTCTGCATCCCACCAGCCAGGCCCTGCTCCTCTGCAGCCATGTTCCCTCACCATGGATTAACTTTTAAGCCATTTTTAAACTCTGTCACAATCCCAGATAAAGGATTTTACCAATATTTCCAGGAGCTGTTTCAAATCCCCTCGTTCTGCCTCTATTTAATGGATTTGTGCACAAACTTTGGGCAGAATGGGGATTTCCAGGAGCATTCCTGGAGGGCTCAGCCCCAGATGTTGGTGCTGTGAGTTACCCAGGCAGGAGTGAGGGAACAGGTCCAGTCTGGGAATCACCATGATATTTTCTGAAAAATCCCTTTGCCAGGATTTCTCTCCTGAGAAGCCTCAAAAAAGAAATGTAAACAATAATTATCTGATTGCTTGGATGTGGTCTGGAGGTTGCTTATCAACAGGTGTATCCTTGATTGGTTCCATGTGAATTGGTTTTAATTAATGGCCAATCCCAGTTCAGCTGTGTCAGGCTCTCTGAGTCTGTCACAGGTTTTTATTATCATTCTTGTCCAGCCTTCTGATGTCTCCTTTCTCTTTCTTTAGTATAGTTTTAGACTATAATATAATATAATATAATATAATATAATATAATATAATATAATATAATATAATATAATATAATATAATATAATATAATATAATATAATATAATATAATATAATATAATGTAAATATAATGTAATGTAATATAATATAATGTAATATAATATAATGTAATATAATATAATTAATATAATATAATATAATGTAAATATAATGTAATGTAATATAATATAATGTAATATAATATAATGTAATAATATAATATAATATAATATAATATAATATAATATAATATAATATAATATAATATAATATAATATAATATAATATAATATAATATAATATATCAGCCTTCTGAGAACTTGGAGTCAAATCCTCATCTCTCACCTCATCCTGGGGACCCTCACAACATCACAACAGTCTGGTCATCACTGTGCCACCAAAACAACCAGCAAAGTCCTTAAGGCACCAAATATTCCCTGCACTCACTGTTCAATTAGGGATTTGTAGAAATCTGAGCCTATGGAAACTCTGCCATCCCCCAGGAAAGGGGTGGGAAGGTTTGGGTCATCCCCAGTGCACAGCCAGGTGTGAATGCAGTCCCACAGCTCCTCAGCCTGGAATTCAGGAGGGTTTGGAGGTATGGGGTACTTGGAATTTAAGAGGCTGAACTTTTCAGGGCTTTTCAGGACAATTCTCCAAAGTTCTTCGTTCAAAAATCCCACTAAAATAGGTTTCTGTCTGGAGCAGAGACAATCATCCCCAAAATGAGCCCACAGAGCCTCTTCTCTTGGAGAAAATCATCTTAAAAATAAAACAAACCCCAAAACAAACAAATAAAACCCCCCAAAATTGGCTGGTGTACTTCAGAATTTCCATGATGACCATTCAGGGAGAGATTTAATTGGGAAATTGGGCAGGAATTGTTCCCTGTGAGGGTGGGCAGGCCCTGGCACAGGGTGCCCAGAGCAGCTGGGGCTGCCCCTGGATCCCTGGCAGTGCCCAAGGCCAGGCTGGGCAGGGCTGGGACAGTGGAAGGTGCTCCTGCCTTGGCAAGGGTGGGATAAGATGGGATTTAAGGTCCCTTTTAACCCAAAAAATTCTGGGATCTCTGGTTTTTATTCTCATTGTCACAATGACCAATCTTGTACCACCCTGTCTAAAAACCCAATGTGAGCATCCACAAAACCTTTCCCTACTTTTGGATAATCTGTTTTTTTCTGTGACCCATGCTGGGCTGCCCCTCCCCAATGCCAGGGGAGTTTCCAGCAGGGTTTAACATCCCAGAAATACTCAGAGCTCCTGCATGAAGGGTGACAGAGCTGCTGAGGGGACTGCAGCACCTCTCTTGTGAGGACAAGGCTAAGAGAGCTGGGGCTGCCAAAGGAGATAATTGAGAGGAATCTCATCAAAACACCTGCAGGGAGGGCTCAGAGCAGGGCCCAGGCTCTGCTCCAGCCATGGGACAGCAGGACAGGCAGGAACTGATCCCAGGAAGTTCCACCTGAACATCAGGAACATCACCAGTGAGGTGAACAAGCAGCTCAGGAGGCTGTGGAGTCTCCTCCCTGGGATATTCCAGGGACAATGCTGTGCCCTGTGCCCTGGGATGGCCCTGCTGGAGCAGGGAGGTGGTTCCAGGTGACCCTCTCAGGTCCCTTTTCTGCCCAATTCTGGGATTTCTTTCAGGAACAGGTTGTGGAGCCCCTGCCCAGGTGTTCCCCCAATGACAAAGGGCCCTCAGGGCTCCCAGCAAAGGTGTGGGATGTGCCAAGGCTGGGAGGATGCTGAGAATTTCATCCCCAATTTTTGGTGGTTTTCTGCCTCTTCCATTAAATGTCAGGCAGAGGGATCCCCACTCCCAGCTCAGTGGGACTCTACACCAAGAAATCCAAACTTGCTGCCCAAGTGCTCCTGACACTAATTGACATTACTGAGTGTTATGGACAAACACAGAGTTCCCCAAACATGGATCCATCCCTAATTCCAACCTATTTCCTACTTTTTGTCTTCAGTTGGGATAGATTGGAAGCCTAATTTGTGGCCTCTGTCTCAGGTTAGTTTCCCAGCTGGAGGTGAACAATTCCCAGAGACAGAACCAGCCCTTCCAGCCCTCACTGGAGGGAAAACTCCTCCACATTGAGGAGTTTCTGGCTCATGGATTTCTTCGTGTTCCCAGGGAAAAATCACTGCAAAAGGTGCTCCCAAAACTGAGTTTTGTAAATCTGTGACCTTTTTTTGAGTTGAAAGACTCCAAGTGTAGGGTGTGTTTCCTAAACATTTAGTCCTAATTCCAGAGGAAATCCAAATCCTCGAACTTCTAATTACTCTGCCAATCTAGCTTATTATTTCCTCTAGTAAATGGAGGGAATGAATAAGCAAGAGTGACTTCTCTGTATGGTCTGTCTCTCTTTTCAGTTGAAATCTTGCCAAAAAAAAAAAGACTTGAAAGAAATTTCTGTCCTTATTACACATCTCTCATTAGTGCTCCATTACCAGGTGGCATTAAATATTTCAACAAATATTAATAAGGAGCTTTTGATGTCAGAGCAGTCAGTATTCCTGACCTCTTAGGTCTAGTAAAAAAAAACTTCAAAAGTTTGCCTTCCTTATAATAAAGTAAGACCTGAGGATCTGAGGCAAGAAATATTTAAGTATCTAATTTAGAGAGAAATCAAGGCAAATTAGGTAGATAGGGATCTTTAAAGATCTAAGCCAACATTGTTAGACTGTTGGAAATATCTGAAGTTTTTTCCAGTCTTCTGTTTGCTTTTTTTAGAAGTTTTATTTAAATTTGCATCTAGTCAAGTGCTGAATAACAGATTTGCTCCTGGCCATTTTATAGGGTCATGAATGGCTTTGTCTTCCAGGAACAAACCTCATCCCATCCCTTGAAAGGGAAAAATTTGCATTATCAGCATGAGGAATTTCTAGGAGTTTTCCAGATCTAGGAGTCTACCCTCAAACTCCATTAAAATAAACAAAAAAGCTCCATCCCTCACTTTCCATATTTTTTTTAAACCAAGCTTTGCCAGCAAGTCTGTGACCTCAGGGAGACACCATTTCTCATTCATCAGAGCAATTTAAAAACCCAAACCTCATATTTCAAAAGCACTTCTAGACTCTCTGAGCTAAACCAGATGACCACAGGAACCAGCTAAAATAAAATCTTTTCACAAATACAGGATAATCTTCCCTCTGGGAGTATTTCTGTCACTGAATGTCGCAGGAGGGGACAGTGACACCCATCCCAAGTCATCACACCCCATCAGGGAGGGCATGGAACCAAACAAGAGCTGTAAAGTTGAAACCTTTTAAAGGTTCTGTCAGGAATCACAGCACAGTTGGGGAATTGGTGCCTGATTCCATAAGCACTGGCAGGTTTTTATCTCCCAGGCCATTCCAGCTGCTGTACCCCAGGAATGTCAGAGCTGGCAGAGCTCTGAGTGTGTCCCCAGCAGGAATCACCCACGGGTGCAGATCAGCTGCACAGTGACACAAATCTGCATTCTCTGGACACAGGTTAGCCAGAGCATCCTGCTTTTCCCAGGCATCATTCCCCTTCCTTTTGTGCATCCTGCTCCAGGACAAACCCTCCTGCCCCATTCCAGGATGTGTTTAAAAAAAGACTGGACATGGCACTGGGTGCTATAGTCTGGTTGGTTGTTAGGGCATAGGTTGGACTTGATGATCTTAGAGGTCTCTTCCAACCTCATTATTGTGATTCTGGAATATCCCACCTGAATTTCCCTTGGCACAGCCTGAGGCTGTGTGCTCTGGTTGTGTCAGTGCTGCTGCAGACAGAGCCCAGCCCCAGCTGAGCACAGGCACCTTTCAGGAGCTGTGCAGAGTGATGGGGGCAGCCCTGAGTCTCCTTTTCTCCAGGCTGAGCACCCCCAGCTCCCTCAGGGGTTCCTCTCAGGGTTTGTGTTCCCAGCCCCTCTCCAGCCTCGTTGTCCCCTCTGGACATGCTGCAGTGTCCCAAAGCCCTTCCTTGTTGGTAGAACGCTGTAGAACTCCCCACTTGTAATATAGATAAGAAATAATAAACACCTATATGTCACAGACATATTTGATGAAAAATCATTTAGTTAGGATCTTTTCTCCTGAGAAGCTGAGAGGCCTCAGAAACTAAATGTAAACATTGGTTATCTGCTGCTGTGGAATGCAACAGGTGCATCTTTGATTGGTCCATGTTGGTTGTTTCTAATTAATGGCCAATCACAGTCAGCTGGCTCGGACTCTCTGGTCAGTCACAAGATTTTATTATCATTCCATTCCTTTCTATTCCTTTCAAGCCTTCTGATGAAATTCTTTCTTCTATTCTTTAGTATAGTTTTTAAAGTATCATTTTCTTTTAATATAATATATATAATAAAATAATAAATCAGCCTTCTGAAACATGGAGTCATGATTCTCATCTCTTCCCTCATCCTGGGACCCCTGCGAACACCACCACACCTAAGCCTGAACAGGAAATATTGTCTCGAGAGTTTCAATCCCTCTTGACAGAGGTAGAACGAGCCAGAAACCAGTAGTGAGAGGAGCTGTAGGGATTGGTAAGGTCACCCTGAGTCTCTTTTTCTCCAGGACAAACAGCCCCAGCTCCCTCAGTGGTTCCTCTCAGGGTTTGTATTCCCAGCCCCTCTCCAGCCTCGCTGCCCCTTCTGGACACGCTGCAGTGTCCCAAAGCCCTTCCTTGTTGGTAGAATGCTGTAGAACTCCCCACTTGTAATATAGATAAGAAATAATAAACACCTAAACCTGAACAGGAAATATTGTCTTGAGAGTTTCAACCCCTCTTGACAGAGGTAGGAGCCAAAAACCAGCAGTGAGAGGAGCTGTAAAGACTGATAAGGCCACCCCTGAGTCTCCTTTTCTCCAAGATAAACACTCCCAGCTCCCTGCAGTACTCACAGAGAGCAGTGGTCAGCTTCTCGGGCTGGTCATAGTGCACCATGGCCACACAGAGGGTGTTGAGGGCCACCACACAGAGCACCACCCAGTAGAAGCTCTGAGCCTTCACCATGCGGCGGATGAAGAAGCGGAACATCTTCTCCTTCCTCCTGAAGTAGGACGAGCTCTCGTTCTTCCCACTCTTCAAACTGGCACGGGCAAAGGGAGACCCTGGGACAGAAAGAAGAGTCACCACAGCCCATCCCAGCAGGGAAAAGGCTGCAGGGGGTTCCTGGGCACACAGAGCCTCTCCAAGCACCACCAGAACAGCTCAGCAGGAAGCTGGGGATGTTGAGAATGGGCTGAGCGAGGGCGTCTTGCTTGTAATGAAGGATGAAGGCTGGGCTTGTAAAACTTCATGGCTCAATGCCTAGCTCCACCACCTAAACTGGGCTTCCAAACCTTTGCAGCAATCCTGATTGTTCCAGTTAAACTCATCACTTTTTCCTGGTTGACAGGGACAGGGCAGCAGGCACAGGGTATTTCTGCCCATGGTGTGGAGCACGTCCTCGTGGAGCTGGGTAGGTGCAACAGGAAAGCTGTTTTTCCTGCTCCAAGGACTGTTTTGTCCCTGTTTTTCCTGCTCCAAGGACTGTTTTGTCCCTGATTTTCCTGCTCCAAGGACCAGTTACCAGGTAATTGAGTGAATTCTCCTTAATTTACTCTCCAGCCTCAGCTATTTCTTTAGCAGAGGGCTTAACCTGCCTCCATGAATCAGATTTTGGGCTCAGCCATTCATTTGTCTCAATTCTGCCTCTATCAGCTCCATTTCCACTCTGGGCTGAAACCCTGGCAAAGAGTCAAGGGTTTCAACAATAGGGAGCTGATGGAAGAAATGATTCCTGATGCCAGCTCTCCCCCTGGGGTAGAGGCACTGCTCAGATGAAAAGGCAATCTCCAGCTGATGCTGAGGCAGGAGAAATCAGGAATAAGAGAAGAAACACATGGACCCTTGGGGCTCCTCTGCAGCAGCCAGGGAAGTTGCTGCAAGCAGGGGAAATGATGATGGTGCCAGGCTGGCCACTGCCTGTGCCAGTGGTTTGGGACAAGAGATCATTGCTGCCCTTCCCCACCCTGGGATGGAGCATCCCAGCAGGATGAGCAGGACATGTACTCCTCCTGTCCTGGAGCAGGTGGCTCTCCTGGGCTCACTGACATGAACAAAGAGCTCTGGCTTCAGCAGCCAAATCTTGGAGTGTGATCACCTCCATGTCAACACTTGGAATGGGTGGGAATCTCACCCAGCCTCGTCCTACAACATCAACCACAGCAGCCAGAGGAAGGATGAGGCATCCAGATGTGACAGCAGCAGGTTCTCCAAGCCTCACAGCCCCACACAAGTGTGATGTTCCTCCATGGAAAGCGAGCTCTCTGCTCCATTTCACATTTCTGGCCATCCACCAGCACTCCAAAAGCAGAGCTGGCCTTGGCCAGGCTTTGAACAAACTCCGTGCTGAAAAAATCAGTGTGTTCTTCTGCTGGTTTGAAAATCCTGCCTTTGGCAGTTTGGAAGAGAAGAAATCACAGTGCTCCTCCTCTGCTCTGCTTTAAGACAACAAGAAGAGCCAAAGTTTGGGATTTAGGCTGCTTCATATCACAGCACTCCTTAGCAGGTACAGAGCTCTCAGATAGCCAAGGCCCTCTGTACTGCCAGACTGGCAAAGGAACAGTGCTGCCCTCTCATTCCTGTCTGCTGATCTTCCAGAAATGCAAAGCAGTGATATTTAAACTGCTCCAACATGGAAAACATCCCTTCTCCAGGCTTTGGTGTCTGGGAATCAAGGCAGTGCCCCGTGCCTGGTACAGCACAGAGGGTGTGAAGCCAGTGGGAGTAGAAAGAAAAGAATAAAAGCTAAGAACAACTGCAGAGAACACCCTGAGAAGTGTTTACCACTACAGAGGTAGCTTTATACTGCAGCTATAAAGCTCATCAAGGTGCTTGTGCTTGAATTAAAGTGCAACATTTTCAGCCAATGGCCAGAGAGAGACCTGGCAAAGTCTCCCCACCCTGAGCTGCATCTTCACGTGGCACTCAGGGATTATTTGTTAGTTCTTCCACGCTCCTTCTGCTCCCATATGAACACACTACAGAAAACCATCCAAAAACTCCTTTTCTCCAAAACAGATCCTTTATGCATAATTGCCCACGTGATCTGATTGTTTATGCTCTGCATTCCAGCCTCTTCACAAGCCTGCAGAAGTAGCTGCTTAACCCATTCCTTCTTTTCTGCCTCGTTCCATGAATCAAAATCAAAGCCACTTTTCCCAAGTGGGTGAAGCACTCACAGAAGGTGGAAAGCACTGCTGTTATTTTCCCTGCCATATGCTCCCGAGACAGTTCCCAGCTCTGCCTCGGATTATTCCCGAGCCCAGATGCTCCATCATCCGTTGGCACCTGAAATGCTGAACTCCAAGATCTGTTGGTGTGGCTCTGGCTGCCCAGAGCCTGGAGGGACTTGGATTTGGAGGCAAAGATCTCATAATTATTGCAACCGTGAGCAAATATTCCAAAAATGACCATTCCTTGTCATATCCATGCAGGGATCCGAGAAAAAACAACAACAAACCAAACCAAAAATGCACACAGGCTGCTGCATTTTTGCCCTTTTTCAGCACCAAACCTCTCCTGGAAGTGGCAGCAGTTTCACCACAAACCCTGCAGCCCAGGGGACTGTGGCAGCTCAGTGCTGGTGTCAGGAACATGCCAAGCCACGCTCATTTTCTGCAACCAACTCTTCCTTTAAAGGGGGGGAAAAATAAATTCCAGCAGCAGCTGTGATCCCTGAAAACATCAAGGCCAACTTGCCAAAGGACAACTGAGGCACTCATGCTGTGCAACAGCCACAGACACGGATTCTCAAATGTGCTGTTTGTGCTGCTCCTCCCGTGCATCCAGGATTTGCTGCTTCGTGGGGACTGGGCTGCCAAGACATTTCTTTGGAAGATAATGAGAACATCTGCTGCTTCAGCAGCAAAACAGCCTCCAACAACAGGCACAGGATGAGCAGAGCACCCGACTGCAGAGCAGCAGGAGAGGCTCTCCCACTGCTCAGAGGGGTTTGGCTCCAGCAGCTCCCTGAGGTGGGTGCTGGGTGCCCAGAGCCTCCCCTGGCAGCCCAGAGCTGCCTCTGCCTCCCCACCTGGGCAGATCTCAGCAGGGAATCAGTGCTGGGAGCTGCAGAACGGGCAGCACCTCCTCAGCCTGAGGATGCCAAATTCACCCCAGCAACGCCCCATGGTGCAGGATGCCCTGCTCTGCACTGGATCTCCAGATCTGGCCTTAAAATCACTTCAAGATCTTCCTCTAAACAAGAATGAGAGAATTGAGGCCACTGCCCAGCACCTCCCAGTGACCACTCCCACAGCAAAGGCTGTGACACCTCAGCTGGGCATTAGTGAACCATGGCACTGTGGCCACTTCTCTCCTCCCTCCAGCAGTGTTGTTTGGCAGATTTGGGGTTCATTAGCATGGATGAGCACGTTCCAAGCAGAATCCCGGGATGGCCAGCCCAGCAGGGACTGTCCCAAGGCTTTGCAGGGCTCTCCCAAGGGTGCAGCATGCAAGAGCTGAGGCAGGCAGCACAGGGAGAGGGTGAAGCCACGGAGCTTTTTGCTTTGGGAAGTCGAGTGCTGCTGCTGCAGCAGTGGAAATTCATTCTCCTTCAGGAAACTGCAGCTTCTGGAGCAAAGGAGCCTCTCCAGAGGAGGAAACATGGCATGGACAGGTTCAGGTGGAGATCGAAACCTCGGGGGATGCGAAGCCAGTACTCACCAACGGAGCAAATGTCTGTGAAATGGTCCTCACCTTCTTCTGCATGAATCAGGTCATTTTTGCTCTTCTTTATTGCGGCTCTTTTCAACACTGCATGCAAATTAAAGAGAAAATACCCCGTGAGGATGCAGAGTGGATTCTCTCTCCCCCTCCCTTCACTCTCCAGGGCCAGCATTTCCTTCCCAATGCCAGCTCAAAGCTCTCCCACCAGGGTACCCTGGAGCAAACAGGACAACCCACAACCTTGCAGGGCCTCTGCACGCCTCAGTGCCAGGGTGCTTCACTCCTTTGCCCTTCCAGCTCTTGAAGGTTTGCCAGGCACAGCTCTGCACGTTCCACTTCATGCAGCAGATGCAGGAGGGTGGGGGGGTCACTGCAGCTGCACTTTCAGCACAGCACAAAGGCTGGGCAGGGACACTGGAGCTTCCTGAGCCCCACGGGGCTGGGAGATGAGTGCTGCCACCCCTGGAACCACCAGTGCTGTTTGCAGCAGGCACTGTGAGGGAGTCAGAGTTTACAGAGCTCGGTTTACCACCCAGCCATGCCTCAAGGAGCAGAAATGCTGCGTGGAAAAAGCGGCCACACATCAGTGAGCAGCCTCTCAGCAGCACCCGGTGTTCAATCCCTGCCCTCTGGGGATGTCAGAATTCTTTGAAAACACTTTTTTTTTTTCCTCCAAAAGCAGCTTTTAGTGGGGAGGGCAAACACCACTACATTTACTCCAACAGGGAATGAGAGCTCTGCACTGTCCACCCAGAGCACGGGGGGTGAGGCAGGAGCACTGAGGACGCTGCTCCCAGGACCACCTACCTGCAGAACCTTGAGAAGTGGCAGAAAAAAAAAATCACGTTGGTACAGTTTGGTGACAGCTTCGAGACAGACAGTAACTAAAGCAGCACTTTCTATCAGCAGTAAGACACCCCACGGTGTGGTGATACAGACTGGTCCGTGGGCACACACAGCAAAGCCACTCACGCTGCAGAGACTGCCCCGGGGAGGCTCCTCCACAACATCCCCTCACCCTAATTATCTACAAAATTCCTTTCCCACACTGCACGGATCGCCCTGCCCTGACAGAGACGTGGATGCGCTTCCTGCTCCTAAGGGCTGTGCTTGAGTCACTTCAGGAACACCCAGAGCAGAGGGGAGGATGCTCTGAACCTGTGGTCTGGATCCATTGCTGGTGCTCCTTGCTGTCCCACCCAGCTCTCCTGAATCCTCAGTTCCAGCAATGCCAGCTCAGGGCTCCCTCAGGCTGGGTCTGTCCCAGTTCACTCCAGCGTGTCCAGGGCCATCCTCAGCACTGGAGCACAACCAGCACTGGGATTAAATATTTCCAACACTCCCTGGCATGAACTGAGCAGCTTTTTATCTTCTGCCCCAGAAAACTCCTCGGTGTGTTTGGCAGTGAGGCTGTGCCATCTCTCCAGGCACGTCCCTGTGTTTTGGGGACCCTGAATTTACCACCATAGACTGTTGGCTGCTCCAGGCTGGGAACATTCTCGGGCTCCTTTCACTTTAGGATAAGAGGAACCTGAGTATCTCTGGGTCTTTACTCCGTGCCTTGCACCCACCTCGAGTTTCTCACAGCACTCAGCCTCGCAGACTGCTGCTCACACACCAACTCCAGTGAGGCCTGGCTGTGCCCAGGTGCCGGCCAGGCTTCCCCAGCTCACACACACCCCCAGCACACACAGCAGGACTGGCACTCACACCTCAGCCCTGACCTGCTCCAGCCCCAGATCCTCCCCAGCGCAGGTCACCGGCCCGGCCGGGGCTGCAGCGGCACCTGCAGCGCTGCACGGCTGGGAGGGAGCCCGGCCAAAAAAACACCTGGGCATGTCACCGGTGACCTGGGCACGGGGCTGCGGGGGGAAAGCTGCCCCTGGGTGCCACCTAAGCCCCTGGTGATTTGCAATCCACTCACTGTTGTAGCTGCTGCCGCTGCCAGTCTCTGCCGGCGCCGTGCCTTGAGGAATCGGCCCTTCCGAGGCGGCCCTCCCTGACAGTGAATGGGAGGAGAAAAAAAAAGAGGGGGGGGAGGGAGGGGAGGGGAAAGGAGGAGACATGGGAGGACGAAAGATGGTCAGAAAAGGGAGAGGGAAGAGTCTTTAACTGAGCTTTGAGTGGCTGGCGCATCCTAAGAGCTGTCGGGGCTGGAGGCCCAGGGGGAGCATCCCCGTGGCCTCGCTGCTCGGCTCCTCCGGCCGTCCTGCCACGCCGGGCTCGCACGTCGGAAGGAAGGATCACCACACCCTGTTATGTCTTACTGCTTACAGCTAACAGGGGGCTCAGTCCCTTGGTCAAATCCGTTCGGAGCCCTGCCTTTCTCTCAGGTCAGCGCATTCGCTCTTCTCCATCCTCCTGGCAGCCTCTACCCCCTGCACACACAGCCAGCCACCCTCGGCAGGGCGTGGGCACCGACCCCGAGGGCACATCCCCATCCCGGGCCGGTGTGGGGTGTCCCGTAACCGCTCCTCAGCCACCTGCAGCCTGCGGAAGGGGCTCTGTGGCCGGATTTGTGCCGGGTGCATGCGGGAGGATCCTCCTGCTCGGGAGGAAGGCGTGGCAGTGACAGCAGTGGAACCTCTCCCGTGGCACAGGAGGAAAATGCCCAGCAAAGGCACCTACCGTCCAGAGGGGACTTCTCTTCGGCGTTCTTGTCCTCCTCGGCCAGCATCACCTCCTCTGGAAAAGGAAAACCAGCCAGGGTCAGCCTCAGGTTCCTCAGAGCGCTGCTCCGACAGCGGCCGGTGGGGCAGCAGGAGCCTGTCCCAGTGCCACCAGCCCACCCTGGGGACACCCAGCCCATCCCCGACACAGTCTGCAGAGCAATTCATGGCTCAGGGCTGTGTTTCTCACAGAGTCACCGAATCACTGGGTTGGAAGAGACCTTCAAGATCATCGAGTCCAACCCAGCCCCAACCCCTCAGCTCAGCCCTGGCACCCAGTGCCACATCCAGGCTTTGTTAAACACACCCAGGGATGGGGACTCCACCACCTCCCTGGGCAGCCATTCCAGAACTTTATCACTCTTTCTGTAAAAAACTTCTTCCTAATATCCAACCTGAATTTCCCTTGGCACAGCCTGAGGCTGTGTGCTCTGGTTGTGTCAGTGCTGCTGGAGACAGAGCCCAGCCCCAGCTGAGCACAGGCACCTTTCAGGAGCTGTGCAGAGTGATGGGGGCAGCCCTGAGTCTCCTTTTCTCCAGGCTGAGCACCCCCAGCTCCCTCAGGGTTTGTGTTCCCAGCCCCTCTCCAGCCTCGTTGCCCCCTCTGGATGTTCTCATCTCAGTGTCCTTCACAACCTGAGGGTCCAGAGCTGGGCACAGCACTCAGGGTGTGCCCTCAGCAGTGCCAAGCACAGGGCACAGTGACCTCCCTGCTCCTGCTGGCCACCCCATTCCTGACCCAGGCCAGGAACCATTCTCAGCCCGTGTCCCTCTCACACAGGGGGAGGATTCCAAATCAATCACTTCCTCTGTGGGATCCCTGCTCAGAACCTCCCACTCCAGGTTCTTCACCAGCTCTCATCCCCAAGGCTCCTCTGGAGACCAAGGATCTTCCTCCAGACCAGGCAGCCCCACAAATCCCACAAGCCCCAGGAAGTTCCCTCATGACCATCCACACTGGAGACAGTTTGGGGAAGATGCTCCACACCCATCATTGCTCTTTTGTCTCCAAAAATCAGGATTCAGCCATGGGGAGCAGAGTGGTGGCACAGGGTGAGAGCAGCAGGGCCACACGGCAGGAGAGTCACTGTCACCACAGGGCCATCACATCAAATCTTTGTCCAAATAAAATCCACAGCAAGTTTTCCATGGGGGAACTCTGCCTTGGCACAGTGATTGCAACATCACCCTTCCATCCCTCTGCAACTCATCTCCAAAATACACCTTGCACTGTCCTAAATTTAAAAAAACAAACAGGAAACACTAAAAACCAACCTCCCAAAATGGAATCATTTTTATCTGTGTGAAAGACAACTCAATTTCCTGAGGTTTCCCAGGGCACTGCCACCCCCCTGGCCAGTTTGCAGGGCTGTGCCAATACTTGGGACTACACTCAGAACAACAGATTTTGGGTTTGCTGCTGGAAACTGATGTGGGGATCTGCTAAAGGACAACCCAAAGCAAACAAAACATTGAGTTGGCAGCTGGTAAATTCCACACTTCCTTCTATTCTCATAAATGGCAAATTCACATGCCTGTAATTCCATCAATGTGAGCTCTTACTAAAACATCTGACACCATGTTCCAACCAAATTTTGCTTTAAAGTCCATTTAAGCCAGTCTAGATGGAAGAGCAACTTCAGAAAAATAAATACAAACAAACCAGAGGCCAAACATCAAAGTGTGTAGCTGAGAGCTGTCTAGAAGGATACCAGAGGGATCAGCCTTATATAAGCCTATATAAGCCACACAAGCCTTATATAATCTCTTTATTAATCATCTGGGAGAGAGAGGGAATGATACTTTAATAAGACAGCAAATTGAGAAGGCTGAAAAATAATACCAAGGGCTGAGGAAAGCTGGAAAATTAAACAGAGGAGAAGGAAATATAGAAGTGCAAAGTAATGCACCAGAGATGTGAAAGAAAGGAGAACTGAGAGGGGTAAAAATGTCAGGTGAGCCCAAAGCTGCACTTTAAAAGGTGTAAAGTCCTTCCAAAAACCCACAAGTTGTGCCTGCAATCCTCACCTACAATTCAGGAGGCTTTCAAGTCTTCTTAAGACAGGTCAGAAGAGTGAAGTGGGCTTTTTTAGACAATTCAAGAGACTTCTCTGACCAGCCAGCACCTCAGACCAAAAGGTTCTTCTGAAGTCCTCCCCAGGGAAAACTGTGCTGATATTTGGGGGCTAAAATATGGGAGGACTGAAATGGCAATTCCCAGTCTGACTGCCCTGAAACACGAGGAAGGGATGGGAGACCCTTCCCAAAGGCTGTGCTATACTGGATTCCCACTTACAAATTACTCTTACAAGACAATTCTGAAAACCTTTGCCCCAAATTCAGGGTCCTGAATTGGTGCTCAAACAAACCTCCATCCATAAACACAGCTGGGCTGAGTTTTGCCATTCCTTTAAAATTCCCTTTTTCACCTCTGAAATTCCCTCAAGCCTCGCTCTCCTCCTGCAGCATTCCCAGGTTCTCTCCCTTGATCATTATTCCTGTCTGCCTCGTGTCCTCTGGGAATCCAACGGACCACAGCTACCCCAGGAGGTTTTTAAGGCTAAAAACAGAGCTCAGCAGGTCACTGAGCACTGCCAGGAGGGGATTTTCACCAGCCAGCATCCTGAACAGAGGCTCAGGAGCTGCTGTGCCTTTAGTCATCCCTAACAGAGCCTGGAAGGAGATAATTGGGCACCTGAAAAACCCCCAAAAATGGTGCTTCTGCATGAGGAGAAACGTTCGGCAGAGAGATGGGATCAGATCAGCAATTCTGAGCCTCCAAACAAAAGTTCAAGGGCTTTGCCAGGGTGTCAGAGGCAGGGGTGTCTCAGCAGCAAGAGGAATTTTTGGTCATTAAGTGCTGGGTGTGACTAGGCTGGAAATAAAGGCAAAGCAGCCTGGTCTGGAGCACCAGGAATACCTGCTCAAGGGTGTGAAGGGTGCTGTTTGAAGGGAAATAAAAGCAGGATGCAATCCTTGCTCTCTCCTTTTTTCTCTAATGTGTGAATCATGAATAATGACTGGGGTATAGCAAGAAAATGAAGCCCCTTTTCCTCCTCTTTGGTGTGGGGAAAGAGGACATTGGGGGCTCAAAGGAGCAGCAGATGACTGGAAATAACAAAGACTAAATGAGTTTAATTTCTGGCTGGGTAAATAGAAAAACTGCAGCCCTCAGAAGTGGCTGCCATGCTCTCCCAAGGAGTTCTGCTTTGTCTTTTGGCAATTACCCTGTCTTGGCATCTCACATGTGTGGTATTTTTGAGGTCCCCTGTCGTGGAGAGGAAGGATGAATCTGACCCCATCTTCTTGGAAGGCTAATTTATTATTTTTTGATACTATATTATATTAAAGAATGCCATACTAAAACTATACTAAAGAATAGAGAAAGGATACAGACAGAAGGCTTAACAAGATACTAATGAAAAATCTGTGACTCCTTCCAGAGTCCTGACACAGCCTGACCATGATTGGTCATTAAGTTAATCCACATGTTGGGTGAACAATCTCCAGCCACATTCCAAAGCAGCAAAACACAGGAGAAGCAAATCAGATAATTATTGTTTTCATTTTTCTCTGAGGCTTCTCAGCTTCCCAGGAGAAAATCCTGGGCAAAGGGATTTTTCCAGAAAATATGACAGTGACACACACAGGGTTCTTTGCTGGAGGTGTCTGTTCCCATCTCTCCCAGGGGCTCAGGGCTCTGTTCTTCTGTAGAAAGCTGAAACCTGAAGTTCAGAAAGCTCTGCCATGCCAAGGGATGGCCTTGAAGTTAGAGAGGGCTGGCAGAGAGAGGTGAAGCCATTCCCAAAGCCTGGCACTCCAGGAGAACAGAAGAACTCCATTTTGCTGTGAAAAATGTGGATTTGGAAAGAATTAAAATGCAAAAGACATGAAACTTGATTAGCCCTGAACAGGAAGATTTTAGAGTCTCTGAGCAAAGTGTTTTCCAAATGATTCATGTCCTTGTCAGATAAGAGAAACATCTTCAAAAGAATATTTGTGGGCTTATAAACTCTTTACTCTGTGTGGAGAACTTGTAGTTCCCTGTTCTTCAAAAATCCCAGCCTTGAAGTTCCTGCAGTTCTGAGGAGTTCAGTGGAGAAAACATCACGGGCAAAATCATTTGCATGGATTGCATCACTTGGCACTTTTTAATTCCTCTGGAAAGGATAACTGCCTTCAAAGTGAAGGAGGGAGGTTTAGGTGGGATTTTGGGCAGGAATTGTTCCCTGTGAGGGTGGGCAGGCCCTGGCACAGGGTGCCCAGAGCAGCTGGGGCTGTCCCTGCATCCCTGGCAGTGCCCAAGGCCAGGCTGGATGGGGCTTCCACCCCAAACCAGTCTGGGATTCTGTGATAATTCAAATTACTGACATTAATGAGAAACATCAAAGTCACTTCAGAGTGGTGAATGAGCAATAACCACAATGTTAAATTAAAATTATTGTTGACTGAGGGGTGGTAACAGGGAAAGGAGTGATTTTGTCACTCACACTTCCCTTGGTCCTAAAACAACATTTGAGGCAAAAACCTGAACCCTACAAAGGACAAGGGCACCTCCTGTCCAGCTCAGCAACTACACAGAATATGTGAAAAGCTACAGAGCAAAAACCATCTAAGGATTAAGACCTCATTTTATGAAGCACTGGAATGCAGCTTTCCACTCTTCCTGCCTTGCATCAAAAATAAACGAGGGGGAAAAAAATCGAACAAACCAAATGATCAGGGCGGATATTAGAAATACTGGAAACCTGATGAGGCTTCCAGGGGAAGAGAGAGGATTGGGCTGATTGGTTCTGGGTGCTTTAGAGCAGGAAAAAATAAGATGAAACAAGGTAGAGGGAGATTAGAGAAAGAAAAGTAATTAAAAGAACTCCTGGATTCTTCCTCTCACTGCAGAAAGGCAACGGATTGAAAGTGAGGGCAGGACACAGCTCTGTGGGGTTGTTTGGTTTTTAAAATCAAACTGGGTGTTAACACATGGCACTCTTTGCTCCAAGAGTCAATGAGGTCAAGGCTGGCAGAAGGATTTAAAAACAATTCAATATTCCCAGGAATAATGACCAAATCCTCCAGAGTTCCATTAGAGCAGGATCCCAGGAGCTTTCCTCTTCCCTTTGTGCAAACAGCTCCTGCCTGGGGCTGCTGCAGGATTTCTGTCCCCTTCTGCCTGTCCTCCCTGGCTGCATCTCCCTGCTCAGAGTCCTGCAGAAGGAATTCCAGATCATTTCAGAGCTGAAATCCTCCAACCAGACCTGGGAAATCCCCGTGGATGGCTCAGTCCCAGTTTTCAGTGCCTCAGTCCTGAAGCCTGGATTCTCTGCTCTGCTTTGCCTTCACGCTGCATTTTCATTCCAAGATTTTATTAACACTGCTAAGCTGATTTTAATTACTGTTATTATTCAGCTGTACTAGGAGGCTCTTTTATATTCCTATTGTATTCTCAACAATGCCTTTCCAGAATATTTTTAACATTCCCTGATTCAGCTCTTTTGCATGCACTTCCCTGTTCCACAAGGCTTCTTGCTCGTGTGTTATTGGGCTGAAAAATGTGCATTTTCCAGCAGTTTCACTCGACATTGGTGTGGCATTTATTCAGCCTTGGCAACACAGAACTGGAAGAGCCAGGAATTCCCACAGGGACGGGAATTGGAGCAGAGGTTTACCATACATTTTATAATTTCTCCATCCCAAGTTTCTCCCAAGTTCAGCTGGTGATGGGCAGAGCAGGCCCCCAAGTGACACAAAGCCACCCTCAACCCTGCAGGGGAATTCTCAGCTCTGTTTTAGTGATGGAGATCAGGATTAAGAGACCAAAAATCACCAAGAGCCTTAAAAGCAAGACAGGAGATCAGGATACAGAGACCAAAAATCACCAACAGCCTTAAAAGCAAGACAGGATGAGAAAGGGAGAAGCCCAGAGAGCCCTGCTCCAGCCACTGGGCAAGGCAGGAATTAATCTGAGTTAGAGGCTGCACAGAAGCTGTAAACTAATGAGAAGACAAATTCTCAATGGAAAGGAAAGGGAATTCTTTATTTTCTGATTCCTGCAGAAGCACAGAATGAAGGGTGGCTGCCTGAGTTGCTGCTGAACAGTCACAGTGAATAAAAGTCTGACAACACAAGTGGCCCTCAATTGTCACCCAGTGCAGTGCTACAAGAAATAATGGGTTTAAAGCACCACATAAACTGCTGATATTTCTATTTTACATTTCAGTTGTAAAGAGCAAAGATTAAACTCATCTGTCTAAAATGGCACACAGGAATCCATTTGAGAAACCAGCACCTCTTTTCCTCCCCATCATTGTTTTAAAAGGCCCTTTCACTTGGCTCAGATGTTGAAAAGCAAGCAAGGAGGAAATTACCCCCCATTTTCTTGGTGCTGCATGAAGGAATTGACTGTGGTTATGTCAATATATAAATATCAGCTCCTCCATAAAGCAGGAAGGTTATTGGTAATCGTTGCAGTCTGATAAAAATGCTATTTTCTGTTAAATTAATGTGTCTGGGTCCTGGTTGAAGTTGCTCACGCCTTGCAATAAAGAGCAATGTTCAGTTCCAGTGGTTATAAATCAATGTTAATATGGGCTGGGGGGAGCTTCATGCAAGTGATCTTTGTAGCTCATAAAATGCCACTTGGGTGGGTTTTACCAGCACAGAAAGAAAGGCTGATAAACCAGCTGGGGCAGGGAGTAAATAAACCAGAAATTACTTGTGGAAGGGAACAGTTCCTCCCTGTGCAGGCTTTGGGCACTCCATCACTGTGGGTGCAACAGCCTGATCCAAAAGTGAGAAAGCAAAGCTCATTTTCTCTCTTTCTGACCAAGCTGTTGCATCCACAGATCACTTTTTATATTATCCTGTATTAGGACAATTGCTTTGATCTCAGCAATAAAGCTGGCTCAGCTCTTTAGTTCTTAAACCAAACCAAGATATTTTTGCAATAACTTTGGTGTGAACACTCAGAAATAATTCAAACAAAACCAACAAGTGCTGGCCAGGCCCTCCCAGGCTTGGCCACCCCAAGGACTCATTCTGGAGCCCATCACAGTCGCCAGCTGGGTCTGTGTACAAATCACAAACGGGATGGGGCTGCTGAGGAACGTGCCTTGAGCTGTTTGATTTTCCAGCATCACTCTCATTACATGGTTGTGACAATGGGAAGATGCCAGCTGCTCACATCCCAGGCAGCAGACAAAGAACTTCATGCTACAACTCACTTTAAAAGTTTTTTGACCAATCACACAAAGCAAAAGCACATTGACAGTAGTTCTATCCAACCACTATAAGCACACACAACTTTGGTTAAAACAATGCTTGCTTATTTTGAATACCTGCTTGTGAGCCTTAAAACAACACACAGAGCTCCATTATTAAGCTTTAACCTTCCTAATATCTTGCTAGATAAACTTTTCAGTAGCTTAGGGAGTTATTCTAGACAAACATTAATACACAGATCATTGTTCTATTTGTCCTTGCTTTTCTACAGTTTGAATAATTTTTCTGCTGACCAATCTCATGGCTGCTGCTTAGCTCTAACCACAGTTCTACTGCCTCTGGGGTCTGCCTCTTGCAGCTTTCCCAAAACCCTCTAATTCTGTGGATTCCCACACATCACCAGAGCTCCCTTGCCCCGAAACACATCCAGGCAAGCCTGGGAGATGCCAGCCTTACCTGCTTTGAAGATCCACTCCAGGTAGCCGTTGAGCTCGCGCTCGATCTGCTGCTGCCTGCGGAGCTTCAGGAACGCCCGGCGGTTCTCCACCCGCTCCCGCTCCTTGGCAAATTCACTGCGGGCACACAAGAGAGGCAAAACCCATCACAGGCAGCCAGGGCAGGCACACAGCCCTCCCCAGCCTTCCAGAGGAGCTCAGGCAGCCTGTGGAGTCCAGGATGGGAGGAGGGAGTGGAAACCACAGCAAGGGATTCATTGTTGTCCTGGTGCCTTGTGCAGGCTGCTCTGGAACAGAGGCTGGACAGAGCTAAAGAATAAAGTAGGCATTTGGGTTTAAATTTGGGATTTTTGGGTATTAAAAGCCTCAGTGGATCCACCTTGGGCAGCACAAGAGCCCAGCCAGGGCTGCAGCCAAGATGAATCAAAATGGTCCCACGTGTCTTGTCTCCATGTGCCCAGCTGCAGTGCACAGCCAGCCCAAAGTGTCTGTGGGGTGAAACGCCACACACCCAGCCAGCCCAAAGTGTCTATGGGGTGAAACAACACACACCCAGCCAGCCAAAAGTGTCTGTGGGGTGAAACACCACACACCCAGCCAGCCAAAAGTGTCTGTGGGGTGAAACAACACACACCCAGCCAGCCAAAGGTGTCTGTGGGGTGAAACACCACAGTGCTGCTATTTGGTTCAGCACCAAGGCCCAGACAAGCTCAGGCACATCCCATCCTGCTGTATTGGTAATTATTCCAATATGAGCCAGCAGCTCCTCCCTGGCACTCAGCACATCCCCAGGGTGATCCCAGATCCTGCAGTGTCAGCTGTGTCACCCCTCCTCCCTTTTCATGCTCTCATTCCTGCTTCATCCCCTGCTGCCTGGGGCCATGGAGCTTCCCTCAGTCTGGATTTGTGTCTGGATGTTGAAAAATTGCAATGCAAGATGTATTCAGTTGCCATCTGTATGGCAGATTACCTTTGCCAAGTGGGCAGTTTGCCTTATCTCTCTCTCTGAGTGACCACAATCACTCCTCCCTCGGGAGGGGACATTGCTGATAACAGCTATGGAATGTCCCTGCATGGCTGATAAGAACTATAACATCCCACTGGGAGATGTGAGCCCAGAGGGAGGAGCCCAGCATTGCTACCCAGATAGAATCCAGAGGTTCTGAGACACCAGCACAGCTTCTCCACGGGACTGCCCAGAGGAACAGCAGCTGCCTCTCCTTCCCCTGGATCTTCAGAGGAAGAATCCATCCTTCTCTCCAGGATCCCTGCTCCAGCAGAACCACCCCTGGCACTGCAGGAGGGCTGAGCCACATTTCCAATGGGACTGCCACCAACAGCCTGACCCACAGGGTGTCAGCTTGGGTTCTGACTCTGCCAGTGTTGCTCTAGTGTGCTGCATTGTTTATTTTATCCTTTTACTTTTTCTTCCCTATTAAAGAACTGTTATTTCCTGCTCCCATATTTTTGCCTGAGAGCCCCTTAATTTAGAATTTATAGCAATTCAGAGGGGTGGGGAGGGTTTACATTCTCCATTTCAGGGGAGGCTCCTGCCTTCCTTAGCAGACACCTGTCTTCCCAAACCAAGACACTGGAGCAAGAGGAATGAGATCAGCACAAGGTGACAATGAGCATTTCATTTTCCAGGCGTGGCGTTGGGGGCTGGCGTCAGCACAGCTTCCCAAAGGAGGAGACAGCAGCAGTGGGAAGTTTCCTGGAGGACCCCCGAGGGCAGCAAGGACAGCAGATGAGCCATGGCACTGCTCCCTCACCCCTCAGGGGCAGCAAGGGGAGAGCTCTCCTTGCAGAGCTTTTCATCTTCTGCCAGGTCCTGTCTGGCCTGAGGACAGTGAAAGTTACCCAGGACTTGTCCCTTTTATCACAACTTTATATGGCAGAGGCACAAAACAGAAAGGACCCACAAGGATCAGAGTCCAAAATCTCAAGTGGAAAGTCTGTACTTTAAAAGTGTAAGAAAATGAGGGAGAAATTGCTGGAAGTTGCAAACCTTCAGCAGTTTCTGTACAACCCAACACAGATCTCCCAAGGCACCAGTGAGGGACATTGTGAGGTTAAAGCCACCTGTGCCCTCCTGCTCCCTGGAACTGGCAGCTTTGGCCACCACAGAATCCCAGAACTTTTTGGGTTGGAAGGGAACTCAAAGCCCATCCAGGGCCACCCCTGCCATGGCAGGGACACCTCCCACTGTCCCAGGCTGCTCCCAACCCTGTCCAGCCTGGCCTTGGGCACTGCCAGGGATCCAGGGGCAGCCCCAGCTGCTCTGGGCACCCTGTGCCAGGGCCTGCCCACCCTCACAGGGAGCAATTCCTAATTCCCAATATCCCATCCAGCCCTGCCCTCTGGCAGTGGGAGCCATTCCCTGTGTCCTGTCCCTCCAGGCCCTTGGGCAGTCTCTCTCCATCTGTCCTGTTGGCCCCTCCAGGCCCTGCAAGGCCATCCTGAGGTCCCCCCAAAGCTTCTCCTGTCCAGGTGAACAATCCCAGCTGTCCCAGCCTCTCCTCCCAGCAGAGCTGCTCCATCCCCTGATCCCCCTGGAGCCTCCTCTGGATCTCTGCAGCAGCTCCAGCTCCTCCCTGTGCTGGGCAGGGCTGGGGCAGCTCTGCAGGTGGGGTCTCACCTGAGCACAGGGGCACAATCCCCCCTGCCCTGCTGCCCACGCTGGGCTCAGCCCAGGGCTCAGGGGGGCTCAGGGCTGGGGCAGCTCCAGCTCTCACCCCCAGCACCCCCGGGTCCCTCTCCAGGGCTGCTCAGCCCAGCCTGGGCTGGGCCTGGGTCTTCTCCTGACCCAGGGGCAGCTCCAGCACTGCGGGAACCTCCTGAGGTTCCTGTGGGCCACAGCCTGAGCTTGTCCAGGCACTGCTGTAGAATTTGGGAATGTCACTTCCAGGAGAAGGCAATTCCTTGGGTCCCTGCCCATGAAATTCCTCCTGAATGCTCCAGAGCTGCTGCACAATCAGGTTCAGGACTGGAGGGTCCTGATTTAGGATCTTCCTGGTGAAAGGAGCTCCACTTGTTCTTTCTCATTTCCGGAGATGGCAGAGAGGTTTGGTGAATCTGGGACTTGTTAAAAAGAGGGGTTTCTATGTGAAATGAAATATTAATGATGTGTGTCTCTTCCACTATGTCCATCACCATTCAGGAACTGAAATATTCCCCATTTGCTGCAACTAGAAAACTCCCAGAATTTCCCTTTGAGAGCTCTTCATCAGATTTCAGAACACATTCAAAGAAATGGGGGGAATGATATCAAAATGCCTTATTTCATCTAAAAATATTTCAACTAAAGTTTCCCTGCCAGTTCCAAATGAAAACAGAGAGAGCCCCATGGGAAGGGTTGGGAGCAGTAAATAGGTTTCCCTTTTTTATTCAGCATAATTCCCATTTATGCCATTGACTTGCAAAAATCTCCCAAATCACCAGAAAGAAAAAACCTGAGCAGGAATTTGTTGTTTCCTGCCCAAATTTACCTCCAGGATTTTTTTTTTTTTTTCCATAGCTGGTTTTCCACCCTTTGGCCCGTTCTGGAATATGTAATGATGTTTTTTGTGAGGGTGGAGAGGTCTTGGCACAGAGCAGCTGTGGCTGCCCTGGATCCCTGGCAGTGCCAAGGCCGGGATGGGTTGGGAGCAGCCTGGGATGGTGGAAGGTGCCCCTGCCCGGGCTGTAGCCGATTGCACAGAGACAGCAGGAACAAGCAGGACTCCAAGGCAGTGCATCCATCATGGAAAGCACACCCAGTCAGGCTCCTCGTGTCACATTTTTCTCCTGGAGAGCGGCCGGTGCTTAGTGTCACCGGGAAATGGATGGCTGCTGCTTTCCACCTTGCTGGGTGGAGGAGGAAAATCAATCTCGCTGTGAAATACGCGCTGAGACAGCCACTCCAGGGCAATTCCAGAGCCCCCCGAGCCACAGAGAGACAGAGGCAGCTCCTCAATAACCACCAGGGTCAGTAAACTTAATAAACTAATGAAATTCTTGTAACTGCTTTATCCACGTTGGCCTTAAATTAAAAATCCTGTCACACCAACGAGGGATAAAAATCAACAACCCACAATCTTCATCCCCTGAGTGTGTGATTAATGTCCTGTGTGACAGCAGAGAGCTGGGATGGAGCATCCTAAATTCTCCTCCTGCTCTGGCTTGCACGGCACACACGCTCAGGGCAGCAGCAGTGCCAGACTGATGGCATCCTCAAACCTCTGCAATTCGGGTTTGCTGCTCAGAAATCAGCCAGAAACGCTTCCCACAGGCGGGGAAGAGGCAGAGAGAGATGAGACAGCACCGCTGTCATCCCTGCACTAATAGTGCTGGTGATTAGCGACTCGTAATTACAGCGCAGGTAATTAACTCCTCATTGAGAAGGATCCCACGTTCAGATCTCAGGAAATCTCAGACTCCACACAGCAGAGCAGCCGCCATCCCCGGAGCTGAAGTGTTGCTGAGAAAGCAGCAGATCTTGGAAGGACTCAGCCAGCCACTCCTGGAAAGCAGCTGCGAAGAACTTTTGGAATTTCAAGTCTTCAAATTAACATTAAGAAAAAAAAAAATTCCAGTGAGTTTTAGGGCTGGCTTGGTCTCCAGTCTGAGTACATCCAAGGAATGCTTAAAGCTGGGACTGGATGGCGGGTGACACATCAGGGGCCATGGGGACAGCCAGTCCTGCCTGGAAGTGGGAAATCCAGGACTCCTGGACAACTGACCAATAAATCCAGGACTCCTGAACTTCTGACCAAAAGCTGAAGCCATTCATTGTTTACCTTACACACATTTTTGTAGATTCTACAAATGACTAAATTTAATAAACACACTTCTTCATTGGTGCCTTTGTCTTGCTCACTCCTTTTCTGCCTGCATTTCTCAGAGTGTGTGATTGGTTACAGTCCAGGTGTTTCACAGCCCTCTGTTATCCAGTTCTTGCTGTCTTGGTAGTCAGTTTTTCAGCCTCTTCTTTCTTAATTGAGCACAATTTATGTTCCAGTAGCCTTTATGAATTCCTGAGGCTTTGATAGCAAACTTAGAAGCAGACTGGCTGCACACTATGGCCTAAACCTGGCAAATACACTGAAACACCTGGAGAAACAAGGATTGATAAAGCAATGGATGGCAGGTGGCACCTCAGGAGCTGTCACCATGATATTTTCTGAAAAATCCCTTCGCCAGGATTTTTCTCCTGAGAAGCTGAGAAGCCTCAGAAAAGAAATGTCAACAATAATTATCTGATTGCTTGGAATGTGGTCTGGAGGTTGCTTCCCAACAGGTGCATCTTTGATTGGTTTCATGACAATTATTTTTAATTAATGACCAATCCCAGTCCAGCTGTGTCAAACTCTCTGCATCTGTCACAGGTTTTTATTATTCATTCTTGTCTGGCCTTCTGATGTCTCCTTTCCCTTTCTTTAATATAGTTTTACTATATTATTTTCTTTTAATATCATATAATATATCATATCATATCAGTCTTCTGAGAACTCAGAGTCAATTCTCATCTCTCATCTTGTCCTGTGAACCCTCACAACACCTCAACAATTGGTGACCATAAGGAGCCATGGGGGCAGCCAGTCCTGCCTGGAATAACAAGGATTGATAAAGCCATGGATGGCAATGACACCTCAGGAGACACAGGGACAGCCAGTCCTGCCTGGAATAACAAGGATTGATAAAGCCATGGATGACAGTGACACCTCAGGACACACAGGGACAGCCAGTCCTGCCTGGAGGAATGCAGCCCTGGGCATCAGATCAGGGACAGGCACCCCAAAGGCACCAACCTTTGGATTTTCTCACTGAAACTCCTGAAGGAGAGGAGGAAAGGCAAGCACAGCAGAGGCTGGAGTAGCCAAAGCAGCAGCAGGAGGGAAGGGGAAGGGATGGGGGAGAAGAGGGAGGGATTTATTCCCTGAGGCACACAAAGCTGGGAGGATGTTGGTGAGTTAGAAATGCACTGTTAGAAGTTAGAAACTTGGCTTGGGGAAGAAGAATCTGAATGGAAAAGCAGTGCCATTTCCAGCTGCCTGGACATGACCCAGAGCTGGGAAGATGCAAGCCCAAGAGGACAAATCTTAGCTGGCACTTTGCACCCATGAGGGCTGCAAGCGGAATGACAGGAAAGCAGCAAAAACATGGATTTCTTCCCCATAACATCAGTTCTTTACCACAGCAAGGATCAGGAAAAGTTCAGGATGAGCTGACTTTGATTATTCTCATCCACAGAAAAAATCCTCAGAAATCTGCAGGCAAAACTAAAAATAATTTGATGCCTCTGACTTACTGCTCTGAAAACATGAATAGAGATGAACGTGCTGTATTGTTAAATCCCTGGTTTCAAATAGTTCTAAAAATCAGGACCAGGTCACCACTGAACACAGGCAAAGCATCTTGATTGGAAAGGCCCTGTGGGACAAGAAGGAAAAGCATGGAAATGCAGCTCATTTGGGCAAGGAAAAGCCTGAGGAAGGTGAAAGGAAGCCCATCCATGGGGCACAGGGAGAGCACACTGAAAACTGCTGGAATGAGAGGAAACCAAACAATGGATTCGCCTGAAAAGCCAGAATTTTTTTTAGAATTCCTTTGTGCTGGTGACAACACCTCTAAGATAAGTTTTACTGCAGTTTGCTGAAAAGTCTGAGTTTATTAAAGAAGGAAAGCCCAGAGGCCTGAGCTGACAAAGCTCTGTGGCTCCTCAGCCACCCCAAGAAACACATTTTTGTTTCCATTTCACCTGGAGCAGCTGCAGCCAGCCAGGATCCCCCTGGGAAAGGTCCAGACTGAGGCCAAAGAGCTGCTTAACCCATCCCAGTGTCCAGTGCTGAGGAATAAGCACTGGATGCATCAATCCTGCACAGGGAGAGCTCATCCTGCTCCCTCCTCATTGCTCTGAAGAGGAGCAATCTCATCTCTCCTCCACAGCTGATAAGGGATGGGAGTATCTGGAGAGAATGATCTCTGAGCACCCAGTCAGGCTTCAGAGCCACTTTAATCACTGCAACAAGAGCTTCAAATGCAGGCCAGAGATGGGAAATGTTCTGTATTTCTGGGGAGAGAAGGGAACAGCACAGAGGTGAAGCCTTCAATCCATCTTCCTCCCTCCTTTCCTTTGTCTGTCCTTTCAGCTTGTGCCAATTTGATTTTGATTCCCCCAAATCTGATTTGAAAACTGCAAGTGCCACAGCTGGGCAAACCTGGCTGGAAGGAGGCACTGACAAAGGGAGAAAAAGGAGTTCAAAAGCCCCATTTATCTCCTCGCCTCAGCCTGCTGAAATTGCAGGATGAACCTCTGGTTCTGTTCAAGTTTCCACTCCCAGGACAAAGCAGAGGCCCCATGAAATTCAAATTTAGGTCTCCTCTGTATCATTTTTGTATTGCAGGCTTTGATTTCCATTGTGGCTCAAGAGAAGGGCAAATAAAGGAAGTGCAGCTCTCCTGGACTAACCAAAATCACAGAAGGAGCAAAGGACCCACATTCAGCAGGATCAGTCACTGCTCTCTGTCCCTCCAGCAAGAAACCAGGAAAGAAAAATTTCTCCCTCATTTCATGTTTGCAATGATGGCTTTGTTAAAAAGGGTGATGAGCAAAGAAAAAGGGAAAAAAGAATTCTGATTTTTTTTCTTCTCTTTCCCCTCCCTTTTAAGCACAGCCTTGGAACAGACTAAAAGCAAGGAAGAAGCCAGAATCTCATCTCTTTCCATGATGCAGCTCTTCTGCTGCTAATAATTAACACCAGGCAAAGTCAGATCACAGCAGGTACCAGTGCACTGGGAACAAATGAAGGATTGTCTCTGTAATGAGGGGAAGGAGGACACAAGAACACTTTGCCATTCTGACAAATTAATCAGCACCACTCTCCTCCAGCCTCTGCACGTCTTGCAGGCAGAGGTTTTATGATCTCAATCTGGCAAAAGTCCTCAGGATGGGAAAACTTGTCATGAGATTCAGCAGGGCAGGCAGGTGGGGTCAGGGAGGTGGGGATGGGGCTGTGCTGCCTCCCAAGGAGCTGCTCCAACACCACAAAACCTCAGTGACCCTGGGACTGTGACAGACCCAGAGATCCCCCAGGGAGCCTGGAGCACAGCACAGGGAGGGTGTTTGGTGGGATCAAGCACCAGACTGCTCAGAAAAGGGTGAGAAAAAGAATTAAACCCCTTTTTCCTGTCCCCTTTTCCCTACTTCTTGTCCACTCGAGGTGCCAGCACAGCTGGAGCTGTGTCCCCTGCCAGGCCCTCACTTGCACAGAGCTGCTGCACCCACCCCAAACATCTTCCCAGAGTCCCTGTGATCCCTTAGGATTTGAGCTTTTATATTTTCCATACATTTGTAACCCTGCAGTTCTTTAGTGTGTAACTCCAAACTCCACACACAGTGTGAGCTGCTGCTTCCCCATTTTGGGCAGACACAACAATTCCTCTGCAGGCCTGGCAATCAAGGACACCTCACTGCCTCAGGTCCCAGAGATGGAAACAAAAATGAGTTTGGGGGGAGGAAACTTGGGGTAAATTACTTCATTAGCTGAAGCTGTAATTGGCAGATTAACCCCCAATATGCAAATGAACCAAGCTTATAAAAGTGTGAAACCTGTGACCCATCATCCATTTTGGGTGTTGGCCTTGGAGAGGTTTGTCTGCCCAAAATGTACCTGAAGGCCTTCAATAAATATATCTGCCTTTTATTCCCTTTATTTTGTCAGGCCTCTCTTTTTAAGTAGCCTGAAAAAGGCATTACCTGCCCCAGGTGATCCCACAAACCAGAGGTGTGGCACACCCAGGACAGAGCAGTTCTGGGGAAAGCACATCATCTGCAGCTCAACTCTCACAGCCAGATGAGTAAACCCTGGCAGCAGCCATCACTCTGCACTGCCTGGGCTGGAAATACCTCAGGCTTCACCATAAATATTTGAGGACATGACAAGCAGCATTTTTCACACTCCAGAGGTGCAGACTCCCAGGATCCCAATGCATCACTCTGGGAGCGTGGCCTCTCTGGCCACAATTCCGGCTGTCTCGCCGCCCTCAGCACTCCCCCTGCCTGGGTCCATGCCAAAAAGCACTTAGCCTTGAAATAAGTTCAATCATCTTCCTCCCAGCATCCCAGGATAACGTTTATCCTCTTTGCATTGTGTAATCCAAAGCATCAAAACAGTTCAGCAATGTATTGTGTGGCATCATGCAGCTCATTAGCAGGCAAAATTAATACCCGAGCTGTAGGAAACCCCATAATCCCAGCAGGCTGTGGGAAATGCTGGGAGGGGAACAGCAGCAGGAGGAGAAAAATAACATTGAAGGGGTTGCTGAGGGAGGGAACACTGGGAAAACAAAGTGGGGATGGGATGGGATGGGATGGGATGGGATGGGATGGGATGGGATTAGGTTGGGGATAGGGATGGAGTTGGTGTTGGGGTATGTCAGGGCAGTGAGTCCCCAGCCAGGTAATAATTGACATAGATTTAATGTATTTCAGAAGGCCATTAATAATCTTTTTTAAGAAACCCATACTTTTAGACCCTTGTTTTTTACAGGTGGACTTAATTGATCCTTTACTTAAAACACCATCACCACTGGCTAATTAAGAAACCACCCTTTGGTGAACAAATCTCCATAACACATTCCACATGTACACAACAACAGTGCAGCAGGTTAAGATAAGAATTGTTTCTCTTTCTTTTCTCTGATCTTCTCACAGCCTTCCCCAGAAAGGCCTGGGAAAGTTGTGTTTCTCTCTGTGGTCAGAGAGCTGCTGCCACAGGGGCTGGGATGGGGAAGGGGTTGGGATGGGGAAGGGGTTGGGGTGCCCAGCCCTTGGGGGCACAGGGCAATAAACCAGAATTAAACCAGAAAAATCTTCACTGTGGGGCAGCACTTCTCAACTCCATGTGGGGGTTTTCTCCTCCTTGCTGCAAACCATGGGCAGAGTTCAATAAAAAATTCATGGGGATTTTTGTGGCCAGAAGGGAAGCTGTGACATCCTAAGCAGCAAATGAGCCTGTGTTTGAGGGATGCAGGAGGACAGCTGGGGTCAGCACCTCCTGCCATGGTTTGCAGTCAGAACAATCTCATGGTGCCACCAGAGGCAGCCAATCTTTGTTCTTGTTGTTTTGGGGATTTTTGTTTGCCTTTTTTTTTTTTTTGAAAAGTTGTATTTCCCTGTATTGCTACCTAGATCACAAAGACTTTACAAATTATTTAATAACATTAACCTCCCACTGCAGTCAGCACAGAAAGATGTTCCAAGGGAAATACATTATAGACACAAATTCCTAAATATTTTCACCACTACAGTTGTTCCACTCTTAGAAAACACCACCTCAGTTTTTGGGAAGTAAGGTGCCCCAGATTTTGGAACAGGGATTGCATCACCCAAGGGCCTGGAGGGATGGGCCAGCAAAACTTGAAGCAGGTGTCAAATCTTCTAATTCCACCTAGTTTTCAATTATTTGCTTTTATCATGTATATTTTCCCTTTCTTGTGTGTGTCTGTGACTGGGGAGTCACCCCAGCACAATTCCCAGCACATGGGTGGGCAGAACACAGCCATGCTCTAAATTCCAGAATTCTACAGGTCACAAGCAGAAGGAAATGAGCTCCTGGATGTTATTGGTATCAAAAGGGAGAGGGATTTCTCCTGCTCCTGCTCTCCTGGCCCTGTGCAGTCCTGAGCTCCCAAATCAGCTGTGACATTCAGCAAAAGCTCTGCAGAAGGAAATAATCTGTATTTTTCTGCTCTGTTGGGTTCTGCAGGGCTGCTGAGTTTTCTTGGTTCACGGAAGAATCAAGCACCAGGAAAGGAAAATGGAAAGGGGAGGAGTACAAAGTGAGGAGAGGGAGGAGAATCCCCCATGAGGGACACAAAACCACTGCTCCAGAGGATGCTGAGTCCTGCTGGAGAGCCCCAGATATTCCAGAAAAACCAACCAAACTCCCTGGATTTCAGGAGCTGCTCCAGTCACAGCTCCCTTGACCACTGCACCACTCCAGGAACTCTCAATCCCCCTGAATACAACACAGAATTCCCTGTATTCCCTGTATTTCTGTGATACAATTTCTGTATTTTCCAGTGCAATCCAGCCTGGCAGGGAGGAGCAGATCCCAGTTTCCCCAGTCAGAGCCCCACCTTTGGCACTGGGGTGAGCAGGTCCAGCCCAGCATCCACCAGGAATCAGCTGGGGCCCAAGACTGGGGCTCATTTCTGTATTCTGTCTTTTCCAAACTTCCACAATTCCCATCACTGCCCTGCCTTTGCTGCTGCTACAGAATCATGGAATCCTTCAGGTAGGAAAAGGCCTCTAAAATCAGCAAATCCAACCATCAGCCATGGCCTCAAGTGCCATTTCCACATCTTTTTTGAACATTTCCAGGGATGCTGACACCCTGGGCAGCCCATTCCAATGTTCCCCAAGCCTTTCCATGAAAAAACTCTTCTTGTATCCAACCCAAGCCTCCCTTGACACAACTTGAGGCTGTTTTCTTTCATCCTGCCCCGTGATTCCAGAAGAATCAGCAGGGAGGGGAGGTTGTTTGCTCTTTATTTCAACACAGGTTTCATCTCTTGTTGCACATTTTGGGAGCAGGTGATTCTGGGCATCCCAACAGGGTCAGTTTTCCAAGATTTCCTCAAACAGGCAAACCCAGGAGCCAAACCCACTCATAACTGGTATCTGTTCAGTGTTGATAGGGATTCACAAATAATTCCAGAAAAGCAGAAAATTCCACCAAGATTTATGGCAGAACTCTGCACAATTAGGTGGAAGCTCAATAATTTGTTGTCATTTTTGATTTAGGCAGGGTTGGACAGGGCTTGGAGCAGGAGCTGGAGCTGATGCTGTCCCTGGGATGTGGTGGCTTTGTGTCCTTGAGTGAAGCTCTGTGCTATGGAATTCAACTTCTCCATGCCTTTCTCCATGCAGAAACCCAGGCAAACCATAACTGCAAATTAAATTTCTCCTTTTTTTTTTTTTAAATCTTTTTTTCCATGGTCTGTCTGGGCTTTTGGCTGCCAACAGTCTCTGCTTTCTGAGGGGTTTTTCTTTTTTCTGGTGTCTTCCTATCACTCCTCCATTTGGATATAGAATCATGGAATGGCTTGGGTTTAAAAGGACTTTAAAGCTCATCCCATCCCACCCCTGCCATGGCAGGGACACCTCCCACTGTCCCAGGCTGCCCCAAGCCCTGTCCAGCCTGGCCTTGGGCACTGCCAAGGGGCAGCCACAGCTGCTCTGGGCCTCCCCACCCTCACTGGGAAGGATTTTTATACATTTTATATTTTTTTCCTTCCCTGCTTAGCAGCTCCAAACTCACCAGGAGCCCTGTGCTCCACACCTGTGCTGTGATGTTTATTTCCTCAGCCTCTCCCCAGGAATTATTCCAGGCAAGGATGTCAAACCACTCTGAAACAGAAATTAAAGGCTCCCTTCTGTGAGGAAGATTTTCTCATCCTCACCACTAACAAAGGGAATCCTGCACAGAGCTGTGTTTTTATGAGGAGATACACATTTATATAATATTCATATTTTGCCCCAAGCAACAAGAGGCTTTCAGGAGAGTCAGACAGAGGTCCCCAGCTCCTCCTCACCAAACCCCTTTGATTCCAGCACAAAGGAACAGCAGCCTGCAGGATTTGGGGTTGATTTAAATCCCACTGTGGAACGAGGGAGATGAGGCACCTAATGAACCACACTCAGCTCTGCTGGGGTAATCCCTGAAAATCAGCCATCAGACAAAGCCTCTGATACACCAGGATGCCCTGTAAATGGATTTGACAAATTATAAATGGCTTTGGTCAGTTATTGATGAGTTATAAGTTGATTTGACCAGTTATTGATCAGTTACAAATGGATTTGACCAGTTATTGATCAGTTACAAATGGCTTTGATCAGCTACTGATGGTGATGATTATTCCTGCACTGAAGGGTGTGACACAGCCTCACCCACAGCCCTCTCCCCTCCTCAAACACCACTGCTCTGCTGCCCACAGCCTGAAAATAATAACAAAATAATACAAATCAGCATTGATATGTTCTTTGGAAAACACTTTCCTCTCTCCAGCCACTCAAAAAAGAAGAGGAAAGGTGCAGCACTGAAGGGCTTTTACCACACATCAGCAACAACTCATTTTTTCTTCTCCTGCTGCCAAGAGGCAGAAAAAAATCCAGATTTGAATACATTTCTATGATCTCAATCACCTGCATGATCTAAGAAGAGACTGAGTGCAGAATGAAGTGCCAAAGTCTGAGAGCTTTATAGGCCTGGGTGTGTTAATTCCAGATCACATCTCCCCAGATGCTGGGAATGTTCCAGCTTCAGTCTTGGCACCTTGATTCCTGCAAAGGTCCAAACCCAAATCTCAGCTGCAACAAAATCCAAATCCCTGGCTGACCCTTGGGTTTGAACATCAAGGGACCAGCCTGTCCCCAAAATCCAGATATTGGCTCAAGGAGGCAGAGATCAAACAAACAAAACAAGTCAACAAAAAAAATCAATGCAAGAAAACAAAAAAAACACAAAAAAAAAAAAAATCCCAGACCTGAGATCTTTTAATTGCCTTGAGTTTGAGCTTCCCCTTTGCCCAGGCTGCATCAGTGGCATTATCCACATTTCCATGTCCCACTCCAGCATTTTATTGGCACCAGCAGGTTTCTGATGGCATTTCAAGGCAGCACAGAAGTGTTGGCTGCACTGCCCCACATCAGTCTAATTCCACACAAAAGTTCACTTCACTCTTGGGTCTGGATTCAGAATCAATTCAGTGCAGGGTTTTTCACCAGCCTGTCCCCCACCCTAGGGCTGTACAGAAATATCCCCCTGCAAGGACAGGACAGGGTGGGATGTGTGGGAAGGGGACACAGTGTGATGTGTCACCCATCTCTCTCAGTAATATCCCCCCAGTGCTAAAATCAACACATCTTCCCTTTTAATACCCAGGGGGGGACAGAAATTCAGAGTGCCTTACCCTGACAGGACACCCAGCACCAAGTTGAGCATGAAGAAAGAGCCAATGATGATGAGAGGGATGAAGTAAAGCCAATTCCAGGTGTTTCCTGCAGCGTCGTTTGTCTGCAAACAAAGGGAAAAGGGAGAGACAAACACAATTATTATGTCACATCAGAAAGGAAACACCACCCAGAACCTGCAGGGCAGAAAGTTTCCCCTTGGAATTCCATAGGAGTGTCCACCACTGATGTCCTGGTCAGTCCTGCTGTGTTCCCCAGCTGCAATTCCAGCCAAGACCTGACAGTCCCAACATCCACACCATGGTTTGTTCTCAGCTCTGGTGGGGAGATGCTTTTGCTGTCTGTGATGAGGGGATGGAGCTCACAGTGACACCAGGCTGGTGGGATGTGCATGTGCTAGAGGGCAGCAGGCCCTGCAGAGGGTCACACCATGGGGTCACACCATGGCCTGAGGGTCAGCAAGGTCCTGTCCTTGGATCACAGCTCCAGGCTGGGGCAGGAAAGTTGGGAAAGGCCCTGGGGTGCTGTAACAGTCACTGGACATGAGCCCAGGTGGGCAAGAGGCCAATGGCACCTGGGCTGTCCCACCATGGCATGTCCAGCAGGAGCAGAGCAGTGACCACCCCTGTGCTGGGGCACCTCAAATCCTGTCTCCAGTCCTGGGCTCCTCAAGAAGGACCTTGAGGGGCTGGAGCATGTCCAGGGAAGGGGATGGAGGCCCGGGAGAAGCTGAGGGAGCTGGGCAGGGGCTCAGCCTGGAGCAAAGGAGGCTCAGGGGGGCCCTTGTGGCTCTGCACAGCTCCTGACAGGAGGGGACAGCTGGGGGGGTCGGGCTGTGCTCCAGGAACAGGGACAGGAGCAGAGGGAATGGCCTCAGGCTGGGCCAGGGGAGGTTTAGATTGGATATTAGGGAAAATTCCTTCATGGAAACGCTGCCCAGCCCTGGCACAGCTGCCCAGGGCAGTGGTGGAGTCCCATCCCTGAAGGGATTTAAAAGCAGTGTAAGGGACTGGGTCAGTGCTGGGGGAACGATGACCTTAAAGGCCTTTTCCAATCTAAACAACTCCTCAGTCCAGGCTGACCCTGCTGCAGGACCAAACCCCATTTTTAGATGTCCTAACCCTGTGCAGGCTCCCTGCTGCAGGCTCCTCCCTCCCCAGCTCGGCTCTCTCAGCACCACATTTCCATCTGAACAGAGCCACTCCAGCAGGGAACCACAGCCTTCCCTAAAGCTGGGCTGCAGCTCAGCCCAGGACCTGCTCACACCCAGACAAGAGACCCGGGATCTCTGGAATGCTGGAATTCCACATCTGCTGACTCAGCACCGCGGGCTCCTGCCAGCCAAACCCACCCTGAGCAGGCAGCATGGCAGATGAACAGGAGGGGAGGGTGGTGCAGTTTATGAGAAAGTTTCTGCATTCATCAGCCACAAGGGAGCTCTTTGGGGAAGTGCTGAACAGGAAAATGCCACATGGCCATTGACAGAATCCCAGCGCTGAGGAAAATGCAAATTCCTCTCTTGTGCTGGAAGAATGCAGCAATCTGAGGATCTGATGTTGGGTGGAAGGAAAAGGAGAAGGGGAGCAAAAAGGAAAGTAAAGACCTAAACACGTTCTCCCCATCCTTCTCCCTCCTCCTGCAGAGGGTAAAAAACACCAGGAGCCCTGAGCTCACCTCCCTCCCAAAGGCAGAGCCTACAGAGAAGAGCTCAAACACCACCTGGCAAAAACTGCATTGATTCTGATATTGGTGCTTTAACTTACTATCACATATATATCTTATATATATCCTTTATCTTATTATTATAACTTATTATCTTTCTGATGCTTTCTGGTCACTCTTCCCAGTAATATTCCCAAGAGTAATTTTACCTGCAGGATTCACAGAAGGAAATGCTGTAAATGTGCTTTACCTCAGCCATGCGTGTACCTGGTGCCACCTGAAAAGTCTCTGTGTAAGAAGTCACCCAATAAACAGGCAAAACCTACATCACAGCATTTCTGACAGGTGATAACATGTATTGCACTGATACAAGTAAATTCTTGCATTCTCCTTGTCCTTTTGTAGAGGGTAAAGAAAACCAGGAACCCTGAGCTCAGCTCCCTCCCCAGAAACTGCTTTCAAACACCAACTGGCAAAGACTGTGTTCATTCTAACTGATATTGGTGCCTTTAACTTATTATCTGTGCTGCTTTTGGCCAGTGTTCCAAATCATATTTCCAAGAATAATTTTGCTTGCAGGACTCAGAAAAGGAAGCACTTTCAATGTGTTTTACCTCAACTGTTCATGTATCTGGTGCCACCTCAAAAGTCTCTGTATGAGAAGTCATTCAATGAACAGCAACCCCCAAACTGTCAGGTATTTCTCACAGGTGATTTATAACATTTATATATCAATGCAGGGAGCCCCCAGCCAGGGAATAATGTGCTCTGACTCCATTATTCAGAAGGCTGAACAATTGCTTTATTAAGCTATATTGTATTATACTACATACTAAACTCTATACTATATTACTAAACTATACTGTACTAAACTATAGTATATTAAAGAAAAACCTTTGACCCTTTCCACACAGTCACAACACAGCTTTGACCTAAAGTTTGGACTGATTTGGTCAATCAGTTCAAACAACAGAGCAGAGTCCAATTAACAAACTCCCTTCAGTAAACAATCTCCATAACACATTTCACAAGTGCCAAACAACAGGAGCAGCAAACAAACATAAGAATTGTTTTCTCTTCTCTCTCTGAGCTTTCTCACTGCCTTCCTCACTGCTGTTCACCCAACAAACAGCAACCCCCAAACTCTCAGAGTATTTCTCACAGGTGATAAGATTTATAATATTTATAATATTTATATATCGATGCAGGGAGCCCCCAGCCAGGGAATAATGTGCTCTGGCTCCATGATTCAGAAGGGTGAAAAATTGTATTATATCCTATTATATCATATATCACATCATCATATCATATCAATCATATCACACTATATTATATTATTACACTACATACTATATTATATACTATACCACTAAATTGTACTTATACTATACTAAAGAAAAACTCGTGACCCTTACCACACAGTCACAACACAGCTTTGACTCAACTGGTCAATCAATCCAAACAACCATCAGCAGAGTCCAATTAACAAACTCTCTTCAGTAATCAATCTCCATAACACATTCCACATGTGCCAAACAACAGGCACAGCAAATAGAGATAAGAATTTTCTCTTTCTGAGCTTTCTCACTGCCTTCTTCAGAAAAAATCCTAGGAGAGAGAATTATTTCTCTCTTTCTTCAAAGAGTGTGTGGATATCACAATTTGTATATAACATTTATAGCTCTGACACAAGGAAATGCCCCCAAGGTTTGTTAAGGGGGTGCATGTCTGCACAAACCCTTCCTCCAGGATCAAACAGGAGACAGCATCTCCCCAGACAGCAAACACCTCTCAGGAATGGCTGTGCCAGTTATCAGTGACTCAGAGGAGAGGAATGGGCACCCAGCAGCCTCACCACACCCCCCCTGCTCAAGGTGAGGGACAAATGGATCTGAGGAGAAACAGCCCAGAGCAGAAATGCAGGGATGGCTCTGAGCTGCCCAGTTAGGGTTTTGAAGGCCTCTGGAATAGCTGACATCCCACCCCAATTCTTCATTCCCTGGTTTGGCTTTCCATTCTTCTCTCTTTGCTTTCAGCTCTCTCCATGCCCTGTTCTGCCCTGCACCTCTGCAGATGGGCTCAGAGGGAGCAGGGGAACTCATCCTCAGTGCTTCCTTCCCAACATGAGGGGAAAAGGAGCCAGTGATGATGAGAGGGATGAAGTAAAGCCAATTCCAGGTGTTGCCTGTGGCATCATTTGTCTGGAAACAGAGAAAAAGGAGGAGTGGGGAAGTGTCTGGGGCGATTTCATATTTAGGGTTTTATCTTTAGGGGCTGTTCTTCAGCTCTCCTCTGGTCAATCAAACATCTCTGCTTGCAGCAAGCAGATCCCATCCAGGGAGGGCTCGAGGGTCCCTTCCAGCTCAGGACACTTCATGGTTCTGTGAGGCTGGGAATGCTGTCAGCAGCCAAGGGGGCTGGAGGAGGGAACAGATGGGAGAAGGGAAAAGCACAGAAACATGCAAAGGGAGGGCAGCGGGTTCACTGCTGCCAAATGATCATTTATCATTTATTTCTCCATTTGAAGCCCAAACTTGGCGACAGATCCACAATTCCATGCCACGATCAAAGCCCTTAAAAATGAAATGTGTTGAAATACAACCAATTACCCACCCTTCCCTGAGCATCTGCTGGGTTTCCTCCTGCTCAGGGCAGGGCAGGGCCTGGCTCTGTTTGCTCTGCCTTGCTCACGAGGATCCAGGACAAACTCCCCTTTGGATATGGTGACAAACACCAGAGAAAAGTGGTGACAAAGTGCTCCTGAGAAAGCAGAGCCTCCTTGGATGTGCAGCACCTCTCCCAGTGCTCCCAAGGGTGACAGATAAGTAATGCCATGGTTGACTCTCACAATTAAAAGGCAAATATCTCCTCTAAGGAGAAGTTTCATAGATTTATAATTATGTTTTATAACAGTTAAAAGGCAAATATCCTGTATATATGTTAGAAGTTTTATAGCTTTATACTTATTGTTTTATCACAATTAAAAGGCACATCTCATGTATGTATGTTAAGAGAAGTTTTACAGTTTATAGTTACGTTTTATCACAATTAAAAGGCAAATATCCTGTATATATGTTAGGAGAAGTATTATAGATTTATTACTATTGTTTTATAGAGTTATAGTTATGTCTTATCACAATTAAAAGGCAAATATCCTGTATATATATTAGGAGAAGTATTATAGATTTATTACTATTGTTTTATAGAGTTATAGTTATGTCTTATCACAATTAAAAGGTAAATATCATGTATATATATATATATATATATTAGGAGAAGTTTTGTAGAATTATAGTTATGTTTTACCCCCCTTGTGCTGTTATCAGGGGTTGCCTGGGTTTGGGACATTTGGGAGGGCTGGCTTGCTGCTATGGCAACACCTGACCTCCAAAAAAGCTGTCAGGAAGTGAATTCCACCCCTGGAGTGTGAAGGATTCGATGGACAGAACTTTGGAGGGGCTAAAGGGTTAAAAGTTGAAGCCTCCATTGTGTGGGTGAGCACATGGTGGGAAAAATCCTCTGCTCCTGGTGTTGTAATATTGTCTCTATTCAGTCTTCTGATGTATTTTTTGATAAGGTTTTAATAAACTTTTTAAAGGTTTTGGGAGTGAGTTCCATTTCTCACACAAGCGAGCTGGAGCCCAAGCACAGGGTGCAGCCCCAGCTCTGCCACAGGGAGAGGCTTTAACCACTCAAAACCTGTTTGGTGCCAGGAAAACCAAACTCCTTCCCCAGGGAAAGCCCCCAGAGTGTCACAGGCAGCTCTGTCTGCCCTGAGCCCTTCATCCACAGAGCCACGGAGCTCCGGGCTCGCTCATTAAGCAGGAGGAGCCAAGAGATCAAATCAATTTTTATGTTCCAGCTACAACATTTCACTGCTGTAACGTCTGGCAGTCTGTCAGTGCCACTTGTGCCCACAGAGATGTAACAGGAGGGCAAGAGAAATGAAATACTCAACACAACGTGCCAGAATTACAGCCAGAAATTCAGGAGGGGCTCACAGGGGGTTCTCACACTGCTCCTGAGCCTTCTGGTTAAAAACAGCCATGGGGCTCTTCACAAGCACCCCTGAGCAGTGCCCACACCCAGCCCCAGGAGTACCCTGGGCATGGGAAGAGCCACATCCCCTGAATGTGACAGCACAAGGCTCCCACAGCTGCACAGAGGGAAACTGAGGGGCACCTTCAGGGCACAGTGATCTCACCTCAAACATCTACACCCCACACAAACTCTGCACCCCTGGAGTGCTCTCCCTAAAATTCTGAGCTCTGCTCAGCCCCAGCTGCTCTCACCCCTGGCGCTTGTATAGGGACACACCCAGCAAGCTAAAATACCCAAATATCCTTAATACCTTGTGAAGGCTGCCTTAGAACAGAGGCTGGACAGAGCTAAAGAACAAAGCAGGGATTTATTCAAAGGATCTCCTCCATGGATCCACCTTGGGCAGCACAAGAGCCCAGCCAGGGCTGCACCCAAGATGAACCAGAATGGCCCCAAAATGCACGGCCGGGCACGGGGTCTGTCCCTGGGATCAGTTCTGCTCCATTTGCATCTTGCAGTTCATTGTCCCATTCCAGCTTTAGCCCAGGCAGTCCCACCCTGCTTGTTTTTCTCTCTCCAGCCCACGGGGTTTGTGCTCTTGGGCTGAGATTTGGATCATTTGTCCTTGGTGCCCAGCTGGAGCAGGAATTGTTTTGTCTCCCTGCTCTGTGCACAGAGCTCACCATGCCCTGATGCGAACCCAGACCTACACACTAAAGCAGCACAGAATGTGAAAAATAGAAAAGCTGAAACCTGAAGCATCACCTAATTCCTAAATCCCCAAAGCATCTCTCCAGCCTGTTCCAGCTGACTCTGCTCCATCGGCCACCCTGGAGCTGCTGTCCCTGCTGGGTGTCACAGGACAGCCTTTCTCTGTTCTCTCCCTGTTGATGCCTTTTTGGGATATCTAAAAGCAGAGGATAGATAAAATTAAGGCAATAAAAAGCAGTTATATTTATTGAAGGCCTTCAGGTAAATTTCAGGCAGGCCAAGCCCCCCAGGGCCTACACCCAAAATGGATGATGGGTCACAGGTTTTCACACTTTTATAAGTTTGGACCATTTGCATATTGGGTGTTCATCTTCCAATTACAGCTTCAGCTAATAAAGTCATTGACCCCCAATTTGCTCCCCCAAACTCCCTTTTGTTTCCATCTCTGGGGCCTGAGGCAGTGAGGTGTCCTTGACTGCCAGGCCTGGAGAGGAATTGTTGTGTCTGCCCAAGATGGGGAAGCAGCAGCTCACACTGAGTGTGGAGTTTGGAGTTACACAGTAAAGAACTGCAGAATTACAAATATATAAAAGCTCAAATCCTAAGGGATCACTGTACTGGCTCTGAGAACCCAGGGGCTCTCTCCTCTATCCGTGCCCAGTGCTGGTGTCCCCAGGCAGTGACAGCACAGCCACCCCTGGGGGTGCAGGGATCTGGGGGGGAATTCTGGCAGCTGTAGCAGACTCAGAAGCCAAAGGCTGCTGTCCTGCAGGGGATTAAAGCTCTGAGCTGCAGAACGGGGCATTCCCCAGCACAGCACACAGCACTTCCCAGCACCAGGCCTTTGTGAGGTGTCCAAGAGCAGAGCAGGGCCAGGGTTAATCCTCACTCTGTGCCTCAGGCACACAGAGATGCTCAGACCTTGCTCCCCCTGTTAACACTGTGTCTGGTTATTAATTCATTCCAAATACCCTTTGAAACAATCGACTTGAAAGCAGCCAACTGCTGCTGCAGAGCCCAGAAATGCCCTTTAATCACCTCTCATCTCCTTTCCTGCAGCTCTGGCCATCGCCCACCTTCCCAGGGATGCTCCAAGGGGCATTTCCTCATCCCTGAAGTGCCCAAGGCCAGCTTGGATGGGGCTTGGAGCAGCCTGGGATAGTGGGAGGTGTCCCTGCCCATGGTGGAGGTGGAATGAGGTGATCTTTAACGTCTCTTCAAGCCCAAACTGTTGGAGCATCGGGGGGTAGGATGGTTGGGACACACGGAGACAAGAGATTTCTGAAGCCAGGTTGTGGAACTTGGGGTTTATTGCAAAGGGCCTGGGTGCAGGGCCCTGCTGGGAGCTGCCAGGCACAGCTCAGAGCAAGACTGAGAGAAGAGAGGGGGAGAGAGCAGGAGAGGGTGAGAGAGTAAGGGAGTAAAAAAGTAAAAGAGTAAAAGGGGTAAGAGAGTGAGGTTCCCGTTCCAATACAATAAATCTTCTTCTGTGTTGAATATTCTGATTCTCACTAACCAATCTACTACAAGATACAAATCCCATAGCATTTCCATACAGCCTATAAGAATCATTACATTACCATCCTGTGTTACATTTTAAACCCTAAAAACTCCTCTTTGGGCCCCTTCTGCCAAGCTGTAGGGTCTGCTCTGACCCTTGGGCCTGTCTGCAAGCAGAGGGTGTTGTTCCATCAAAAGGGGATCACCTTCAGCTGGCCATGCCATTGTTTTCCAGTTGTTCAGTGACTGAGGTATCTCAAAGCTTGCTTTCATTGCAATCTCACTTATAGTTTCTATATTCTCAAAATCTTTTGCCAGACAATCATATTTATAAGGCTTTCCTGTTTCATCTTCCCCAACACCAAACCAATCTGGGATTCTTATTCTTGTTGCTTCTCTCTGTTCCAGCCCCATCCCATCACCAGGAAATGCCATAAAAGCCTGGCCTGCTCCAGCATCCTTCTCCCAGCCCATCCCCTCCCTGCCTCCCCCAGGTCTCTGCCTGCTTTTGGCTCCTTGCTCCCCATCCATCCCCAGGGAGCCTCAGGGCTCACAGATCATCCCCAGCTCCCACTGCTGGCTCCATCAAAGGGAGCAGGAGCTGCTTTGGGAGGGGAAGGAACATCACATAAAATAACCTTTCATGTGAAAGACAAACAATTAAGGGGCTGCCACGTAAATGTTTCCTGAGTGGGGGTCAATAATGGGAGTTAATTGGACAGATACAGCCAAACACCACAGACCATTTGTTTTTACAGTGTTTCCAATCAAAATACAAAATACAGCACATCTAGATTTACTCACTGAATCTAATCAATGGCACAGCCTGACTTATTCAGGGCAATTAAAGGCTAATATTCCCTTAGTTAAGTGTTTTTGCATCGAGAACTCTCAGCTGTCTTGGAGAGATGAACTCTCTTCACCCTCTCTCTGATTTTTCACAACTCTCTTTCTCACCATTTCTGATAATTAGCAAAGCTATTTACAGGTGATTTATTTCTATCTGCTCCTATTCTTACATTTAAATGAACACAGAAATTACTAAGAATAAAACCAAAAATATTTCAAGCATGTACAAGAGCACCTGGAACCTGCCTTATGATGAAAGCAGAAGGAGAAAAAAGCCTTTTTTAAAAAAAAAAAAGGCTTTTATCTTTTAAACATTCTGTAGCCTTTCTGACTCAGAAACACCACTGAGGAGGTCTCTGCTGCAATCCCCACCCTCCCAGGAGGTGAAATGGGGTCACAGCCAGGTGAAGGGTGAGCTGCTCCCACATTCCCCAGCAGAGCAGTGAGAGAAATCCCAGTTCTCAAATCCTGACCCATGGATGCTGAGAACTGGTCAGAGCCAAAAGTCAGATAAACTTCCCCAAGCATTGCTCTGTGAAGTTTTGTGAAAGTTCAGAGAAGGAATTAAAACAATTCTTGATCTTTGCAGCTGGTGTTGTTTTCCCCTAAGATGTTCACAAGAGGGTGTTTTAACCTGGTTGTGTCTTTTGTGAGGAACACCCCTCAGCTGGAGGTTTCCATGGCTGGATTTGGGATGGACAGGATTTCAGGAGCCTCCAAACTTCATGTGAGGTCCAGACAACAATTTGAGACTGGAGACACAGCCTTGAGCTGCACCAGGGGAAATTTAGGCTGGGAATTAGGAAAAACTCTTCACTGAAAAAGGGATTGAGCACTGGAATGGAGTCACTGTCCCTGGAGGGGTTTATGAAACACTGGATGTGACACTCAGGGCCATGGTTTCATTGACAAGGTGGTGTCAGGTCACAGGTTGAGATCATCAAGTCCAAAGGTCTTTTCCAACCCAATTCTGGGGTTCTCTGATCTGATCTCCTCTGAGAGCACACCATAACTGTGCCTTTGTGGGGATATGGACATCAGGGAAGATCCCATAGCAGAGGAAGTGTTTCCTGGGGTCTGATCTCCTCCTAGAGCACATTGTACCTGTGCCCTTGGTGGGGTTGAACACCAAGAAAGGTCCCATAGCTGAGGAAGTGTTTCCTGGGAGCCTTTTGGGATCTGATCTCCTCCTAGAGCACATTGTACCTGTGCCTTTGTGGGGATATGGACATCAGGAAAGATCCCATGGCAGAGGAAGTGTTTCCTGGGAGCCTTTTGGGATCTGATCTCCTTTGAGAGCACATCATAACTGTGCCTTTGGGGGGAATTTGGACACCAGGAAAGGTCCCATAGCAGAGGAAGTGTTTCCTGGGAGCCCTTTGGGACCTAATCTCCTAGAGCACGTTGTACCTGTGCCTTTGTGGGGATATGGACACCAGGAAAGATCTCATGGCAGAGGAAGTGTTTCCTGGGAGCCTTTAGGATTTGAATTTGATCTCCTCTGAGAGCACATTGTACCTGTGCCCCTGGTGGGGTTGAACACCAAGAAAGGTCCCATAGCAGAGGAAGTGTTTCCTGGGAGCCTTTTGGGATCTGATCTCCTCCTAGAGCACGTTGTACCTGTGCCTTTGTGGGAATTAGGACACCAGGAAAGGTCCCATAGCAGAGGAAGTGTTTCCTGGGGTCTGATCTCCCCCTAGAGCACATTGTACCTGTGCCTTTATGGGAATTTGCACACCAGGGAAGACCCCATGGCAGAGGAAGCATTTCCTGGCAGCCCTTTGGGATGGGGTCAGCAGTAGCAGGAAAAGCCCTCAGGGAGTCCCCAGTGGCCTCTGCCCTCCCCTCACACCAAAGCCCTGACCAAGCCTGAGCTCTGGGGGAGGCCCCAAAGCCCTGCACATTTACTCTCAGATCCCTGCTCCTGAGAGGATCCTCTCTCCTTGAGGTCTTTGAGCTGCTCCTCTCCTCCTTTTCACCTTCACACACACCTCCATCACCTCCCCCTTTAGGATTCTCATTTTCCACCTTTTATTTCCTCTGACAGGACTCAGAAAGTGCCAAAGAAGAGTGAAGGGAGATAGAATTCCCTCAAATACACCAATCCAGAGCTGGGCTTTCCTCTGAAAGCATCCAAATGCATAAAATCAAGACAAGTATGAGAAGACTCCGGGTAAAATCCTCAAAGCTGGCAGCATTTTAATTTTGCACAATAGCAGTAGATGTAGGAACACATTTTAACTGTAGTTGTTGCAAGCAATATTAATGTTAATTCAGCCAAGTTTAAATAGAAGCAAATCCTCCCTTTTGTTTCCCCCCTTCTGCAGAGCTGGAGAGGCTGAAAAAGCAAAACCACTGCTGTTTTATGCCTTGATCCAAAGGCTTATGGCACCAATATATCAATACATAAATATGCTAACAGGGTTTCTTGATAAAAAATTCATTCTTTCCCCAGCTAGCATGAACTCACTCAGCTGCTTTATTCATGAGCCTGCCTGGCACTGGGAAAGCTCTGCCACTGTCAAAAATAACAGGCTGGCCAAGGGACTCTACCTCTTTTTAATGTTTTTATTTTGATTTCGTAGCCTCTCCTCCCTTTCCTTTATTTTTAAACAGCTTGAATTATGGATGGAAACTCAGTGCAGACTGCTCCTGCTGGGGACAGGTGAGGCACATCCAGGGTGAGGAAGGGCAGCCCTTACCTGGGGTTCTCCAGAGGAAGTTTTACCCCAGCAAACACCTGCCCAGCCCCTCTCTGAGCCCCATGGGGTGCTTATCTGGAAGACAAGGAGGATTTCAGGCCAGGTTAGATGAGGTTTGGAGCAGCCTGGTCTGGTGGAAGCTGTGCCTGTCCTCAGCAGGGAGGCTGGAACCAGATGATCTCTAATGCCCTTTCCAACCCAAACCATTCTGTGACTCTCTGAGGATGCATTTCACAAATTTTACCACAAATCCAAAAGCCACAGAGCTCATGAGACCAAGTAATTCCAGCAATTCACAAAATGGGACTCAAGCTGAGGTGCTGCAGGGGCAGCAGGCTCCAGCAAAACCCCAAATATTCTGATTCCCACCAGCAGTGCCTCATCCCCCATCTGCAGGGTTCCCTGAGCACACAGGGCTGGCATTTTCTGGGAAGGGGCACAAGGAGAGCACAGGAGCCCTTGGGTGCTGCACTTGGAGGGAGCACCTTGAAAAACAAATTCTGCTGCTGAGCTTGGGGTTCTTATCAAGCACAAATCATTCATTGAGAGAACTCCTGTGTGAGTCAAGCTGCACTTGGAGGAAATTCAGCACTCCCTGGACATGTTGTTCTTATCTGCAAAGGGTTCAGGTGTCTGAAGAGCCAAAGCTGTCCCCAAATGTGCTCTGAAAGCCATGAGAAGGGAGAAATATCCCAGGGTATAAATGTATAAACACAGATACAGATTTAGAGCCCTGCTCTCTCTGGCTGCTCAGGGACACAGGAGATTTTCTGTGTCTGCATCCAGACCCACACAGAGATTTGCTGGTCTAGTGAGCAGATGCAGAATAAACTTTTCCTGCCACTCAGCAGTCCCTGGGCCCTGCAGCCCCTTGGTCAGCAGAGACACAGAGCTATTCCCAGAGCAATCCAATACTCCAGAATTTACTGCTTTGAGCAGAGGAAACTGTGGGGCAAGGCCCAAAATCATTGCAGATAACAACAGCCCTAAGGATAATGCACAGGCCTCCTCATCATCCTCATGCAGATCCAGACTCTTCCTGATTTTCCCTCTAAACATCACCAGCAAAGATTCCCAAGAAGTTTCCAGTAGCAGAAAATTTGTTGAATGAATGAAAGCCTTGATTCCATGGTATAAAATCATAACCAAGGGCTGTTGCACACCTGCATTCTCCAGCAGAGGACTGGCAATGAGCAGAATATCGATTTATTTAGGTCAGGCCACCTTCTCATTCTTATCATCTAATGAGACACCTCCAGCAGTTCAGCTTTTCCTTAATTATGAGCAAAAAATATCCTTGTAAATAAATCTACAGCTCAGGAGCTGGAGCTGAGAGCTCAGTCCCACAGAACTGAGAGCACAGCAAAGCCCCCAGGCCCCAGAGCCCTTTGTCAATTCAATTCCTACTCAGAACAAGATTCCAAAGGTCTTTTATCCCTCCCATTTCCCTGCTTCAGACAAAACAGAACAAAAAATCAGTTGGGCATGATCCTCTTGGCTCCATTAAAGACATTTCATAAGGTTTTCTGAAGACATTTTAAATAAAAAGGACTCTGCTCTAGGAAAGAAAAGGGCTTTTCCTAACCAAAAGTCTTGCCAAGTTGTTCCAAATTTGAATGAGAACTGCCTGTGAAATTCCAAATTGAAGTGTGAAAATATTTACTACAGTGTACATTCATTAAGCCTGTAAAAAATTATGATCCCTGCTCAAAGCTGCTCCATCCTGGATTCCAGGAGGAGGAAACAACCTGGGAGCAGGGATGAACAGCAAAGGTTTTGCCACAGACCAGTTAAACAAACCAACCCCAGAAGGGGCAGGGACACTCAGGGAAGGTTTTGGTATGAGCTGCTTCCCACAGCTCCTGGGTGATTTTCCTCCCCAGCAAGGGCTGGATTTTAGAATCAGAGAATATTTTGGGTTGAAAGGGACCTTAAAACCCATCTCATCCCTCCCCCTGCCATGGGCAAGGACACCTTCTACCATCCCAGGCTGCTCCAAGACACAGTGTCCAACCTGGCCTTGGACACTGCCAGGGATGGGGCAGCCACCACCTCTCAGGCAATCTGCTGTTTTTCCTCCAAAATATAAAGTTCCTGCCACAACAGAGCCTTTAAAAATAAATTTTAACCCATTTTTTAATTACAGCAACACTTTTATTCTTTCTTGTGTTTTCACACACCATCCCTGGCAGTGTCCAAGATCAGGTTGGACATTGGGGCTTGGAGCCACCTGGGATGGTGGAAGGTGTCCCTGCTCATGGCAGGGTGTCTTAGGTTCCAAGATGTGTTTGGGGCCATCTGTCAGAGCTGGGGCAGGTCTCTGCTGTCCATGGGGCAGTTTTTCCTTTCTCTCTCCCACAGCCAATCCTCCCTGCAGGAGATCTCTGCTGTCCATGGCCACTGAGTGTCCCTGCAGGGCTGATCCAATTCCCCCATCCCATGGGGAGATGCTGTGCCCAGGGCAGGAGCCAAGCATTCCTACCTGGATCCAAGCTGAGCCTGGCACAGCACAGCAGCCTTTGCCCCCTGCATTGCCAGAGGAGCAGCTTTCTGCTGCCCTGCATTGCCAGAGGGAGCCCAGGCCCATCTGCAGCAGCCCTGGAGCTGCAGAGGAAAACTCCCCCCTTGTGCAGGATCCCTGCTGCAGCAGAACCACAGCTGGCACTGCAGGAGGGCTGAGCCCCCCTGGGATGGGGCTGGGACACCACCCTGACACACAGGGGACAGGGCATGCTCTCACTCTGGCAGGGTTCTTTTGATTTACTGCATTGTTTATTTTATTTTTCATTTTCTTCCTTAATAATTAACTGTTATTCCTACTCCCATATCTTTGCCTGAGAGCCCCTTAATTTCCAAATTATAATAATTCAGAGGGAGGGGGGTTTGCATTTTCCATTTCAGGAGAGCCTCCTGCCTTCCTCAGCAGACACCTGTCTTTCCAAACCAAGACAACTACACAATCAAGTGGAACCTCCACTTTGGGTTCTCTCAGACCCTTTCTGTCACTCTGTGTCACTGCAGCCCCTGATGCAGCAGGGATGGCAGAGCACTGGCACGATCAGAAAGCACCCAGCTGCCTTTTTCATCCTGGGCAGGAAAGCAATTGCCAGGCACATTCAGGGCTGTTTGTACCCTCACTGCTTTCATGCTGTTGAGCTGCAAGTGGATTTCTTCAGCTGGAGCTTTTTTTTTTGGCAAGCCCCCACGGTTCTGCTGCTGTTTGGAGAGGTTTCACTGCTTTTCAGAGAGCAATTGCTGACTTGAAGAGACTCTTGAAGTTTGTCTGATATATGTCACTCTCCTGCTGTATATCTGAAATGTCTCCTATTAAAGCTGGAGGTGGCCACCCCGCTGTCATTTGGAATAAATCTTCCCTGAGACATTAAATAAACCCCAGGTGCTTCAGGGAGGTGCTTCAGCTCCTGCTCAGCCTCACACATTTGCTCAAGGGCTGTTCTGAGCAGGGTGATTTGCTGGAGCAGGGCTGAAATGGCTCAATCCTCTCAGGCTTGTAGCACTGGCTGGGGTCTGTGTACATTTTACAAACAGGACAGGACTGCTGGGAACGTGCCTTGAGCTCTTTGATTTTCCAGCATCACTCTCATTCCATGGTTATGACAATGGGGAGATGCCAGCAGCTCATATCCCAGGCAGCAGACAAAGAACTTCATGCTACAACTCACTTTAAAAGTTTTTTGACCAATCACACAAAGCAAAAGCACATTGACAGTAGTTCTATCCAACCACTATAAGCACAGGTACCTTTGGTTAAACAATGCTTGCTTATTTCAAATACAATACCTGCTTGTGAGCTTTAAAACACAACACACAGAGCTCCATTATTAACCTTAAAACTTCCTAATACCTTGCTAGATAAACTTTTCTGCAGCTTAGGGAGTTATTCTAGACAAGCATTAATACACAGACATTGTTCTATTTCTCTCTGCTTTTCTACATTTTACATAATTTTTCTGCTGACCAATCTCATGGCTGCTGCTTAGCTCTAATCACAGTTCTGCTGTCTCTGAGGCCTTTTGCTGCTTTCCCAAAATCCTCTGATTTCATAGATTCCCACAGCTTGGAGGGAATGCCCACGTGGGCCCGGGGTCAGCCAGGCTGTGTTCCCAGATGGATGGAGACCCAGGCGTGGGCACAAACATGCACCACTCTTGGCATTTAAATATTCCAAATATTCAGCCTTAGGCTTGCTCCACACATTTCCTATTCCAGTAAACCTTTCAGAGGAGGAAGCAGGCAAAGCCTGCATCCCTTAAAAGAGCTGGGAATTCAAACAGGGAATTCATGCAGCCCCCTAGAATCCAGGAGGAAAGCAGCAATAATGGGCAGAATTGGGGCTGGTGTAGGGTTCTGGTGCTGACAGCTCACACAGGAGCCATCAGCTGTGCAGATTCCTCCTCTCACCATGTGCTTTCCCCTCACAAAAGCTTGTGCTGCTTGGTCAGTGCTCCACGAGGGATTTTTTCCTACAAATCTCTGGATGCTCACACCAATTTATTGCACTCCTGGACTGCTACACCCCACCAGGTCTCATTGGAAGCAAGTTTGTTACTCCAAAGCCTGGAGTGAGGCTTCTCCTTAGGGAAAAGGGAGTTGAGAAATCCACTCCATCTGCTGCTCAGGGGAGGTTGGAGCAGAGCTCCAGGGAGGGGTTTAGGGCACAGAGAAATTTGGATATTTTTCCACACATGGGTGGTAGGTGAGTCTGTTTACACAAGAATTTCTGAAATTTGAGATGCTGAGATGTCTGTCACACACCAGTGATCAGCTAAGTGAATGGAGGGTGACCTAAAAGACTGATTTTTCTACATAATAATAAATCTGTCTGATACTCAAAAAAACCACAGGTTGTAACAACATAATGGAAGGGAGAAAGCTTAAATCCAGCAGGAAACATGGATTAAATGCACATCTCAACTGACAAAATGTCTGTGTGCCAACAGCAGGGGTGAACGTGGGTCGTGAGGGGCACACAGGCCACATTGTGGGCTCTTGTGGCATTCACATTCTGAAAAACTTCCTTCACCCAGGGTTTTTCTCCTGAGAAGCTGAGGAGCCTCAGAGAAAAGGAAAACAATTCTTATCTCATTTGCTTCTCCTGTGTTGTGCTCTTGTGGAATGTGTTTGGAGATTGTTCACCCACAGGTGATTGTTCCATTGCATTCTGCTGGGAGTTGTTTTCACTCTTTGGCCAATCAGGGCCAAGCTGTGTCAGGACTCTGGAGAGAGTCAGGAGTTTTCATTATTATCTTTTTAACATTCAGTATCTCTTCTGTATTCTTTAGTGTAGTGTAGTATAGTATAGTATAGTGTTCTTTAATATAATATAGTATAATAAAGTAATAAATCAGCCTCCTGAGAACATGGAGTCAGATTCATCATTCCTGCCTCTGTTGGGGCACTCCCTACAAATACAATTCTCTCTCCCAGTATTTTTCCTGGGGAAGGCAGTGAGAACCTCTGAGAAGAAGAGAAAACAATTCTTATCTCATTTGCTTCTCCCGTGGAATGTGTTTGGGGATTGTTCACCCACAGGTGATTGTTCCATTGCATTCTGCTGGGAGTTGTTTTCACTCTTTGCTCAATCAGGGCCAAGCTGTGTCAGGGCTCTGGAGAGAGTCAGGAATTTTCATTATTATCTTTTTAGCATTCTGTAAGTATCCTTTCTGTATTCGTTAGTATAGTTAGTATAGCATTCTTTTATATAATATAGTATCATAAAGTAATAAATTAGCCTCCTGAGAACATGGAGTCAGGTGCATCATTCCTGCCTTTGCTGGGGCACCCTGCAGTACAACAGGCTCTCTGTGTTGGGATGGGTTCCACACATCCAGAACTCCCATTGTGGTTTTGTGCTGCAGTCAATAGTTGGGCTGAGCTGGTTTGGGGTTTTGTGCAAGGGTTTGGTCACCCCTAAGTGTGTCCCTGCCTTCCAGTACCCCTACTACAAAAGCCCCATGCACAGGAGAGGTTTTTGCCTCCTTCCCTCCCCACCAGCCTTTCCCTCACAAACCAGCCCTGCACTCGGAGCTGCTGCCAGGCTCTTGGCTCCTGCTCCAAACTCTGCCATCACTGCCCTACTTTCCTGCAGATGATTGGTGATACTGAGCCACAAAATCAACAAAATCAACATTAACCCCACAGCTCCAGGCAGGGAATTATCATTTATGTGCTCGCTGAAGGTGGCTGGTTCTTATTAGCAAATTCAAATCACCCTAACTCGATAGCGAGTGCAATTGAGCACTAACAGCATTAGGAGTTTTTTCTCTTCTTTATGAAGCTGCAGGGAGAAAGAGAGAGCACAATTACCTCGTGGCACAGCTCAGGAGCTCAGCTCCCATCTCCATCACAGCTGCACAACACCAGCATGTGACACGTGCCCTGCTGGCTTTGTCCCCAGCAGGTCCCTGGGCATCTCCAGGAGCAAATGCACAGTGACAAGAGAAGTTCAGCACTGGTGAGCACCAAATCCCAAGGGTAACCTCTCCCCAGGTCAGGGCTGGAGGGGATTTTACACCAAATCTGTGGCCCAGCTGTGAGGCAGATGCTGTGTGCTCTGAAAAGCTGAGAGATCAGAACAGGCTGTGCTGCAGACAAAGCCATGGGGACGTTTCTTCACACACCTGTGGGCACTGCATGTTGCAGCATTCATTTTTCATCTGCTGGCTCCTCCCTTCCCACATGTGCTCTGTTTTAGGATTCCCCCAGAGGGTGCTGGCACTGCCCAGGCTCCCCAGGGAATGGGCACAGCCCTGAGGCTGCCAGAGCATTTGGAAAACACTCCCAGGGATCCCAGGGTGGGGATGTTGGGGTGTCCTGGGCAGTCCTGGTCATCCTTTCAGCTGTGATTCCCTGATCTCCACATTTCAAAGACCCAGCTGAATCCTGAGCTGTGTGCCAGGGGAAGCAGAGCTCCCTTCTTGTTCTCATCTTGCTCTGGTGCAGCTCTCAATGCCAGGCCTGGCCCAGCCCCTGCTCTGCTTTCCCAGTGCTGGTCCCTTCCAGCCCTGGATTCTGACACTCCACATTCACCTGGAGCAAAACCTGATCCTTGGACACGACAGCAACAGCAAAGGAACCATGTCAGAAATGTGCTCTGGGGTTCAGAGTGGCAAAACAAAGCCTCTCCTTGTGCTTATTCTCCCTGCTAATGTGGGGAAAACCCTTCAGCAGCTTTTCCTTTGGCTGCCTGCTCGCACTTCTGCTGGTTAAACAGCTTTGCTTCTCAATATTTATTCACAAGGGGAGCTGATCATGCACAGAGTGCTCACAGGAGCCTGAACCCAGCCTGAACCTCCTCACACCCCTGCTGCCAGCCCCAGGACACACAGACACACTGACACCCCTGCTGCCAGCCCCAGGACACACAGACACACTGACACCCCTGCTGCCAGCCCCAGGACACACAGACACCGTGGCTGCAGCCCCAGGACACACAGACACTGCTGCAAACACCATTTCTTCTCTTTCCTCTCAGTATTCAGCAATTGTGGGTCTGGGATTCAGTGGATCAGGTTCAGGTCACTTCTCACAGAGAGCAGAACAACTGCTCATCAGGGGTATGAGAGAGGAGAGCAATCCCAGTGCCACCAGGGACACAGAGCAACCCCAGTGCCACCAGGGACACAGGGACACAGAGCAATCCCACCAGGGACACAGAGCAATCCCACCAGGGACACAGAGCAATCCCAGTGCCACCAGGGACACAGAGCAATCTCACCAGTCACACAAAGCAATGCCAGTGACACAGGGACACAGAGCAACCCCAGTGCCACCAGGTACAGAGCAATGCTACCAGTGACACAGAGTGATCCCAGTCCCACCAGGGACACAGAGCAATCCCACCAGTGACACAAAGCAATGCCAGTGCCACCAGTGACACAGAGCAATCCCAGTCCTGCCAGTGACCCAGAGCAGTCCCAGTGCCACCTGCAGTCCCTCATGCTCTGCTGGAGCAGTCCCTGTGCCACCAAATCAGCTGTGACAGTCCCCACGAGCAAAGCCAAGTGCAAACCCTCCCAGAAGCCACAATCTGAGCAAAGGGCCAGCAAAAGGACACTGAGGTCACCTGTGAGCCTTATCTGGCAGGTGTCAGAGGTGCTTAAGGTGTGGAGGTTCTTGAGCACTGAGGAATCTCAGCCAGGGAGCAAAGAGGAGCCTCCATCCAAGTCTGAGATGGGGGATCTGCTCTGTGTTATTTGTTCCCCTTCTGTTTTCTGTAGCACATCCAAGCTGCACCCTCACACCACCTCAGGGGGGTTTGCTCAGGAAATCACCTCATGGTTTGATCTTCACAAATAAACCTTTCACTGGCACAGGGTGCCCAGAGCAGCTGGGGCTGTCCCTGGATCCCTGGCAGTGCCCAAGGCCAGGCTGGACAGGGCTGGGAGCAGCCTGGGACAGTGGGAGGCGTCCCTGCCCATGGTGGAGGTGGAATGAGATGAGTTTTAAGGTCCCAACCATCCCATGATTCTATAAACACCCCAAAAAGACACATGTGAGCTCTCCAAACTGGGGCAGCAGAGTCTCTTCTGCCCCTACAGCCCCAAAACCATCCTGGGTAGGGCTGGAAATGGAACAACAATTACATCCCAGCCTTTCATTTCTGTATCTTAGGAATAAAGAAATTCAAAGATGTTGAGTTTGTGGGGTCCCCAGAACAAGGGGAAGAGATGAGTCTGACTCCATGTTCTCAGAAGGCTGATATATATATTATATTATATTATATTATATTATATTATATTATATTATATTATATTATTATATTATATTATTATATTATATTATATTATATTATAATATTATATTATATTATTATATTATGTATTATGCTATACTAAAACTATACTATAAAAAGAGATGGATACAGACAGAAAGCTTAACAAGAATGAATAATAAAAATTTGTTACTGACTCAGACACAGCTGGCTGTGATTGGTCATTAATTAAAAACAATTCACATGGAACCAATCAAACATTCACCTGTTGGTAAACAATGTCCAAGCCACATTCCAAAGGAGCAAACACAGGAGAAGCAAATCAGAGAATTATGGTTTTCATTCTTCTCTGAGGCTTCTCAGCTTCCCAGGAGAAAATCTGGGCAAAGAGGATTTTTCAGAAAATATCAGGGTGACACCCGACCAACAAAACCATCTCTGGGTTGGGCTGGAAATGGAACAACAATTACATCTCAGCCTTTCATTTCTGTATCTTAGGAATAAAGAAATACAAAGACACAAAAAGGAATGAAAAATACCAAGTGAATCATAAGCTATTTTAATGCAGAGAGGGTAAAGTTCCAGTTGGGATCCAATTTAAGGTAGATTTGTATCTTGTTTGAACTGTTCATCCCTACTCACAAGCATATTGAGTTAGGCCCAGTCCACAGTCTTGGAAGACCCACTGGACACTAATATTTGTCAGTAGGAAATGGAGGAAACATGAAAATCTCTTGCCATTAAGATCAAACGAGAGCCAGGGTGCACTTTGACATTTCTGCTCTCCTGCAAGGAGCCCCTGCTTTGCAAAGCAAATTCCACTGTGGAGCTTTGAACTGCTGCAAAGATGAAAGGTGAAAGCCCAGCTCACTGAAAGTCAGCACTGAGCTTCCTGACAGCTCCAGATGGAGCACGTTTGACCCGTGATTTTCTGGGTCCACAAACACAATTCTCAATTCTTTGGAAGTTCCTAGTGCACATCAAAGGCACCTCACAGAGGGAACAGAGCAGAGCAAACCGTGCTGGCTCTGAGGGACAGCAAGGAGCCCCCAGCCCCTTCCCAATCCCCTGGGGATCCCACAGAAAGCTCTGAGCTCCAAACCCATCACTGCCAGCTCCACAGCAGCTCCCTCAGGAGGGCTCCCAGCTGGCTCCTCGCTGTAAGGAATGCTTAGGCTCAGCCTAGCAAAAGAATTGTTTTCATTGAGGAATTTATGGGCAGGCACAGAAGTTTTCAGGCTTTTCTCACTTTGCAGAAAAAGGGGAACTTCCCATGGCAACCAGAGGAGGGTTTGATGATGGACAATAAGGTTCTTGTGTTGGCACATTTCTCTTCACAGAGAAAAGCAAGGCACAATTCTTCCCAAGAATATTTCAGGGATTCGCATTCTCTGAACCTCAGAGAAAGAAACACAATTCTTATCATTTGATGTGCCTGTGTTTGTGCAAAAGTAGAAAGCAATATGGAGATTGTTTACCCAAAGTGAGGATGTTTTGTTTCCTTGGCCTGTTAGGGCCATGTGTGTGTGTGTGTGTGTGTCAGGACTGTGGGCTGACAGTCACAAGATTCTGTGCAGTGTGTGCAGGGTTGAGTGCTTGGCAGATTCAGTTTTAGATGTATAGAATGATATATTATAATAAAGTAATTAATTAGCCTTCTGATATCCATGGAGTCAGATGCATCATTCTCTCCCCTCATCGGGGCCATCACAGCATTGCATTATTCTTGCATGGGCAAACCTGGGAATTACTGCTCAGAAAAGGAAAGCAGAGTTGTACTATTGCCTCTTGAAATGTTTTCCACCTCCACAGGGCCCATATTAGCAATAGATGAATCACTGTCATTCACAAACACCAAGCACGTAAACAAGAGGATCGAAAATGATCCAGAAATGATCTTGATTTGAAAACTAGATCTGGAGGGAAAACAATGCTCAGGAGGACTCAGATCCCAGAGCATCACAGCTTCTCTTGCTGAGTAGTGCCATTGTTTCCTCCCACCCCAGCACAGTGATTTCTGCACCCAGACTCTGCCCTTGGAGTCCATCACTGGAAATATTCTCCCTCAGCAGCACCAACATCCCCCAGCTCCAGAGCCCCTGGGTACTGCCAGAGCCCTGCTCAAAGCATGAGAACAAATGCAGCACATCAGACACTTCATGGGATAATGAATAAATTAATGAATAAATTCACATAACATGGGGGGTGTGTATTCTGTTCTGGGGGTATGTGTATCTGTCAGAGCTGGGGCAGTTCTCTGCTGTCCATGGGGCAGTTTTTTCTTTCTCTCTCCCACAGCCAATCCTCCCTCCAGGAGATCTCTGCTGTCCATGGCCACTGAGTGTCCCTGCAGGGCTGATCCAATTCCAGCATCCCATGGGGAGATGCTGTGCCCAGGGCAGGAGCCAAGCATTCCTACCTGGATCCAAGCTGAGCCTGGCACAGCACAGCAGCCTTTGCCCCCTGCATTGCCAGAGGAGCAGCTTTGTGCTGCCCTGCATGGCCAGAGGGAGCCCAGGCCCATCTCCAGCAGCCCTGGAGCTGCAGAGGAAAACTCCCCCCTTGTGCAGGATCCCTGCTGCAGCAGAACCACAGCTGGCACTGCAGGAGGGCTGAGCCCCCCTGGGATGGGGCTGGGACACCACCCTGGCACACAGGGGGCAGGGCATGGGCTGACTCTTGAAGTATTTGTTTTGGAGGGTTTTTTTAATTTTCCTACTAAAGAACTGTTATTCCTATTCCCATATCTTTGCCTGAGAGCCCCTTAATTTCCAAATGATAATAATTTGGAGGGAGGGTGTTTCCATTTTCCATTTCAGGGGAGGCTCCTGCCTTCCTTAGCAGACACCTCTCTGCTCAAACACAGCCAGCCTCAGCTGCAACCTGTGGTGCCCCCTGTCACCCCAAGGCCAGTGGGATGCTCCAGGTGAGCACCACAAGCTCAAAGGGCCACCCTGAACCAGAGAGCCCAGAGCAGAGACTGCCCCAGCATCAGCACCAGCACACCAGATGCAGAGCAGCTGCACCAACCCAGTTATTGCTGCACCCACACTGCAGAGAGAGAGACCCAGCTCCTCACTGGGCTGGGCCCAGCTGCACAAAGTCAGGTTTAGGGCATGTGGCCCCAGAGCAGCATTGTCCTCCACACTGAGCTGCTGCTGTAGCAGATTCTGCCCTAATTTCACAGTCCAGAAAATGCTCTGCCCATGCTTGGGGAGTCTCTGACCTGTCTGCACTGGGTTGGTCTGAAAGCCTGGCCACAGCACTGCGTTCCTACCCTGAGGAAAACAGTTGGGTTACACTGTTTTAATACATTCCTAGATGATGCTGAAGCTTGGAATTAGCAGGAGGTGTTCCACTTGCTGGAAAAAATATTCTTCCCCATCACCAGCTTTCCTAAACCACCTGTTGGACCTTGGACACTTCTGAGCACAAACAAGCCACAGCTGAGACAAACCTGCAGCTCTCAGAGGAGCTTGCTTGGAGTCATTGTTCCAATGCTTTTGTGCTGCTGAGGCAGGAAGTTCTTTTCCCCAGCTTATTACTGAAGTGCTTCACCCTACTGATGATTCAGCCTCTTTGCTTCAAGCATAAATCACCTCCCAGATAAAGCCTTGCTAGAAAGCTTTCATGAGCCCCAATTAAAAGGAAAAGTCTCTGGAAGTATAAATAGTGGATCAGCATGGTAAAAATGGGCTGGGATTTGTGAACTTGCTTTCTTCTTGCTCTCCTAATTCCTCAATTTATCACAGGACAAGGAGTGAATATTTACAAGGTAGGTTTCCAACTGCAAGGCTGTGCTGAAGACTTTGATGCTGTGACTTTCTTAATCTGTAGGAAAGCTGGATCTGGACCACCTCTAAAGTCACCTCAATCCTTTGGGAATGACTGAATAATCCCTCACAACAAACCCCTCACTTTGACAGACCTGAGCCATGCCATCAAACCCCAATCCCTCTATCTTGAACACCCCTGACACCAAACTCCTCAGTTTGCCTGGTGCCATCACAGCCCAACTTTGTCAGCCTCCAATCTGCTTTCAGGACAGAGCAAACCCTCCCAGATTTCAATGAGTGCTGAACTGGTGAAGCACATCCCACCCACTGACTGCTCCCTGATGTCACATTCACATTCTCTGAAAAAATCCCTTCACCCAGGATTTTTCTCCTGGGAAGCTGAAAAGCCTCAGAGAAAAGGAAAACAATTCTGATCTCATTTGCTTCTCCTGTGTTGTGCTCATGTGGAATGTGTTTGGAGATTGTTCACCCACAGGTGATTGTTCCATTGCATTCTGCTGGGAGTTGTTTTCACTCTTTGGCCAATCAGGGCCAAGCTGTGTCAGGACTCTGGAGAGTGTCAGGAGTTTTCATTATTATCTTTTTAGCATTCTGTAAGAATCCTTTCTGTAGTCTTTAGTATAGTTTAGTTTAGTATTCTTTAATATAATATAGTATCATAAAGTACTAAATTAGCCTTGTGAGTACATGGAGTCAGATTCATCATTCCTCCCTGCCACGGGGTCCCTGCAAATACAACACCCTGACATCCCAGTAAAGCCCTGGCTGCCCTGAACAGCCCCAGCCCCAGTGCAGCAGGAGGAGGGGAGTGAGAGCAGAGCCCTGCTGATGCAGGACAATCAATCCAGACGTTTTGCAGCAGGAAATGAACGGGCCATTAAGGCAGAAGTTGTAACCTCAGCCTTCCCCTAATGGGTCTCAGTCCCAGACTGCCTGGCAGCGCAGGGAATTCAGTCCCAGCAGGGCTGGCTGCTCCGGCAGCACCAAGGGAGGGGTTTGTACAAACAGGAGGACAAATCTACCCCACCCTGGGCCAGCCTGGGGTGGTGGCACTCATGGGAGGGGTGAAGGAAGGGATCAGCTAAACCTGAGGATTAGCAGCGTTTATAGAATCATAGATTGGGTGGGAAGGGACCTTAAAGCCCATCCAGTGCCACCCCAGCCATGGCAGGAACACCTCCCACTGTCCCAGGTGCTCCCAGCCCTGCCCAGCCTGGCCTTGGGCACTGCCAGGGATCCAGGGGCAGCCACAGCTGCTCTGGGCACCCTGTGCCAGGGCCTGCCCACCCTCACAGGGAACAATTCCCAATTCCCAATATCCCATCCATCCCTGCCCTCTGGCAGTGGGAGCCATTCCCTGTGTCCTGTCCCTCCATCCCTTGTCCCCAGTCCCTCTCCAGCTCTCCTGGAGCCCCTTCAGGCCCTGGAAGAGCTCTGAGCTCTCCACACAACCCCTTCTGTGTCTTCTGTGTCCATAGGGGAGGTGCTCTATTCCCAACTTCGTGGCCTCCTCTGGACTTGCTCCCACAGTTCCATGTCCTCATTATGTTTGGGGCACCAGAACTGTGTGTTTTTCCCTGCTTTCATGAGTTAGCAGGAGAAAAAGCTCCTTTATTCTTACTAATGCTTAATCACAGTTTACACAGACCACATCTTGCCTCCCATGGTCCCACAGCCTTTTGCAAATCTTAATTAAGGAAAAGATTAAAAGTAGGTGCACAGCTCAGCTCTGATGAGTATCCTGCAGCAGGGGAATGCTGCTCTCCTTGAGGACACCAAGCCTGGGGCTGACAGGGAAACTTCTGATAAAATTTTCCTAACGAAAACCATTTTCCTCAGCAGTGGAAAAGTCGGTTGGTAAATCAGAGCTCCCTGAACAAGGAATAACCTCTGACACTCCTCCTTTGTTGAGGTGTTCACTTACTCTGCTGGTTCTGGATTCAATGGGAAAGATCTTTCAGATTCTTCCCAGTCTGGGTCCAGTAGGGATCAGGCTGGTCCAAGCTGCATCCCTGGGCAGTTTCTGCACTGCCTGGAGCAGGATGGATGGATTCCACCTACAGAGGAGTGCCCAGCATGAGGGAGGTGATTCCCCCCTCTACTCTGCCCTTGTGGGACCCCACTTGGGGTTCTGTGTTCAGGTCTGGGGTGCTCAACATCAGGAGGAGCTGGAGCTGCTGGAGCCAGTCCAGGACCATGGAGCTGCTGCAGGGCTGGAGCCAGGCTGGGAGAGCTGGGGGTGCTCACCTGGAGAGAAGAAGCTCCAGGGAGAGTTCCAAGAACCTACTTGGAACTTCTGAAAAGCTGGGAGAGAGGGACTTTTTATATGGGCAGAGTGACAGAACAAGGGGCAATGATCTCAAACTAAGAGAGAACAGAGTTAGATGGGATATTGGGAATGAGGAATTGTTCCCTGTGAGGGCAGTGAGGCCCTGGCACAGGGTGCCCAGAGCAGCTGTGGCTGCCCCTGGATCCCTGGCAGTGCCCAAGGCCAGGCTGGACAGGGCTGGGAGCACCTGGGACAGTGGGAGGTGTCCCTGCCATGGCAGGGGTTGGAATGGGATTATCCCTTCCCACCCAGACCATTCCATTATTCTATGGCTGCACTGCTGTTACCTGTGCACAGCCTGACAATGCATCCACAAACACCCCATGGAGGAATTCCAGTCACTGCTGCAGCATAATCTGGGCTTTTGTCTCCCTTTTTCAATTTGATGAACTTGGAGTAGGCACAGAAGACACCAAACCAAGAAACAAGAGGCCAGAAAGCAGCACCTGAGTGAAGCTGTGAAAGGCTGAGGGCTGCACTGAGAGGATCTTCCCCTCCCACCCCTTCTCTGTTTCCAACCTGCAATAGCACAGCCAGGTCCTCAGCAAGCAGAGCAGCACAGGGAGGGGCTGACAGCCCTTGGGGACAAGGGACAGGTGGCAGGGCTGGCTCCTGGCACCACTGAGTTCTGCTGAGTGTCCCACAGCACAAAGCACTGAGCCTGCCCTCAGTGAGGACATCCAGAGCCCTCAGATCTGCCAGATCAAACCCTGAGCTGGGGTCTCAGACCCATCAAATTCACCCTGCAGCTGCTCCAGGCACCTGCTCCCAATTCATGGGTATCCAGAATGAAACTACAACAGCCTCAAACAACCCCCAAAATCAATACCCCCATAGTAAGCCCAGGGTTTTGCATGTGGTACAAGAGGCAGGCTGGGAGAAGATGATCTCATGCACCACATATTGATTAATCAATCCCAGCCAGGATGCTAATGGGCTTTTCTTACAACACTTGGCACCAGGAGGAAGGAGCAGGAATGCTGAATGAGAAGGGGAGAAGCTGGTGGTGTGGTGAAGCTTTAGGGTGAGGGGAGAAATCTTCCTGAGATGGCTTTAAGTGGTCAGAGACTGGGAATAAATGGAGGAACTGAGCAAGGAAGGGAGAAGGGAATAAATCACATTTTCTGGCTCCAAACACAGCAGAATTGTACCTGGCAATTCACTGTGGCTGAGGATAATCCTTTCCTGTTGCTACAAAAACCCTCTCAGGAAGAACTGAAAGGGCCCAGCAGGGTTCTGGAGTCACAGATGAAGAAAACTGTGCACAGCATCATCCCTCCAGCCAGAGAAATGGGCTGAGGGCATCAGTAATGCCCAACTTAGGGATTTTTCCACATAAACTACACCCTCAAATGAGAGCCTTGCACTGCCTGGAAGCCAGCAGAGGCTGGGGAAAATCATCCTGCTCTTTGTAAAACTGGGGAGAGCAAAACAGAACAGCCAAGAGGTTGTGCCAGTCGTGGTCCTTCCTTGCAGGAGGCAGGAACTCAGCCTGGTGCATCTTCTCTGCAGCCCACAGAGTCATGCCAGGGGGAAGGTGGGTGATAGGGCTTTGTAAAACTGCACTGGACTAAGCAAAACCAGTCCTGGAGCTCAGTGTTACAAGTTTGATCACACAGTCAGGAGAGGAAACCTCCAGGTACAAAATATGAAGGGGTTTCTGCTTTTGTCACCCAGTTTTGTACAATCTGGAATTTCTGTGGGGCATTGTGAGAACCTGCTCCTACTCACCCAGCAGAGCACAGGAGCACCTTGGGGTGACAGCAGCTCCTGCACTGCCACCACCCAAGTTTCAGTTTTCTGATTGAAACCATCCTGAGAAATTTCTGACTGAAACCATCCTGAAGAGTTCTGGATTGGAGCCATCCTGAGAAGTTCCTGACCAAAACCATCCTGAGAAGTTCCCGACCAAAACCATCCCGAGAAGTTCCTGTCTGGTGCTGCTGCATCCTCCTGCTCCTACTCATCTCATAGCTGAGCAACTGTGCACCCTCAAAGCGCCACAGACTCAACCAGAAACAAACCCTCAGGAAAACAACAACAATCCTCCTCAAAAGCAGGGGTTCAGGAGGTGAAAACCACACAAATTAAATCATTTTTCTCTTCCCAGATCCATGTCTTCCCACCCAGGCCCCCAGCCCCACAGAGCACTCACGTTGTAGAGGATGTCGGTCCAGCCCTCCATGGTGATGCACTGGAAGACGGTGAGCACGGCGAACAGGATGTTGTCAAAGTTGGTGATGCCATAGTTGGGGCCCTGCCAGTACTCCCTGCACGTGGTCCCGCTCTCACACTGCCTGGCAGGAGGCTCCTCTCCACAGGGAAAATCCCCCACCTCCTCACCTGCACAGAGGGAACAGAAGTTACTGATTGGAGCTACCCTGAGGAGTTCCTGCGTGTTGGAACCATGTTGAGAAGTTCCTGTTTAGAACCATCCTGAGAAATTCCTACTTGAAACCATCCTAAAATGTTCCTCCTTGGAACCATCCTGACAAGTTCCTACTTGGAACCATCCTGACAAGTTCCTGCTTGGAACCATCCTGAGAAGTTCCTGTTTAGAACCATTCTGAAAAGTTCCTGCTTGGAACCATCCTGAGAAGTTCCTGTTTAGAATCATCCTGAAAAGTTCCTGATTGTTGGAACCATCCTGAAAAGTTCCTGTTTAGAACCATCCTGAAAAGTTCCTGATTGTTGGAACCATCCTGAGAAGTTCCTGATTGAAACCATCCTAAAAAGTTCTTGTTTGTTGGAACCATCCTGAAAAGTTCCTGTTTAGAACCATCCTGAAAAGTTCCTGATTGTTGGAACCATCCTGAAAAGTTCCTGACCGAAACCATACTGAAAGGTTCCTGCTTGGAACCATCCTGAGGAGTTCCTGATTGAAACTATCCTAAGAAGTTCCTGTTTGTTGGAACCATCTTCAGAAGTTCCTGTTTAGAACCATCCTGAAAAGTTCCTGTTTGTTGGAACCATCCTGAAAAGTTCCTGATTGTTGGAACCATCCTGAAAAGTTCCTGACTGAAACCATCCTGAAAAGTTCCTGCTTGGAACCATCCTGAGGAGTTCCTGATTGTTGGAACCATCTTCAGAAGTTCCTGTTTAGAACCATCCTGAAAAGTTCCTGCTTGTTGGAACCATCCTGAAAAGTTCCTGTTTAGAACCATACTGAAAAGTTCCTGCTTGGAACCATCCTGAGAAGTTCCTGTCTGATGCTGCTGCATCCTCCTGGCACCAGTGCAAGGATTAAATTCACATTTTGGGTTTCTTTGTGCCCCTGTGATCATTTCCACACTGCAGGGCTGTGGGAGATGGGTCAGTGGGAGGTAGAACAGAGCCATCCCTGAAGTGCCCAAAATTCCTATTTTGCCATCTCACATGGTGGAATTGTTTAGGTTGGAAAAGACCTGTAAGATCACCAAGAGCAGCCATGAACCCAGCAGCACTAACCCATGTCCCCAAGGGCCACATCCACACGTTTTTGGGCACTTCCAGGGATGGGGAATCCACCCTGAGCAGCCCCTTCCAACGTCTGACCACCCCTTCAGTGAGGAGATTCCCCCTAATCTCCAGTTTAAACCTCTCCTGGGGAACTTGAGGCCATTTCCTCTTGTTCTGCCACTTGTTACCTGGCAGAAGAGGTTTCCAAACTGCAAATAATTTCTGGCTTGTGACAGCCCAGTACATCTGAAAGGCCTGGAAATGGTGTGAGAGCAGCATGAAAAAAACACACAAAAACCAACCAACCAAAAAAAAAAAAACCCAAACAAAACAAAAACAAAAACAAAAAACACAAAAAAACCCCACCAAACCAAAACAACAACAACAACAAAAATCCCAAAATAAAGCAACACCACAAAAAATAAAACAAACAATGAGGTAAAAGCAGGGCTTTGGGTATGGTACACACTTCAGACACCCTCAAAGTGCTAAATATTTGCCCTATAGCATTAAAGCAAAAGGGCACCTTCTGCACTAATGCCAGTTTGGGGGTGTGCACTGCCCCAGAATTGCCCTGGTACAGATGTTCGAGCACAGCTGCCTGAGGAGCCCCTGGTGTCACCCCAAGGCAGCACTGAAGGACTCCAGCTCCTCCAGAAGCTCCACATTTCTGCTCCAAACAGAAGGAAAGGATCCATGTGGGATGGTGCTTCTTTGGTGAACTTCACTGCAGACCCAGAGGAGGCCAAGGTGGGTAAATCTGCCAGGGAAGGAGCACCAGGAATGGCCAGGAACCATCCCAGCACCTTCCAGGCTCAGCTGGGGAGTGCTGCAGGCTGGAAAACTCCAGTGCTGGGTTTTCAGAGCAAGCAAATGTCACTGTCATATTTTCTGGAAAAATCCCTTTGCCCAGGATTCTTCTCCTGGGAAGCTGAGAAGCCACAGGGAAAAAGGAAAACAATAATTCTCTGATTTGCTTCTCCCGTGTTTTGCTGCTTTGGAATTATTTGGAATTTGGCTGGAGATTGGCTGTTTGGAATGTGTTTGGGGATTGTTCACCCACAGGTGATTGTTCCATTGCATTCTGCTGGGAGTTGTTTTCACTCTTTGCCCAATCAGGGCCAAGCTGTGTCAGGACTCTGGAAAGAGTCAGGAGTTTTCATTATTATCTTTTTAGCATTCTGTAAGAATTCTTTCTGTATTCTTAGTTACTTAGTATAGTATTCTTCAATATAATATGGTATCATAAAATAATAGATTAGCCTTCTAAGAACATGGTGTCAGGTTCATCATTCCTTCCTTTGTCTGGGAACCCACAAATACAATAAGCAAATATCCCAAGCAATGTCCCTGTTTAGAGAGCTGGGATTGGGAAGAATTAAAGGATTTTTAAAGGGACATGTTATGGTAATGAGCAGCAAACGGCACAAATCCAATTCACCAGGGGGAAAAGCAGGAGCAGCACTAACAAAAATTAGGAATAATCATTCCACAGAGCAAAGCCTGCAGGAGGAAAGCAAAACTGTCACGGTGGAGCACGACAGAAGTGCGTGTAGATATATAAATATATATGTGACACTTTCCTGTTGACTCAACACCTCGGAGCAGGGCAAACCTCCAGCTCCCAGATGGGTCACCACAGGCTCTCACAAGGGCTTGGTGGGAGGAGAAAATGCCAAAGCTGGCTCCTGCTGACCGTTTGTGAGTGTGTATTAAAAGAGGATCCAGTTTCATCTTGGTTTGGCCTTTTGCTGCCAGGGAATTCTCTGAAAATGCAGTGCACATCCACCACAAACGGCTGGGCGGGGGATTTTTTATTTTTAAAACAGTGACCAGAACTGGACATTACTCCTCATGGCTGGAGAAGACAGAGAAAGGAGAAAATTCAAGGGAAAATGGGAAATAAATATGGTGCCCTTCTCTCCTGGAGCAGCTTGGGGCATTTGGGCTGGGTGAGGTGCTTAAAAATAATCCTGTGTCAGCAGAGCAGGACAGCAAGGAGGGTGCAGGGAGAGGGAAACAAGACTGGAGCAAAATTGCCACTGAGTTTTACCCATTTTCATTACAATAATGATATATTTCCAGCTCAGAACAGTCAGGCTGAAGGGGAAAGGCCTTGAATAACCCTTTGGCCATATTTTGGTGCCCAGCACCCCTTTGTGCTGCAGTTCATTGCTGACCTCCCCAGGCTATTGGCTCAGCAGAGCAACACTCGCTGCTGACACCTCTGCTTGGTGCCCTCATGGTGCACAGTTGGTTCCTCTGGCTCCTGATTCCAGGAAAAATCCCAGGGGTTTGCTCACTTTGGGGATTTGGAACAGAAAGAAGCAGGAGCAGCTTCCCCTCCTCCATTTTCCACCCCCTACCAGAGGCATCTCTTTAATGAGTTCACATTCCCACCCTCGGGCTGGTTTGGAGCCCGTGGTCTCTGCCCAGGCTCCTTAATGCACCTCTGTGAGATGAGGAGCACTTAGGTTGGCAGAAGCTTTGTGGGTTGTTCTGCTGCTCTGCTCCCAGGGGATGCAGTGCCAGGAAACCTCACCCCCCTCTCCTTTCCAGAAGCACCATTTCCTGCCTGGCAGCTGGAAGGGATGCTCAGAACTCACCCAAAGCCAGCTCAGCATCCCCAGAGCCCCTTCCCCTGCCTAGAGAGGGGCTTTAGTATAATTTAGTATAGGATTCTTTAACCTTATATAGTATTATAAAGTAATAAATTAGCCTTCTGAGAATGTGGTGTCAGACTCATCATTCCTGCCTTTGTCTGGGAGCCCCACAAATACAATAAGCAAATATCCCAAGTAATGTCCCTGTTTAGAGATCTGGGATTGGGGAAACATTAAAGGGATTTTAAAGGGACACGTTGTTGTTGCCACAGTGCAAGAGGTTTTACAGAGAGAAGTTTGATCAGAGGATCCATGTTTAACTCTGGGAGAATTTTCTACCAAGGTCGTTGACACAGAAACCAAGAAAGAAAGGAGAAATAAGAGAAACCTGCAACTGTTCCAATGAGCACTTTGTTTGTCTTTCCTGACCAATCAGTAAAGCATAAACTGATGAGTTTTATAAGAATGTATAAAAATCATGCAGGCTAGAATAAAAACAGTTTACAGCCTTCTGAAAATGGAGTGTTGCTTTGTATTGTGATCATCTCAACTACAACAAACCACAGCTCACAACGAGCCAGCAGAGCTCAAATGCAGCTCAGGCAGAGCTGAAATGCAGCCCAGCAGCAGAGCTGAAATGCAGCCCGGGCAGCAGAGCTGAAATGCAGCCCGGGCAGCAGAGCTGAAATGCAGCCTGGGCAGCAGAGCTGAAATGCAGCCCAGCAGCAGAGCTGAAATGCAGCTCAGCAGCAAAGATGAAATGCAGCTCAGGCAGCAGAGCTGAAATGCAGCCCAGCAGCAAAGATGAAATGCAGCTCAGGCAGCAGAGCTGAAATGCAGCACGGGCAGCAGAGCTGAAATGCAGCCCAGCAGCAGAGCTGAAATGCAGCTCAGGCAGCAGAGCTGAAATGCAGCTCAGGCAGCAGAGCTGAAATGCAGCACGGGCAGCAGAGCTGAAATGCAGCACGGGCAGCAGAGCTCCAGCCATGCTCCCAATTCCAGCTGGAATGCACCCAGCCAGCAAGAGGAGCTTGCACATGACATTAGCCATGACAAAAACCTGTCCTGGGTCCCCAGACCTGGCCCAGACTCTCTTGGTCAGTGCTGATGGCAGAGATGAGCGTGCAGGGAGCACACACAGCTCTGGTGTGATGTTGCCCTTTTGCCCTGCTCTGGGGAGGGCAGAAAATCCTCCCTCATGAAAATCCTCCCTCATGAAAATCCTCCCTCATCAGGTGTCAGCTGTGAGAGAGAGCCCCGGGCTCTGCCTGCAGCTGCCTCCTGCTCACAAGGGATGCACAAACATCCCCTGCCTTGTTTGCAGTCTAACAGACCCGAAAATGCTCCTGGCAAGCCCCAACCTGCTCAGGATTCATCCTCCCCTCCACCTCTGCTGCTCCCTCCACACCCATCCTGTCACTGCTGTCCCTGTCCCCACTGCCACAGCCCCTCACAGGGGCCACACCACCCACAAGGGGACTTCTCCCTCCTACAAATCCAGCCCAAAACCTCCTTTCCTCCAGGAATTGCCAGAATTTTCTCACAAAGCACAACTCCTGCACATCCTGCTTTATGTTGTACCAGCATTCCACAGGAACATGAGCAAGAATTCCCTTTGCAAATCTCTGTGTACACTGGGTGTATTAAAGTGCTCCCATCAGAAAGCACCGTGAGGGATGCCCAGAGATTTGGCAGAGTTCTTTTATTACCATTGGATTGCATGGAAATAAATCAATATTAAGACCTATTAGTGATAATGACTGAAAATACAAGGCTGTGTTTTAAAGAAAGTCGATTGCACCTTAAAATGCAATGGTCTGGAGACAAGAACAACATTTTAATGTGTGTTATCAGGTAATAAACATATATTAACACTGCTATAAAGGAATCAGGTGAAACAAGGTGATCTTTAAAGTCCCTCTCAGCACAAAGCATTCCATGATTCCATTATTTGACTCAGTTGTTTTCAGCCAAGAATCTCTGGGATCAACCTTCTCCACCTCCATCTTCTGGGCTCTATCACTCATTCACAGGCAGACACATCATTTACTCTTCAGTGCCCAATTTCCCTTCTTTTTTATCCTTTCTCCATCAAAGAACTCCTTGCCTCCCATCTATTGCCCTTTTATTTTTTGGTTGCCCCAGATTTTCAATCTTTTATTATTCCACACCAAAGTTTCCCCAGAAAGCTCCCCAGGAAACTCAATGTGCATGAAGCAAAGCCCAAGGAAAATTAGACAGACACCATTAATTAACAAGCAACAACAGGAATTTGGTTCTGTGCTTCTGCTATGAGAAAATTCTTTTGGGACAGGAGGCCCTAAGGGACTTTAATCTCACTCTTGGGCAGACTGGGAGCAGCACAGTGGCATCAGAGAGAGGAGAATCTGTCCCAGTCTGTGTAGGGTGGGCACAAAATTCTGTGTAATTCTCAGAAGATGTGGGTAAAGAGGGAGAGAATGCAGGGAATGAAGCAAAAGGGAAAGCAGGACAGAAGCAGGAGGGGAAGGCCCAAGGGGCAGAGCTCACCTGTCTCGTTGGAAAAGCAGGTTTTGTGGAACTTGCCCATGTAAAACTCCAGCCCGATGATGGCAAACATCACAATGGCAAAGAAGAGCAGCAGCCCAATCTGCAGCAAGGGCACCATGGCCTTCATGATGGACTTGAGGACAACCTGCAGGCCTGTGGGGACACAAAAACACCTCAGGGAGGGAAGGCAAACGGGGCCTTGGGGGTGGAGGGAAGGTGGGAGAGAGGGGCTGTCCAACTGAGGATTGGCAATACCAAGCAATGCTGCTTTTCCCAGGGTGCTATAAAACAATTTCCTGCCATGACAGCAGGAGAGACAGCTGGGGGTTCTCCTTTTGTGGTGTCGTTTCTTCAGGTGACAGACCCAGTGGTTTGTTAAGCTTCAGAGGCACTCACAGGGTTTTTCCTGAAGCTGCTGGAGTCCTGAGACTCAGCCTGGAGCTGAGCCACGTCCTTGGGGCAGTTGTGGTGCAGCTCTGAACTCTACCTTAGGGCCAAGCAAACCAGTCTGGTGTAGAGCAGGGGGACAAAAATTTATTCCCTCTTCTCCACATGCTGGACAGGTCAGCTTTAGACAGCTGGAAGTGTCCAGACATGGAAGCTTCCAGACATGCTGGAAGTGTCAGCTTCATTCCACCAAATTCACACTGTGGCTGGACTCAGTGGTAATTAAGAAATTGGTGCTGAATTGTTATTACTGTTATTGTCTGACTGCACTGGAATGGAAGTGAGACCATAGCAGAAGATTAAACCTCAGCTAATACAATTATTTAGCTGCGCCAGGGTCTCCTGCAGATATTTGCCAAAATAAATTCCAATTTGTGTCTATAGACACGAGGCTGAAGCGTTTCCCTGGAAGGAGGATTATGGTGGTGCTGGGAGAGATCAGGCAGGGTCTGGACTGCAGTGAAACCTGTCCTGAGGAGCTCAGAGTGAGGACAAAGAGAGAATATCCAGCACCTGATCCTGTCACTGGGTTTGGAAGGGGAGGAGGGAAGCAAAGCCCCGTGGGTGGATCTGATCCCTGTGCCAGGGACTGGGGCTGCTCAGGAGCTGCTCTCCCCCCACTGCAGTCCCTGTCACATCCTGCTCTGCAGAAACAAACCCAGAGCTGCCCAGCCACAGCTTTGTCACTCATTTCAATTAAAGGCAGGGAGATAAGAGAGGAGGCTGGAGATGGAGGTGGCTGATAACATCCTGCTAAAACTAAAACTATACTGAAGAATACAGAAAGGATACAGACAGAAATCTTAACAAGAATGATAATGAAAAACTCATGGCTGACTCCTCAGAGTCTGACACAGCTGGCTGTGATTGGTCATTATTTAAAACAATTCACATGGAACCAAAAATTCACCTGTTGGCAAACAATGTGCAAGCCACATTCCAAAGCAGCAAACACAGGAGCAGCAAGCAGATAATTATTGTTTTCATTCACACAAAAATCCTGCACACAAAACCCTGCAGCGGCCCTGGTGGCCTGTCCTGAGGGCTGGGGGGTGAAGGATCATCCTTGTCTTGCCACCTTGTACAGCACCAGTGAGATGGAGATGGGCACAGACATTTTAAAAAGCATCAAGGTCCCTTTGACAGGAGAAACACCGAGGGAATAAAAGGGAAGAATATTCCTTGTTTGTGGGTGGTTGCACGTCAAGGTTATGCATTTATTACAGGGAAAAAAAAACCTATAAAATATTCAGGTTTCACCACACCACTAAAAACCTGAGAGCAATTATTGTGGGGAGGTGTTGTGCTGGTCCAGGACACATCTCCAGGTGGAACACATGCCCCACAGCAGGACAGGGACAGCTCTGAGGGGCCACCTCACTTCTGTGACAACCTCAGGCTGTCATTGCCACACCTTGCACAGGCAGAAGGTCCAGGGAAAAACATCCAGCACCATCTCCTTGTTGGAGATCCTGCTAAAAAATGCCACCTTTCCAAGGGTCTGTCCTGGCTGGGAATTCAGATTGAAGCCCTGCCCATGAATGGAAGCTGATTTCAGGAATTGTTGGTGCTGTCATTGCCCCCAGGTGAATCCAGAGGACACCAGAGCATCCCACAGTGCTGCAGCTCCTGCTGGAGGGTACAAACCTCTCTATTCCATATCCAGGAATAAAAGAGCTCCTGGAAGTGATCCCTGCTGGGGGCAGAGCAGCTGTGGCTGTGACAGAAAAAGGCAGAAAGCCACGGTGTGGGCACTGGGATGGTTTCAGGGCATGATGCAGCTCCTCACTCAGCATTCAGATCCCTCAGGTTCACACATTAAATGCATAAATCAGCAGGCAAGGCCAGATCCCACCTGCTCTTTCCCTTTGTTTTCTCCCTGTAACTGTCATATTTTCTGGAAAAATCCCTTTGCCAGGATTTCTTCTCCTGAGAAGCTGAGAAGCCTTAGAGAAAAAGGAAAGCAACAATTATCTCATTTGCTTCTCCCGTGTTTTGCTGCTTTGGAATGTGGTTGGAGGTTGTTTATCCAACATGTGAATTGTTTTAACTTAATGATCAATCACTGCCCAGTTGTGTCAGGGCTCTGGAGAGTCACGAGTTTTGAATTAGTATCTTGTTAAGCCTTCTGTCTGTATCCTTTCTGTATTCTTTAGTATAGTTTAGTATGGCATTCTTTTATATAATAAAGTAACATAAAATAATAATTTAGCCTTCTAAGAACATGGAGTCAGGTTCTCAATTCCTCCTCCATCCAGGGGACCCCAAAAATACCACAAATGGTGACCCCATCTCCCCCTTACTAAAAGGGTGAAATGCCCAGCACAGGATGCTCAGCTGATCAAAACCATCAGAAGATCCAAGCTGAAAAGCCTGAAAGTTGCAAAATTCATCTCTCAGGTCTGCTCTCCCCAGAGAATTCCTTCACCCCCAGAGGCAAAAGGGTCCTTGGACAAATCCCTGCCCCTCACCTGCAGATTTGGGAGCTGAAATCTGCACAAAATGGGATGAGAGACAACCAGACCCTGCTGAGAGGAGGAGGCACAGACCCCAAAGAGGCAGGGGGAGAAAATATTGCTGAGAAAAGCAGTAACACCCCAAACCTCCAGAGCCCTTGGGCTGGGACACAAGGTGGGCAGGACACTCACTTGGGATTCCTGACACGAGCTTCAGGGGCCGCAGCACCCGCACGGCGCGCAGGGTCCGCAGGTCAAAATCAGTCCCAGCAGTGGCCAGAATCCTGCAGGGAAACAGGAAAACAATCCAGATTAAATGCAAATTCCTCTGTCCAAAGCATGGCTGAGTGTGCTGCAAAACCAGCAAATATTGGCGCTGCTTTAAACAAAGAAAATCCAGATTAAATGCAAATTCCTCTGTCCAATGCATGGCTAAGTGTGGTGCAAAACCAGCAAATATTGGAGCTGCTTAAAAAAAATAAATCCAGATTAAATGCAAATTCCTCTGTCCAAAGCATGGCTAAGTGTGCTGCAAAACCAGCAAATATTGGAGCTGCTTTAAAAAAAATAAATCCAGATTAAATGCAAATTCCTATGTCCAAAGCATGGCTAAGTGTGGTGTAGAACCAGCAAATATTGGAGCTGCTTAAAAAAAAATAAATCCAGATTAAATGCAAATTTCTCTGTCCAAAGTATGGCTAGGAGTGGTGTAGAACCAGCAAATATTGGAGCTGCTCTAAAAAACAATTCCAGATTAAATGCAAATTCTTCTTTCCAAAGCATGGCTAAGTGTGGTGTTGGGGGATTCACATTTTCTGAACCTGAGAGAAGTAGTGGGAGAAGCAATTGAGATAAGAATTGTTTTGATCATTCTTTTCTCTGCTTCTCTCAAGTTCAGAGAATATGAATCCCACATGGTGTAAAACCAGCAAATATTGGAGCTGCTTTAAACAAAGAAAATCCAGATTAAATGCAAATTCCTCTTTCCAAAGTATGGCTAAGTGTGGTGTAGAACCAGCAAATATTGGAGCTGCTCTAAAAAACAATTCCAGATTAAATACAAATTCTTCTTTCCAAAGTATGGCTAAGTGTGGTATAGAACCAGCAAATATTGGAGCTGCTTTAAGAACAAAGAAAATCCAGATTAAGTGCAAATTCTTCTTTCCAAAGCATGGCTAAGTGTGGTGTTGGGGGATTCACATTCTCTGAACCTGAGAGAAGCAATTGAGATAAGAATTGTTTTGATTGTTCTTTTCTCTGCTTCTCTCAGGTTCAGAGAATATGAATCCCACATGGTGTAAAACCAGCAAATATTGGAGCTGCTTTAAACAAAGAAAATCCAGATTAAGTGCAAATTCCTCTTTCCAAAGCATGGCTAAGTGTGGTGGCAAATATTGGAGCTGCTTTAAACTCTGTGATCACATTGTGGATTGTGTTCAGTGAAAGGAATTAATTCCCACAAACTCCAGGGCTGCTGTAGGAAAATCCCCAATCTCTGCCTGCTTGTGAGGCCACTGGACATCATCAGGCACTAAAGAGCTGCACCCTGTGCCCCAGGAAAGCACAAAAAGGAGACAGAGAGAGGCAGCTGAACCCCTCAGTTATGCTGGAAATTACCTGCCAGAACTTCCCATAATAAATCCACAAATCCCTCAGTTTGATGTCTGGGGTTTCCCAACACCTGAAGCAGTTTCTGCTCAGAGTTTCTTCTCTGTGTGCAAAATAATTTTTGCTCACAGGAGAACATGCAGAGAGCAGGGTGTGGGTCTGACACACCACAAAATCCAGCCCCAGAGCAGAAGGGGTCTTACAAATGTGATGCTCTGCACAGAAAATGAAATGGATTCCCTGCTTTAGGGCACAGCAAGGGGAGGAATTTTGTCCCAGTGTCCACAAGTGACTGTCGTTGTCGAGGCGGTCACGACATAAAGCAGAGACTATAAGCAGTTTCAGTTGCCAATAATTTTATTTTTTAATATGGTTAATTTTTATATATTTTTTAATTGTTGATACTTCTTCTACCTGATCTATTAGCCACAATAAATCAACATAATGCTATTGGTTAAAGTTACAGTGACTCCACCTATCTTTCTAACATTCTTTCATCCAGCTGCAAAGTATTCTTATCTTTCTTCTCTCGATCTCTTTAGTTACAGCCTTAGAGAAAGCTTCTTATCAGCTTCTTCTTACTTCTCAGCTTCTTCTCGCTGCTTTAGCTAACAGGCCTGCTGTTAGCCCTTTCCACAAGTGACAATGATGAGAAGTCACAAAGCCACCTTCACCAATTCCTGCAGCCCTTCTGGGATGCTCCAGCAAAAACCTCCTTTATTTGGGCCTGTGCTCACCTGAAGGTGGGGTTCCATGATCCTGGGGGGCTTTTCCAACCCCCACAACTCTGACTGTAACACAGGCCAAGCCCAAACCCTCCCACCAGCCTCCATCCTCTGCACCACCCCCAGGGACCCTGAGGATCTGGCCCTCTTCCCTCACTCTCCTGATAACAGGAGCCCTTTATTCCCATTTTCTTGACACCAGGAACTCTTTTCTTCCCATTTTCTTGCCAACAAGACTCACTTTTCCTCAGTTTCTCACTAACAGGAGCCCTTTTACCTCAGTTACTTGACAACAGAACCCCTTTTTCCTGAGTTTTTTGATAACAGGAGCCCTTCCTCCTGAGTTTTTGGTAACAGGAGCCCTTTTCCCTCAGTTTCCTGATATCAGGAGACCTTTATCCTGAATTTCCTGATAAAAGGAACCCTTTTTTCCTCAGTTTTTTGGTAACAAGAGCCATTTTTTCCTCAGTTTCCTAATAACATCAACCCTTTCTCCTCAGTTTCTTGACACCACGAGCCTTTTTACTCAGTGTTTTTATGACAGGAGCCTTTTATCCTCAATTTCCCAATAACAGGAGCCCTTTTTCCTCAATTTCCTGCTAACAAGAGCTCCTTTTCCTCAGTTTCCTGGCACCAGGAGCCCTTTCTGCTTAGTTTCTCATTAACAAGAGCCCTTTTTGTTCAGTTTTTTGATTACAACAGCTTTTCCCCCTCCATTTCTTAAAAACAGGAGCCTTTTTCCCTCAGTTTCTTGACACCAAGGGCCTTTTTACACAGTGTTTTTATAACAGGAGCCCTTTTTCCTCAATTTCCTGCTGACAAGAGCCCCTTTTCCTCAGTTTCTTCACACCAAGAGCCCTTTCTGCTTAGTTTCTCACTAACAAGAGCCCTATTGGCTCAGTTTTTTGATTACAACAGCTTTTTCCCCTCCATTTCTTAAAAACAGGAGCCCTTTTCCCTCAGTTTCTTGACACCACGAGCCTTTTTACTCAGTGTTTTTATAACAGGAGCCCTTTATCCTCAATTTCCCAATAACAGGAGCCCTTTTCCCTCAATTTCCTGCTAACAAGAGCCCCTTTTCCTCAGTTTCTTGACACCAGGGGCCCTTTCTGCTTAGTTTCTCACTAACAAGAGCCCTTTTTGTTCAGTTTTTTGATAACAACAGCCTTTTCCCCTCCATTTCTTAAAAACAGGAACCCTTTTCCCTCAGTTTCTTGACACCACGAGTCCTTTTTGCTCAGTGTTTTAATAACAGGAGCCCTTTTCCCTCAGTTTCTTGATTACAAGAGCCCTTTATTCTCAATTTCCTGATAACAGGAGCCCTTTTCCCTCAGTTTCTTTATAAGAGGTGGCCTTTTTCCTCAATTTCCTGATAACAGGAACCCTCTTCCCTCAGTTTCTTGATAACAGGAGCCCTTTCTCCTGAGTTTCTTCATAACAGGAGCCTTTTTTCCTTGCTCTCCTGATAAGAGGAGCCCTTTTTCCCTTGCTTTCCTGATAACAGGAGCCCTTTTTCTCACTTTCCTGATAACAGGAGCCCCTTTCCTCAGTTTTTTGCTAACAGGAACCCTTTTCCCTCAATTTCTTGATAACAGGAGCCCTTTCTCCTGAGTTTCTTCATAACAGGAGCCTTTTTTCTTCACTCTCCTGACAAGAGGAGCCCTTTTTCCTCAGCTTTTTGATAACAGGAGCCCCTTTTCCTGAGTTTCCTGATAACAAGAGCCCTTTTTCTCACTTTCCTGATAACAAGAGCCCTTTTCCCTTGCTTTCCTGATAACAGGAGCCCCTTTCCTCAGTTTTTTGCTAACAGGAACCCTTTTCCCTCAGTTTCTTGATAACAGGAGCCTTTTCTCCTGAGTTTCTTGATAACAGGAGCCTTTTTTCTTCACTCTCCTGATAAGAGGAGCCCTTTTTCCTCAGCTTTCTGATAGCAGGAGCCCCTTTTCCTGAGTTTCCTGATAACAAGAGCCCTTTTTCTCATTTTCCTGATAACAGGAGCCCTTTTCCTCACTTTCCTGATAACAGGAGCCCTTTTCCTCAGTTTCTTGCTGACAGGAACCCTTTTCCCTCAGTTTCTTGCTAACAACCCTTTTTCTGCAGTTTCCTGACACCAGGCTGCAGAGCATTCAGCAGCAATCAGCCACCATGAACCAGCCCAAGGAAAAGCAGAGTTTTCTGAAGCAGCTGCACAACTGCACTCAGAGCTGAGCAGGATGTGGCCGTGGCAGTGCAGGGAGCACTCCCAGAATAAATCCCTGTCCTTAACTCAGTGTCTGCCTGAGCCTGGCCCAGGGAAGAGCAGGCTCAGCACTGCTGGGCGGAAAGGGCCAGACTCCAGCAGCAGGAGGTGCTGGAGATCAGGAAAAAAACCTGCTGGGATCTTGGATGGCAGGAGGCAGAAGCCAGCCAGGACCTGAGGAGCTGAGTATTTATTCTATAGGACACCTGTTCCCACATTTTCACGACCTTAAAATTCCCATGACATCAGCTCCATGGATGCAGTTGGAGCACGAGCAACAGGAGACAATTTAAACCAAGAACCAGCACATGCAGAGCCTTTAATCCAATCTTCTGCACCCAGGCCAGTGATTTCATCCTCTGCTCCCTTCCTCCATCCTCACAGCTTAATTGCTCACTTATGGACCTGTGCAGTGTGGGAAGGACCCAGGGAGGAGATAATCCTGAATATCCAGCCTGGAGGATGCTCCCAGCAGCACAGTCAGTGTGAGCTGAGCCAGGATGGATAGATTCTGGAAATAAGAAATATATAGGATGTATGGTTTCTGGGAATAAGAAATATATAGGATGGATGGTTTCTGAGAATAAAAAATGTATAGGATGTACAGTTTCTGGGAAAAACAAATATATAGGATGGACGGGTTTTAGGAATAAGAAAAGTATAGGATGGATCGTTTCTGGGAATAAGAAATGTATAGGATGTATGGTTTCTGGGAATAAAAAATGTATAGGATTTACAGTTTCTGGGAATAACAAATATATAGGATGGATGGGTTTTGGGAATAAGAAATGTATAGGATGTATGGTTTCTGAGATTAAGAAATGTATAGGATGGATAGTTTCTGGGAATAACAAATATATAGGATGGATGGGTTTTGGGAATAAGAAATGTATAGGATGCACAGTTTCTGGGAATAAGAAATATATAGGATGGATTGTTTCTGGGAGCCCCCAACACGGGAATAATGTGCTCGGACTCCATGATTTGGAATGTTGAACAATTGCTTTATTAAGCTATATTATATTACACTGATACTATACTATAACTATACTAAAGAGATACTTAAGAGAAACCCCTGACTGTCTGCAGAGAGAGCCAGGACAGAGCTTTGACCCAATTGGCCAAGGAATCAAAACAACCCTCACTGGTGTCCAATTAACAAATCACTTTGGGTAAACAATCTCCATAACACATTCCACATGTGCCAAACAGCAGGAGCAGCAAATAGAGATAAGAATTGTTTTCTCTTCTTCTCTGAGCTTCTCACTGCCTTCCCCAGGAAAAATCCTGGGAGAGAGAATTGTATTTGCAGGGAGTGCACCAACAAAGGCAGGAATGATGAATCTGACTCCATGTTGTTACAAGGCTGATTTATTATTTTATTATTCTATATTATATTAAAGAATACTATACTATACTAAAGAAAAAAGGATTCTTACAGAAAGCTAAAAAGATAATAATGAAAACTCCTGACTCTCTCCAGAGTCCTGACACAGCTTGGCCCTGATTGGCCAAAGAGTGAAAACAACTCCCAGCAGAATGCAATGGAACAATCACCTGTGGGTGAACAATCTCCACACACATTCCACAGGAGCAGTGAATGAGGCAGAGCTGGGCAAGCCCAGGCTGGGCATCCAGCACTGAGCTGCCTCCTGCAGCCCCCTGGCATCCCCTGCCCAGCCCCAGCCCGGCTGTGCCAGCCCTGGAACCAGGGCACAGGGGGCCCTGAGGCTTTCAAGAAGTGCTGAGGTGTCAGAACCCCTGCCAGGAGCCCTCAGGGTGCCAGGAAGGACCCGGGGGCAGCAGCTGGAGCACAACAAAGCAGCTCAGGAGGGAACTGTGCCAGGGTGGGGATGGTGCCTCTGCCCCTACAGAACCAAAGCTCGTTTACTGGGTTCCTAAAGGGCCTGGCAGCACATCTCAGTGAGGGGAGACCTTAATTAACATCATCTGGGGCATTTGCCAAAGTGCCATCTTTGTTTTACTTTTTCCCTCTGAAAGCTCATAAAAGCCACTGCGAGTTAGGTCAGCAGGAATGGGAAATCATCCTTAAAAAGAAGAGGAACAGAGAGATCAAAGGAGCCAGCTGACAGGCACATCCCAAACTCCTGCTGGAGCACCCCTGGCTGCACAGCCAACAGCTGAGAACAAAGCAGAGGTGGTGGGGACCCAGTGCCAGAAGAGGAATCGGTTGGGAAAAGCAAAAGCAAGAAGAAAAAATCAGATTTTAGGTGATAAATAGCTCGATCTGCTGCCATTTCTGTGGCTCAGTGGGTTGCACAGAAACACAGAGATTGGATATGTTTGGGATGTTGCCTTGGATTGCACTTCCAAGGGTTTAAGTGCAAAAAAATCAATTCCTCCATGGAAGTTGTCTTTTTTGTGATGGCCAAACACCAAACCCTTCTTATTTTTGTTCTGCTGAGGAGGAGCTGGGCACTCACCCTGCCATCCCTGGGGGCTCAGGACAGTGGCACTCACTCCCCAATTTCACCATCACTTGGTTAAATGCTGCTTTTCTCTGTCTCTCCTCCAGTAAGGAGCCCTGACTGACAGCTCTTCCCAGAGACAGCCCAGCTGTGGGATAAATGCTTGATAACTTTTATTCCAGCAACGCCTGGAATAAATTATGAAAGCAGCTTGTTCCTCTGGGTATAAAAGAAAGCAAAGAATGAAGAGAAAGTTCCTTCCCTGAACGTTCTGATACCATAAATAATTAGCAATCCCTTCCTGTAAGGGGCTGGGAGCTCAGGATTGATTTGTTCTGGTTCAGCAAGAACCCGACACAGACACAGGATGAACATCCTCAGTGAGGACCTGAGCAAGGAAAACACCTTGGAATTCCTTCAGGTTTAACCCCAGTGCTCCAAATCCTGAAGATTGGAGTGGGGAAAAGCAAATCCTGTTCCTCAGGACCATCCTCACCTTGTCTGAGAGCCAGGAATGCCTCCCCTGGGATCTCACCACTGGATAGCACTGGGGCCACTGCTGAGCAGGAATCACTGCAATAACTTGGGGTTATTTTAATGTAACCTTGCTAATTTTTATAAATTCTAGCCCTAGAAATAACCCCAAAACCTCAGAGAGAGAGAAAACTCTGGTAAACCATCCCCATTCCCTAAACCTGACTTGGAGCACCTGCATTCCCTAAACCTGACTTTGAGCTCCCCATTCCCTAAACCTGACTTTGAGCTCCCCCATTCCCTAAACCTGACTTTGAGCTCCCCATTCCCTAAACCTGACTTTGAGCTCCCCCATTCCCTAAACCTGACTTTGAGCTCCCCCATTCCCTAAACCTGACTTGGAGCACCTCCTTTCCCTAAACCTGACTTGGAGCACCCCCATTCCCTAAACCTGACTTGGAGCACCTGCATTCCCTAAACCTGACTTTGAGCACCTCCTTTCCCTAAACCTTAATTTGAGCTCCCCCATTCCCTAAACCTGACTTGGAGCACCCCCATTCCCTAAACCTGACTTTGAGCTCCCCATTCCCTAAACCTGACTTGGAGCTCCCCCATTCCCAAAACCTCACTGAGCACCAATGGTTAACAAGCCCCAGTGACCCCTGGGAATGGAATCCAGTGGGAAACCCAAAATAACTAACTTCATGAAGATTGGCTGAGTAGTTTAAGGTGTTTCCCCATCTGTGGGTCCCCTGCAGGCTGTTTGTCACCTCTGTCCTTCCCAATGTCCCCTCTGGTACCCACAGGCTGGAGAAGGAATTGGGAACAGAAACATTGCACCTTTCTGGCCCTGAAGTCCAGCAGGCAGACAGCACCTGGAGGTGCCACAGCCTCTGGCCCTTTGTGCCACCAGGGCACCCCAGCCCTGTTTCCCTGAAGGTTCCCAGTGGATCACAAAGGTTTGGAGAGGATGAAGCCCATGGCCAAGGGAGAAACCCCACAGCTGCACCAGGGAGGGCTGCAGGAGGTGCAGGGAGGGTCCTGGGGCTCTGTCTGCTCAGAGCTCCTCAGCTGCTCATGCCTCAGGTTTGGCTTTTCTATTTTTCACATTCTGTGCTGCTTTAGTTTGTAGTTCTGAGCTTCACGTGAGGGGATGGTGTGCTCTGTGCACAGAGCAGGGAGACAAAACAATTCCTGCTCCAGCTGGGCACCAAGGACAAATGATCCAAATCTCAGCCCAGGAGCACAAACCCCGTGGGCTGCAGAGAGAAAAACAAGCAGGGTGGGACTGCCTGGGCTAAAGCTGGGATGGGACAATGAACTGCAAGATGCAAATGGAGCAGAACTGATCCCAGGGACAGACCCCGTGCCTGGTCGTGCATTTTGGGGCCATTTTGGTTCATCTTGGGTGCAGCCCTGGCTGGGCTCTTGTGCTGCCCAAGGTGGATCCATGGAGGCTTTTAATAAATCCCTATTTTGTTGAGAATCTGAGCTACCTTCTTTCTCTCTGGTTGCACATTTCCAGTCCTTGCAGTTTCAGAGGAAGTTTTAATAGGTAATTTCTCCCACAGGCTCAAAGCCAGAAGGCAAATTACCCCAGTGCTTTATCCAAATTACTTCCCTGCTTTATTCTTTAGCTCTGTCCAGTCTCTGTTCTGGCTCAGCCTGCACAAGGCATCACTGCAGGGCACAGCAGCACCAGCCATTGTCACCCTTGTGCCACCCGCACACAGCCTGGGGACACTGCTCGGTGTCACTGTGGGATGTGGCCTGGCAGATCTCCCCAGCCAGGACCTGAGGGCAGCACGGGCACCCAGCCAAGGTGTGCCCGTGGCCATGCCCAGGGATGTGGCTGTCACTCTGCCCAGCTGGCTGTGCCAGGCCTGCGGTGGCAGCGCTGGCAGTGCCACAGCCCAGGCGGGGACACGCGGTGTCAGAGCGGTTGGAAAGGTGCCCTTGTGCACTGAGTTTGATTTCACAGCTGTGAGCTTCATCTTGGCTACCAAAGGCACAGAGGGGAGCCCAGGCCTGGGCTGATGAGTCGATGGGAAGTGCTAATTGCAGCATTTAATTTATGGCAGTGCCAAGTTCAGCTGGTGGCTCTGTCACTCAGCGCTGGTGACTCCACCAGCTGTCCCATCCCTGCCACACAAAGGGCCTGGCTTGGCAGGTCCCTGCCCCTCCTTTGGGTCACCAACACCAGGCCTCAGCATCCCAGCAGACCCTGCACATTCCCTCTGATCCTGCTCCTGACCTCCACATGGACAGCACAAGGGACAGACCCCACCCTTTCCTCCCAGCAGAGCACCTCAGGCTGGTCCCCTGTCCTGGATTGCCAAGCAAGTTGTGTTCTGTTTACCATCTGTATGGCTGTTGGCTTCTGTTCAGTGGGCAGTTTGCCTTATCTCTTCCACAACCAATCCTCTCTCAGGTGAGACATTTGCTGATAAGAGGCTATTGAATGTCCCTGCATGGCTGATAAGAACTATAACATCCCACTGGGAGATGTGAGCCCAGAGGGAGGAGCCAAGCATTCCTGCCTGGATATAATCTGAGATTCTGGAACACCAGCACGGCTTCTGCACTGGATTGCCCAGAGGAACAGCAGCTGCCTCTGCCCCTGGATATTCAGAGGAAGCCTGCACCTTTCTCCAGGATCCCTGCTCCAGCAGAACCACCCCTGACACTGCAGGAGGGCTGAGCCACATTTCCAGTGGGACTGCCACCAACACCCCACAGGGTGTCAGGTTGGGTTCTGACTCTGTCAGTGCTATTTTTGTTTACTGCATTGTTTATTTTATGTTTTTATTTTCTTCCCTAATAAAGAACTGCTATTTCCTGCTCCCATAGTTTTGCCTGAGAGCCCCTTAATTTAAAATTTATAGCAATTCAGAGGGAGGGGGTTTACATTCTTTCCATCTCAGGGGAGGCTCCTCCCTTCCTTAGCAGACTCCTCTCTTTCCAAACCAAGATATCCCCACACTCAGACAAACATGTTTGTTCCCAAATGGATTGTATCCATCAAGGGATAAACCTCTCCTTAGCTCTAGCATGGAGGGAACAGAGGGCAAAGTGAAATACACCCAGGAAATAACAATATTTGGCAGCAAAGGGCTTCAGAGGCACAAACAGCCCAACCAGAGAAGGAGATTCAGGGGGGAACCCATCAATCCATAAAATACCTCCAAGGGGTGCCAGAGGATGGTGGCAGACTCTGTTCAGTGGCAGGATGAGGAGCAACAGCCATGAAGTAAAACACAACAAGTTCCACATCAAAATGAGGAAGGAATTCTTTCCCTGAGGATGGCAGATCCCTGGAACAGCTGCCCAGGGAGGGTGTGGAGTCTCCCTCTCTGGAGACATCCCAACCCCACCTGGACACACCCCTGTGTCACCTGCTCCAGGTGACCCTGCCTAGGCAGGGCTTGGCCTGGATGATCTCCAGAAGTCCCACCCCACCCCAGCTGTTCTGGGATTCTGTGATTCCCTGGTCTCACCCCAAACAGGTGCATTTCTGAGCCAGCATTACATTCACCACCAGCCTCCAGCAGTGCCCAGACGTGAACACAAACTCCCTCCTCCTCCTCTTCCTCTGCATGGTAGAAATGCTCCCAAGTCCTGGGAGGAGACAGAGCAAAACAGGAGCAGAATCCTCTCCCCAGAGCACCTGAAACTCACTTTTGGGAGTGTAATTCCTGAGCCAGGCTCCAGGGAGAAGCCGGGGAGGGAGAGTGTCTGGAGCCAGCCCCTCCTCTGCCACAGCCAGGCAGGGAGGGCACTCAAATCCACCAGAGGAGGATTTGCAGGGCTTGGATTGTGCCCAGGATGAAGGAAGGTGTTCTGATGATGAGGCAGCTGCTCCAAGAAGTCCTTGTTGCTGCTAAGCAGGACAGACAGGGACATGCAGCACTGCAGAGTGGCAAAGGAGGCTCGTTTGCAATCAGCACTGACAGCTGGCAGGGAAATGCACACAGCAAAACCATCCCAGGGAGCTCATGCTGGGAAAACAGAGTGCAGAGGAGTTAAAAGCACCCTGCACCTCAGTGGGGATCAGAAAGTAGGTCACACCTTGAGCCTCACCCACCACCAGCACAGAGGAGAGGAGCTGCTGGCTGTCCTTGGGAATGGCCATCCCAGAATGTCACTGCAGAGGTCCCAAGGGCAGGAGCTGGGAGCAGACAGCACTTCCTGGAGAGTTCTGGTGCCACCCAGCCCACGGTCAAGACATGAAGGGTTTTGTCTCAGTAGCAGACAAGATGCTTCAAGGGGAATTTCAGGATCAGCAAAATGTTTCAAGTATTTTTACTTTAGGGGATGTAAATGAGAGAGCAACAGAACAACATTTGGGGATTGTTTCATTTGTCAAGTTCTAAAATGAAGCATTCCCAGCTTTAAATACATTTTCCTTTTTAGTGGAAGCAATTCTTGTCAAGCCTGCAAATAGTTTTGCCTTGATTTAATGCTGCCATTTTCCAAAAAAAAAAAAAAATACAAACTCCTGAGCCCTGCGTGAGTGAAAAACGTCACCCAAACCAAACCCTGCCCTTCAGAGCTGTGCCAGGAATGCTGGAGGGGCAGGGCTGTGCTCTCCACGAGCTGCAAGCACAAAGCAAAGGGCACAGGCCAGCTGGTGGGTGGATGGGGGATGGATTTTCCTGCCAGGTGGGCTAACAGGGCAGCACAGACCGCAGGAGGAGAGAGCTCTGAGTCACCAGAACACATCCCAGCCCTCCTTCCTCCAGGAGCGCGGAGGAGAAGCTCCTTGCCAGGCTGCCCTGGGAGCTGTGACGAGGGCTGTGTTATTTGGAGGCACAGCCACCTCACCCTCTGCACCTGGCCAGCCCCAGGAGGAGCTGCCTCTGAGCTGGGCAGGAAATGTCAGCACTATCACATCCCATCAGAGCTGGAAAAGCAAAACAAAACGGGTGGGAAGAAGAGCTCAGCCTTCCCCCTGGTGCCAGGAGGGGAAGGAAAACCACCTGGTAGTGCTGGGCACATCAGCCAGGAGGGAAAAGAAAACCACCTGGCAGTGCTGGGCACATCAGCCAGGAGAGAAACATCTGGCAGTGCTGGGCATATCAACCAGAGAAGGGAAGGAAACATCTGCCAGTGCTGGGCACATAAGCCAGAGAGGGAATGGAAAACATCTGGCAGTGTTGGGCACATCAGCCAGAGAGGGAGTGGAAACACCTGGCAGTGCTGGGCACATCAACCAGGAGGAAAAGGAAACACCTGCCAGTGCTGGGCAAAAGAAAACCACCTGGCAGTGCCAGGCACATCAGCCAGAGAGGGAAAGGAAAACCATGGGCCAGTGATGGGCACATCAGCCAGAGAAGGAAAAGAAAACATCTGCCAGTGCTGGGCACATCAGCCAGAGAGGGAAAAGGAAAGACCTGGCAGTGCTGGGCAAAAGGAAAGACCTGGCAGTGCTGGGTACATCAACCAGAGAAGGGAAGGACACCTTGTGGTCTCTGACTTTTTTCTGGTCCCCTGCACCATCACAGCCAGCAGCCCTGGCTGGGTAATAATTAGCACAGACTCCATGTATTTCACAGAAAGCTGATTAATAATCTTTATTAAGGAACCCATTGCTCTTTTATAGACAGTTATGATACAGGTGGACTTGATTGCTCTTCCAATCCAAACACCATCACCAGTGGCCAATTAAGAAGCCACCCTTTGGTGAAGAAATCTCCATAACACATTCCACATGTGCACAGCAACAGGTGCAGCAGGTTAAGATAAGAATTATTTCTCATTCTTTTCTTTGATCTTCTCACAGAAGGGCTTGGGAGAGTTTGTGTTTCTCTCTGTGCCCAGAGCTGCTGCCACACTGCACTGAGGGGCTTTCCCCACCCAGCCACAGCTGAAGCAAGCCCTGGACCCTGGAGGGCTGGGGGATGTTCCAGTGCAGCCCCTCCACCCCAAATCCTGCTGGGGTGGGCAGATAATGAGAGAAGATTGACATTCATGCAGAGTGAGAGCCAAAAACATCCATGAAATGAATGGGAAAGCAGAGGGGGCCAGGGAGGTGATTCCTGCTGCCACATTTGCACTGTTTGCTGCTCCCTCCCCAGCCTCAGGGCACAGCCAGAATGGATCATCAGGGAGGGCACACCTGGGCCCTTCACCAGTGAGAGCCCCAAACCCACCAGAACCCAGCCAAGGTGGAGAACTTCAGCAGGATGTCAAACATTCCTGGCCTTGCTTTCCTGCAATATCACAAAACATCAGCAAACCAGGGGACCCTGGTGCCATCAGCACCTCAGCACCTCGGCTCCTGCCTGCACTTGGGGTGCTCACCCTGCATGGATGGGCCTGTGGGGACACACAGGACACCCAAGAGGAACATGGGACACCCAGGAGATGTGTGACATCCAAGGAGTGATGTGGGACAAACAAGGAATGACATGGGACATCCAGGGAGGAACATGGGACCCCAAGGAGGGACATGGGACACCCAGGACATCTGTGACATCCAAGGAGGAACGTGGGACAGACAAGGAATGAGATGAGACATCCAGGGAGGAACATGGGACATCCAAGGAAGAACATGGGACATCCAGGTGGGACACCAGAAGATGTGGGATACCCAAGAAATGCTGTAGGACACCCAAGGAGTGACATGGGGCACCCAGGGAGGGACGTGGGACACCCAGGAGATGTGTGACATCCAAGCAATGACATGGGACACCCAGGGAGGGATGTGGGACATCCAAGGAGGAACATGAGACACCCAAGGAGGGACACAGGACACCTAGAGAAGGGCATGGGACACCCAAAGCAGGACATGGGACACCCAGAAGATGTGTGATATCCAAGGAGAGATGTGGAACACCCAAGGAAGGACATGGGACACCCAGGGAGGGATGAGAGACAGCCAAGGAGGGACATGGGACACCCAGGGAGGGACATGGGACATCCAGGGAGGGACACGGAACACCCAAGGAGGGACATGGAACACCCAAGGAGGGACATGGAACACCCAAGGAGGGACATGGGACACCCAAGGAGGGACATGGGACACCCAAGGGGGAACATGGGACATCCAGGGAGTGCTGTGGAACACCCAGGACATGTGGGACATCCAAGAACAGATGTGAGACATTCGAGCAATGACATGGGACACCCAGGGAGGGACACAGGACACCCAAGGAGGAACATGGGACATCCAGGGACGACTCAAATCCTGGATAGAAACCAACACCAGGCTCAGAGGGGCTGGGGCAGGAGCAGGGTTTGTTGCTGTCCCCCCGTGGATGCTGAATGGCTCCAATCTCTCCTCAGGGGCTCTGAGGAACCACCCTGAGGGCATCACCAATGCCACCCTCTCCCTGCCATCCCCTGGCCCTTCCCAGGACAGCTGGGGCAAGGGAGGGGAGCTGGAGTGGGGTTCCACAAGAGAAGAGAGACACACTGCACCCATTGCTGGCATTCCTGGCAGGGTCCCCAATGGAAACTCCTCTAACAGAGCAGTTCCAGAGAAAGCAAAGCCTGGGATGGCACCAGGCCCCTCTCTGTGTTTGCCCTGGGGAGGGAGCTGCTTCTGAGCCAGGACCCTCTGTCTCCATGGGGAGAGGTCTCTGGGGAGCCTTTCTAATGAGTGCCCTGAGCAGGCACAGGTTTGATATTCCTCAAAAGCAGATTTGATATCCCTCCAACCCCTCCAGTCCAACCTGCTGCCCCAGAGATCCCAAATCCCAGCGTTTTTCCACCTGCCCCTTCCTCAGCCATCCCAGGGTGCCAGTGCTCACACAGGGAGGCAGCCCCTAAATCAACAAGGCTGGACTAAAACTCAAGAAATCCTTAAAAAAATAACATTTAAATTCTCTCTTTGCCTTGTGATCCCTCAGCTTTTGGAGGCAGCTGGGGTCAGGCTTTCAAACTTTCTCCCCAAGCCACAAAAATACAGATTTTTCAAGTAAAATCAGAAATTCTCTTCTTGCCACAAGGATTAAAATAAGGCCTCAGATCTCCTAATCTGACTTGCACTGTAATATTTCTTTTTTTAATACACACCTTATTGCCCCTCAAGGGATATAATTATTCCTCTTTCCCTGTTTTGTTGTTTTATTTTTGGCCAGAACTCTCACACCAAACATGCAGTGTTGTTCTAAGGAAAACACAGTTTGCCAAGACATCTAAAATATTGTGTATTCCCTCCATCTGCTTCTCCTAAATAAACCCAGGGCCTTATCTAATATAATGAGTAGCTGTTGGCAATAATTTCATAGCCATCTGTACCGTGCTTTAAACCTGTTGCAAGCTGGGCTGTGGACAGGGAAAAGTCAGAATTTATTCCTTCAGCATCAAAACCAGAAATTGTAACTCCCCCTCTTCTGTTTTTTAGGATAATTTAGCCATGACAGCTCCCATGCTGGGTGCTTGGGGAGCAGTATTTCATGAATGTGGCAAATAAATCCCTTTTTTTTCCTCTGTTTTTTGTAGATAAAAGTAGAATTCTGCAGCTGAGAAGGTCAGGGCAGTTCCAGGTGGGTGCTGCCTCCAGGAGCTGGGTCTGCCCCCACCATGTGAGATCCTTCACAGCCCCACAGGCCCTGCTGGGGATCACCAGCCCAGAAAATTGCATTATTTAATTAAAAAAAGTCTTTTCTGGCTGCACTGAGATGCAAGAACCACAGCCTGCAAGGTTGGAAGGGACCTTAAAGCTCATCCAGTGCCACCCCTGCCATGGCAGGGACACCTCCCACTGTCCCAGGCTGCTCCAGCCTGGCCTTGGGCACTGCCAGGGATCCAGGGGCAGCTATTGTATTTGCAGGGAATGCCCCAACAAAGGCATCAGAAGGCTAATTTATTACTTTATGATACTACATTATATTAAAGAATACTGTACTAACTATACTAAAGAATACAGAAAGGATACTTTCTTAATGCTAAAAAGACAATAATGAAAACTCCTGACTCTCTCCAGAGTCCTGACACAGCTGGGCCCTGATTGGGCAAAGAGTGAAAACAACTCCCAGCAGAATGCAATGGAACAATCACCTGTGGGTGAACAATCCCCAAACACATTCCACAGGAGAAGCAAATGAGATAAGAATTGTTTTCTCTTCTTCTCAGAGGTTCTCACTGCCTTCCCCAGGAAAAATACTGAGAGACAGAATTGTATTTGTAGGGAGTGCCCCAACAGAGGCAGGAATGATGAATCTGACTCCATGTTCTCAGGAGGCTGATTTATTACTTTATGATACTATATTATATTAAAGAACACTATACTATACTATACTACACTACACTAAAGAATACCAAAAGGATACTGAATGTTAAAAAGATAATAATGAAAACTCCTGACTCTCTCCAGAGCCCTGACACAGCTTGGCCCTGATTGGCCAAAGAGTGAAAACAACTCCCAGCAGAATGCAATGGAACAATCACCTGTGGGTGAACAATCTCCAAACACATTCCACATGAGCACAACACAGGAGAAGCAAATGAGATCAGAATTGTTTTCCTTTTCTCTGAGGCTTCTCAGCTTCCCAGGAGGAAAACCCTGGGCCAAGGGATTTTTTCAGAGAATGTGAATACCTCAGGCAGCCACAGCTGCTCTGTGGCTGGGGAGTTCATAGGATCCTAAAATCCCAGAATATCCTGAGCTTCAAGGAGTGCACAAAGATCACCCTGTCCAACTCCTGCTCCTGCACCACCCCACCATGGTCCAGATGGGTGATGAGGTGAATTCTCTCCCCATCCCTACTCAAACAGAGCCTCCACCAGTCCAACAGTCCAAACAAATTTTATTTTGTTTTCTTATTTTCTTATTTATTATTTTTATTTTGTTTTATTATTTCTAACCCTTGTTCTCACCCATTTGGAGTGAAGCTCCTACAGCCAAACAGAGCCACCACACCACTCCCCACTGGCAAAGCTGGGGAAAGAGGGATCCAGCTGTGCTTACAGGCCCAGGCTGCCAGATGTGCAGCCAGAGGAGGGTGTTGGGGTGAATTTATAACCTTTGGGACGTGACAAAGCATCTGTAGGGCAGCAGTAATGCTCCACTGCTTTGCACAGAATTCCAAAACAACAAAAGGCTTTGGATAAAGAGAATGGGAGGAGAAATCAAGGAAAACTAAAGAACTCAATGCTCCCAGGTGAACATGGGCCAGAACCCAGATATTCAGAGATGCCAGCACAGCTTCTGGTGCCCCACAAGGGCACCTGCAATGACCCCAAGGATCCCCTCAGCACCAACACAGCACACAACCATGGTCACCCTCTCCCTGGGCATTAGTTTGCCTCTCCTGCTTTCCTCCTTTTCCACCCCAGTTTTCTCCAGCTTCCCCATCCTTCTCCCCCAGCACAGCAGCATCATCCCCTTCCCAAAGCCAGCAGGGGCTCACAGACCCTCCCTGGGCAGCAATCACAGCATGACAAAGTGGCCCAAGCTGGAAGGGATCACTGGAGATCATCAAACAAAATCTGAAAGAGGGGAAATTTAGAGAGAGATCAGGAAGGAATTGTTTCCTGTGAGGGTGGGCAGGCCCTGGCACAGGGTGCCCAGAGCAGCTGTGGCTGCCCCTGCATCCCTGGCAGTGCCCAAGGCCAGGCTGGGCAGGGCTGGGAGCAGCCTGGGACAGTGGGAGGTGTCCCTGCCATGGCAGGGGTGGCACTGGATGGGCTTTAAGGTCCCTTCCAACCTGTAACATTCCCTAATCCAGTCCCACCTCCTGCCCAGCAGGGTCCCTGGAGCTGTCCCCCAGGACTGTGGCCAGATGGGGTTTGGATACCTCCAGGGAAGGGACTCCAAACCTCCCTGAGCTCCTGTTCCAGGGAATGAAAGGGACAATGCAATGGGCAGGTGGCACCTCAGGGGCCAGAGCGATGCCACTGGCACAGGGAAGTGACATCTTTATAGCAGGAGAGGGGAATGTGTTCAATGAATTGCCTGTTCAGATAACAGAGGCTCCTGCTCTCCACTGGGCTGTTACCAAGCCTGGAATTGCTGCAGATAAAAGCCTGGCAGCATTTTCATCATAAACTCCACATTTCTGGGCTGTACATCCCAGCCCTTAAAAAAATCCATGCTGTGGGCAGAGATCTGCCATCCCAGCTCCCAGTGCAGCAGCAAATGTTTGTGTTTTCCAAATCTCCAGAGCAGTCCCATGGGGCAGAGATGGAAGCTGCAGTTTTCCAAGGTTTCAAAGCCCAGACAGAGAGGTTTTTCCAAGTGCTGGAACCTCCTGAAATGCAAGAACACAGCAGGGATAACCCCAGGTGTGGAGCTGCTGCTGATGTGCTGCTGCTGCTGATGTGCTGACACCACTTCTCCTCTCATCACAAATTCAAACCTGAATTTATGGAGCAGGAGAGGGAGAGATCCACGGGGGATTTCTCAGGCAGCTGCAGGAAGGAGCAGCCCGTGGCCCACAGAGCTTTGTGATGAGGAGAACATCACACTGAGGGCTTTGGGATGCTGCCAGCAGCATCAGATGCTCGCTGTTGCTGCAGCCCATTGCTGTGAAATGGTCCAGAAAACCCCCCCAGCTCCTCTGCAGCCCAGTTAAGTGTTGTGCTCAGAGCTAAAGCAGCCCAGGCTCAGCTCCACAGCCAACAGAGGAGAGCACAGGCAGGGAAAGGAACCCAGAGCAGCGCTGGCAGTCCCTGGGGTCCTAAATGGGCAGGCTGGGTTCAGCAAGGAGGGCTGTAAGAACTGATGAGTTTAATTGTCTGAGAGACAAGTCACTGTTCCACTCTGTGCTGCTGCTTCCTCTCTAAAATACACTGCATTTTCCACTCTAAAATTATAATACTATTCAAACACACTGCATTTTCCATGCTAAAATTAAAATACTATTCAAATACACTGCACTTTCCACTCTAAAATTAAAATACTGTTCAAACACTCTTCAAATACACTGCATTTTCCACTCTAAAATTAAAATACTGTTCAAACACTCTTCAAATACACTGCATTTTCCACTCTAAAATTAAAATACTATTCAAATACACTGCATTTTCCTTTCTAAAATTAAAATACTATTCAAATACTCTGCATTTTCCTTTCTAAAATTAAAATACAGTGCATTTTCCACTCTAAAACACACTGGTCTTAGTTAAACTGGGTTTTTTAGGGAGAAGACACTGTGTTTAACTAGATTTAAATCTCAGTTTAATTGTCTGTGAGACAAGTCACTGTTCCACTCCACACTGTTGTTTCCTCTCTAAAATACACTGCATTTTCCACTCTAAAATTAAAATACACTGCATTTTTCACTCTAAAATTCAAATACTATTCAAATACACTGCGTTTTCCACTCTAAAATTGTAATACTACCCAAATACACTGCATTCTCCACTCTAAAATTAAAATACACTGCTTTTTCTACTCTAAAATTAAAATACTGTTCAAATACACTGTGTTTTCCACTCTAAAATTAAAATACTATTCAAATACACTGCATTTTCCACTCTAAAATTAAAATACTGTCCAAATACACTGTGTTTTCCATTCTAAAACACACTGGTCTTGCTTCAGCTGGGATTTTTAGGGAGGAGACACTTTGTATTTAACAGGATTTAAATCTCAGTTTAATTGTCTGAGAGACAAGTCACTGTTCTACTCTGTGCTGCTGTTTCCTCTCTAAAATACACTGCATTTTCTACTCTAAAATTAAAATACTGTTCAAATACACTGCACTTTCCACTCTAAAATACTGTTCAAACACTCTTCAAATACACTGCATTCTCCACTCTAAAATTAAAATACACTGCATTCTCCACTCTAAAATTAAAATGCTATTCAAATACACTGCGTTTTCCACTCTAAAATTAAAATACTGTTCAAATACACTGCATTTTCCACTCTAAAACACACTGGTCTTGCTTAAACTGGGATATTTAGGGAGGAGACACTTCGTGTTTGACTGGGTTTAAATCTCAGTTCAATCATCTGTGAGACAAGTCACTGTTCCACTCCACACTGCTGTTTCCTCTCTAAAATACACTGCATTTTCCACTCTAAAATTATAATACTATTCAAATACACTGCATTTTCCAGTCTGAAACTAAAATACACTGCATTCTCCACTCTAAAATTAAAATGCTATTCAAATACACTGCATTTTCCACTCTAAAATTAAAATACTATTCAAATACACTGCATTTTCCTTTCTAAAATTAAAATACTATTCAAATACTCTGCATTTTCCTTTCTAAAATTAAAATACAGTGCATTTTCCACTCTAAAACACACTGGTCTTAGTTAAACTGGGTTTTTTAGGGAGAAGACACTGTGTTTAACTAGATTTAAATCTCAGTTTAATTGTCTGTGAGACAAGTCACTGTTCCACTCCACACTGTTGTTTCCTCTCTAAAATACACTGCATTTTCCACTCTAAAATTAAAATACACTGCATTTTCCACTCTAAAATTAAAATACTATTCAAATACACTGCATTCTCCACTCTAAAATTAAAACACACTGCATTTTTCACTCTAAAATTCAAATACTATTCAAATACACTGCGTTTTCCACTCTAAAATTATAATACTACCCAAATACACTGCATTCTCCACTCTAAAATTAAAATACACTGCATTCTCCACTCTAAAATTAAAATGCTATTCAAATACACTGCGTTTTCCACTCTAAAATTAAAATACTGTTCAAATACACTGTGTTTTCCATTCTAAAACACACTGGTCTTGCTTCAGCTGGGATTTTTAGGGAGGAGACACTTTGTATTTAACAGGGTTTAAATCTCAGTTTAATTGTCTGAGAGACAAGTCACTGTTCTACTCTGTGCTGCTGTTTCCTCTCTAAAATACACTGCATTTTCTACTCTAAAATTAAAATACTATTCAAATACACTGCATTCTCCACTCTAAAATTAAAATGCTATTCAAATACACTGCGTTTTCCACTCTAAAATTAAAATACTGTTCAAATACACTGCGTTTTCCACTCTAAAATTAAAATACTGTTCAAATACACTGCATTTTCCACTCTAAAACACACTGGTCTTGCTTCAACTGGGATATTTAGGGAGGAGACACTTTATGTTTGCCTGGGTTTAAATCTCAGGTGGGTGGCAGTGCCCAGAATGAGCAGGAGATGGAGGACAGGGCTGGCAGGGAGCACTGGGAGCTCTCACACTCCAGCTCCTGCTCGTTCCAATACCCTGCTTGTGGCAGGGTGGTAGAAATGCTGCAACCTCCTTCAAAGTGGCTCCTTCAGGAGCTGCTCCTGTGGACAGTTTTTATTTTACTGAGACACAGTCCATGGGAAAAGAGACGTGAGAAAATCCATCTGAGAAAGCAACAGCTGCCTAATTCAAGGACATGGTTTCTTTGAGCAAGAAGTTAAGAAAATCTGTGATAACAGGAGGTAAAAAAGAAGCCACAAACATCCTGAGAAAGGTGGGACTGACTTTTTATAGCTGACCAATAGTGAGCTCTAGTTTTGCAATATGTATGATTATAAAAGTGTTTCTGTTAATCAATAAATTCGAGATTTGTTGATCATCAGAGGGTGAGCAGGTCTCCCGTCTGCCTCGTCATGCTCAGAGTGAGGCCACCAGAGCAGCCATTTCCAGTCCATGCACACACACACACCATGGACAGCTCAGCAGAGGAGGGACAGGAGGGGTCTTTGCATGATACATTCCAGCAAAGTTTATTCCAAAGCACAGCAAAGGAATGAGGGACAAAGATAAAACCATGTGGTGTGCACAGATTTAAATATGGGGTCAGTATGACCAATGACCTGAGGGCACAGGGGTGGGCAAAGGGCAGCAACCTGCAGGGGCAATGAGGGATGAATTGTTGGGGTGGGCAGTGTTGGAACCCAGGACATTCCTCTGGCTGCCCTGGAGGGCTCCAGACCCTGGCAAGGGGCTCAGAGACCTTGGCATGGAGACAAAACCACCTGTGCCTTGGATTTTAGCCCAAGGAAACAATCACCAACTTTGTGTGAGGAGTTACAAGCCACAAGGGTTTGAATAGAATGATAGTGAATTTATCACTGGGTGAAAATGTAGAATTTTGGGGTTTTTAGAATGGGGGTTCAGGAGGCAAGATGGAGGAATCTGGGCATGTTCTGTCTTCTTCTCCTTCTTGTCCTCCATCTTCTGCTGTGATGGTGACTGTCACAGACACATTTTATGAAAAATATTTTATGAAAAATCCTTTCATTAGGATCTTTTCTCCTGAGAAGATGAAAGGCCTCAGAACAAAACATAAACAATGATTATCTGCTGCTGTGGAATGCAACAGGTGCATCTGTGATTGGTCTTATGTAGTCGTTTCTAATTAATGGCCAATCAAAGTCAGCTGGCTCAGACTCTCTGGTCAGTCACAAGATTTCATTATCATTCCATTCCTTTCCTTTCAAGCCTTCTGATGAAATCCTTTCTTTTATTCTTCTAGTTTTAATATAATATATATCATAAAATATAGTTTTAATATAATACAGATATCATAAGATAATAAATCATCCTTCTAAAACATAGAGTCAAAATTCTCATCCTGAAACCCCTATGAACACCACCACAGGTGACACTTCTGGATTGGTTTGGAGTAGAAACAGACTGACTAACATAGGTGGTAGGTATTGGAAAATTATTGTAAATAAAGTACAGGTAGTTCTTAGTATGAAAAGATAACACTGTCCTGAGGGTGGTCAGTGTGCCACAACCCAACCTGCTGGACAGACCTCAGAGAAGGAATGTAACAGATCAGAAAAAATAAACTTGAGAAGCAGAACCGGCACATCCTGACTTCTTCTTCAGTCTCAGGGCTGGGAAAAAGAGACCTTGTAACACCACAGAGACCCCATCAATCCCTGGCACAAAGGAGGGGTTGGAGAGGGGTTTTTGTGAGCTCAGGGGGCTCCCTGAACTGCTGCCTTGCAAAGCAGAATAAAGATATCAGGGAGGTGGAAGGAAGATCAGGTTGCACAACAGGTAATTCCTGCATCCAGCTGCAGGGCAGGGGCTGGCATGAGGAGGGAGGGCTGGGGAGGCATCAGCACCTAAAAACAGCCAAGTCCTACAAAAATTCCACTCCTTCCCTCCAGCTTTTTGGGGGGCCTTCACAACTCGTTCTGCCTTGTGCCTGTCTGATTGTTTTGCCCAGATTCCCTGGAGCAGCTCAGAGCTCAGGCCAGGGGTCTCTGCAGCATCCAGTGCCAGCATGGGGACACTGCCACCGTGCCCAGGCTCTGGGGGGACAGCACTGAGCAGGGACAGGACACTGCAGCTGCCATTCCAGCACGAGGAGCTGCCCTGGATAAATACAAAAGGAAACACTGAATTCCAGAAGGGTTTGGGTTGGAAGGGCTCCCACCCACCTGAGATTTAAAACCCAGTCAAACACAAAGAGTCTCCTCCCTAAAAATCCCAGATTAAGCAAGACCAGTGTGGTTTAGAGTGCAAAATGCAGTGTATTTGAATAGTATTTTAATTTTAGAGTGGAAAATGCAGCTCATTCCATGGCAGGGACACCTCCCACTGTCCCAGGCTGCTCCCAGCCCTGCCCAGCCTGGCCTTGGGCACTGCCAGGGATCCAGGGGCAGCCACAGCTGCTCTGGGCACCCTGTGCCAGGGCCTGCCCACCCTCACAGGGAACAATTCCCCCCCAATATTCCACCTAAATTTCCTCTCTTTCATAGATTGCTGTGGGTTGGAAAAGACCTTAAAGCTCAACTCATTGTAACTCCCTCCCAAGGGCAGGAACACCTTCCAGGTCACTCAGGTAAGCGACATCTCTGTGGCAAAAATTCCAGCAAAATAAGAAGTGTTACTTGTTCTTAGAAAAAGCTGGAGAAAACCTTTTTTTTTTTCCCACCAAAAACGTTTGTTTTCAGGGAAACATCAATTTCAGTTTTCCAGTGGGAAATAACAAAACATTTTTGTTTCGCTTTAAGTTCAAATATGACTTTAGATTTTATTTTTATTTGGTTGCTTTTAACTGCAGCAATATTGTAAAGCAGGCTGAAAGCAGCATTTCCACTTAAAATCAGGCTGAAACCTCCCAGGGGAATCTCTACCTTCTAAACCAAAAATTCGTTTCTTTCATCTTTCAATGTCTAATTTCATTTATCAGACAACCTAGAGTTTATTTGTAAAAAGCAATTTTTTTTTTTCAATTCATCAGTCAGTGGAATCCTTCCCATTGTTTCTTTTCTCTCCCAGTTTTATCCACCAGCAGAGCCACAGCTTGTGTAAAGAGAAATCCCCCATTCCTCTCCCAGGGGCCCACAGTGGGCTCCAAAGCCCCCACTTTGCCTGTGCCTTCCTCCCTCCAGGCCAAACCTGCTCAGGTTCAGCTGGTGAGGATGAGGAGCTCTGAGTCTTCATCCAGCCAGGTGACAGGACAAGCTGCTTGCACTATTTCTCAGTTAGGAAAAACGTGGATTTCTGGGTGACCATCCTGCAAAACTGGAGGGAAAAACTGTCACCCTAAACTGTCTCACCACCCCTTCCCATCGGGGTGGGGTTTGGGGTCGGAGAGTTTGGGATGAAGACAGTTTGGTGTTTCCAGCTCACCTTCAGAGCCACAGGGAGAGGTGGGGACAGCAGGACCCTCCTGAGGAGTCCCCAGGCACCAGTGCCACTCCCTTTCTCCTGGCTCAGGGAATCCCACTCACCTGTCAGCCATGACAGCTCCATGACTGATGGCACTGTGATATTTACTGCTTGTCACAGCAGCCTCCAGCACATCACACCCTTGGCAGGAGAGGGAACTCCTTCAGCTCCCTGCAGCTCGTGGAAAAGTGATGGATTTATGGTGGCCCTTCCCTTTCACATTCCCCCAGAGCCTGGCATGGAAGGGAAAGGAAAAGGGGAAAGGAGAAAAGAAAAGGGGAGAGGAGAAGGAGAAGGAGGGAAAAGGGAAGGAAAGGAAAGGGAAAGGAAAGGGAAAGGAAAGGAAAGGAAAGGAAAGGAAAGGAAAGGAAAGGAAAGGAAAGGAAAGGAAAGGAAAGGAAAGGAAAGGAAAGGAAAGGAAAGGAAAGGAAAGGAAAGGAAAGGAAAGGAAAGGAAAGGAAAGGAAAGGAAAGGAAAAGGAAAGGAAAGGAAAGGAAAGGAAAGGAAAGGAAAGGAAAGGGGAAAGGGAAGGGAAAGGGAAGGGGAAAGGGAAGGGGGAAAGGGAAGGGGAAAGGGAAGGGGAAAGGGAAGGGGAAAGGGAAAGGGAAAGGGAAAGGGAAAGGGAAAGGGAAAAGGAAAGGGAAAAGGAAAGGGAAAAGGAAAGGGAAAAGGAAAGGGAAAAGGAAAGGGAAAAGGAAAGGGAAAGGGAAAGGGAAAAGGAAAAAGGAAAAGGAAAAGGAAAAAGGAAGAAGGAAAAGGAAAAGGAAAAGGAAAAGGAAAAGGAAAAGGAAAAGGAAAAGGAAAAGGAAAAGGAAAAGGGGAAGGCTCCAGATGCAAACACTGAGATAGGGAAGAGGCTCCGGGGGGTTGGATCCAGGGCAGGTGGGGAATGAATCAATGGGATCAAGCAGGATCCACCCCAGAGGGACTTGGCAAGACACATCCTTCTCCTGGAGCAGGTCCTGGGGGGTGTGCAGGATGCAAAGCTCCAGCAAAGGAGGAAGGTCAGGCTGTGGGAGAGGGGAAAAGGAGGGAGCAGAGAGGAGGGAGGCTGGAGGGTGCCAAGCACCATCAATTGCCACGGCTTTGCCAAGAGCTGGAGGGACAAAGCTGACACCTGGGGTGTTTGCAGGTGACAAAAGTTACAGGCTGGGATAGAGCCAGGATTTGGATTTTATCTCAGAGATGGCCTTTCCTCGGGGGAAACAAAATAAAAAGAGCATTTTAGCCTGGAAGTTCCCCAAACCTGCTCTGTGAGTTGCTCGGATGGAATGAGCAGGGTTTGAGGGACACATCTCCCCCTTTCCTTTAAACCCAGCTGCAGTTTCCTGGCAGTGGCACACCCAGTCAGGGTGTCCCATCACTGCTGTCCCACCCTGCCCATGGCCACCCTATCCCCTCTTTCACAAGGGGTGCTGAATCCTGGAGTATCTGGACTTTGCTGTCCCAGCCCTCAGCACCTCCCCTGAGCCAGCAGCTGATCCTGCCAAGCCCTTATTCCAGCTAATTC